>CM032453.1:70534977-70927477 GCA_019049505.1 Pachyrhynchus sulphureomaculatus | reverse complement strand
TCTCCATGCTCATGATGGCGAATTCCAAAGCATATTGAAGAAACCTTTGCTGAGCGAAAATCACGTCGCAAAGCGGCTCGATTGGGCCCACGATAAGACATTAGAGTGGCCCTCATAATCGTCGTCAACACTATTGAAAACGTTTGGTTCCTTGTAAAGTTGTCTCGCGAGATTCGAAAAATTTGTAGAGTATGCAGAAAATCTCGGCATGCCTCGAAGGTGCCAGGCGATTATTGATACAGGAGGCGATTGGACAACTTACTGCGGTAATTGCGCCGTTGTTAGCACACCAAAGAATATATTGGTGACAAAAAATGTTCTCGCAACACATTTTTTTCAAGAATAAGAGTGGTCACGTTCTTACTTGGCAGACTATACATATATATATATATATATATATATATATATATATATATATATATATATATATATATATATATATATGTATATATGTATATATGTATATATGTATATATGTATATATATATATATATATATATATATATATATATATATATATATATATATATATATATATGTTATTAGTGAAAAATAAAAAAAAAACAATTCCAAAATACTCACTGTTGGCATCAGGGGCCGGTGTAAATAAAAAGATTTGCAACCATAATCGACAAGAAAAAAGATGCCTTTAATAATACCAAACAAAATTAGAAAAAATAGTTTATAATGCACAGCTTCACAAGGTAATTATTCTCTTAATTCGAAGGTTTTATTTATTGACAAGTTTGTTATGATAATGGCACTGTTGACCATGACCGAGCTAACTTGGTAAATAAAATTTAACCTGGCGCATCCGCCCGACGAGTCATTCTGCAAAAGAAACTAAAGTAAACAAATTATCTAATGGTAAAATGTCAAATGTAACTGCAATCATTTCCATAAACAAACGTGAGGAAAAAATTAAATATGTATTTTTAAAAATAACTACGCATTATAAAAACAAGTTGTAAAACTGCTTTCCAACAATCACATATATACAGTGTGTATCTTGGAAAGGAATTAGGTATGTAGAACCAAGATCGCTACCTAATGCCCCAGATGACCGAAATATTGTAATATGTGTGTGAATAAGGAACACAATGATATATGTATGAATAATGAACACAATGACAAAGTTAATTAAAAGATTTCCATCCGATTCTTATATCAAATACTAACATTACACGATTTACCCATTGAAGTAATAAATAAAAATAACTGCTACTCATAACATTACCCGGTAAATATTTAGATTAGGGGCACCACCCAAAAATGAGCCAAAACCGGTGTTTTCTGGGGCGCAGAACACGAATCCGGCGTTAAAAATCAGCGCTAGAGTACCCTTGAACTGCCCCGCCACCCCCAACCACCAAAAAATCGATTAAATTAAAAAAAAAAAACTCTAGAGTATTTTTATGTCTTTTGGGGTGCTGAACACGAATCTGCCAGTAACAATCGCCGCTCGACACCCCTGAGCCGCCCTGCCACCCCAAACCCCCGAAAAGTCTGTATATCAAAAAATGGATTGTAGGTAGTAAATGTGGAAAATACGACTTTCTCACTAGAGAAGCGTATTGGGGGCCAGCGCCTCCCCAGACCCTCCTACCTTTTATATCCTAACCTAACGTAAACTATGTTAACCAATGCGAGTTCGGCGAACATAGGGTAGCTAGGTTAGTTTAGGTTAGTTCAGCACCCCAGTGAAATATATAAATACTCTAAGGTTTATGTTCTCAAATTTAATCGATTTTTCGGGGGTTAGGGAAGGCGGGGCAGCTTAGGGGTGGTCGAGCGCCTATTTGTAACACCGGATTCGTGTTCAGCGCCCTAAAAAAAAAACATAAAAATACTCTATAGTTTTTTCCCGCTTCTTTTTTTAATTTAATCGATTTTTCAGGGGTTGGGGGTGGTGGGGCGGCTCAGGTGGTCGAGAGCCGCTTTTTAACGCCGGATTCTTCGTGTTCTGCGTCCCAAAAAACATTAGAAAACACCACTATTGGTTTATTTTTGGGTGGTGCCCCTAATCTAAATATTTACCCATTACTCTTATGGTGAATGTTTACAAGTAATGTCATGAAACCCTATATCATTGAATTCGTATTGAAAATCTCTATAAAATACATGTAAAATATACAGGGTGTGTCGTTCGATGCCGTTGCTTAGCGCACGAAGTATAAAAAATAGTGGACTTTCAAGAAAATCTTTTTTTTTCTCTAAACTCGTTGGTATTTAAAATGCAACACGTAGGACTTCTGGCTGTTCCCTTATATAAAACCCTTGAATTTCAGTTACTTAAAACGACATTATTGTCTAGGCAAGACTTTTCCTCGATTTGAAATTTGACAACTGTCGTTACACAGCAGTACGCTCAATTTTCAACTACTGTGCGTCATGTGATTTCAAGTGTAAATGTCATTACTTATCGGCGTTATCCATAGAAATGTTAAACTGTTGAAGTTGTTGAGATATTACCACCCAGCTGAATTTCAATAAAGCAATTTAAAATAGTTTCAGTTCTTTATTTTTTATGCTTTTTTGCCTTGATTACACAGGCCGAGAAAATTGAACGAAACTCCAGACCTTGAGACCAGAGTATACTTTTCCAAAGGTTTTCGGTGCGCTCAGAATTCGGGATTATATTACACCGCGCATTAATTTTTCTCCATAGAACCCGTCGAGGGATATGAAAGTACTACTCTTCCCCATCAAAATGCATTTTGAATTTTTCAGATATTTTATTTCTTCTCTGAGAAATTATCTTTCTAGTAGCAACATTGTTTATTGATTATAATACATGGTGTCCCATTTTAATGTACCAGGGTTCTTATTTTTTTTATGTCAATTTTTAGTTAAAACAAGTTTCAGACAAAAGTTGAAGGGTTTTGAAGGGGCAATAAAATGATATAATTGTGGTGACCTTGCAAGATCATTTTGGAGATCATTTCGAGATCAACTTTGATTTTTTAAATGGGAATCCCCGAACAAGCATAAAGGAAAATGAACCTAACATAATCTCAGGCCTCGAGTGAAAATTGATAAAAGATATTACACTCTTAAATCCTAAAAGAATCAAAATTTAACACAACAGAAAAGTAAACGTAACAAACTCTTTACCAAATGACTCTAAACGAATCAAAATTAATGACAGCAAAAATGTATACAACTTAAGCTTTTAAACAAACGACTCTAAATGGATAAGTATTTGTCACAACATAATGGCAAACATCCTAAGCCCATAACCAAACGTAACTAAACGAATCAAAATTTAATACAGCAGAAAAGCACTTTCATAAGAAAGTTTTTTTCCGACCCGTCATATCGGATCCGCCATTTTGAATTTCTTAAGGTTAGGGACAAACCGTGACTCGATGGGGTTAAACCGACGACGAATTTGGATTCAGCATCCCAAAAATCATGTAATTACACTACTCTCGCCTACCGGATCAACTTTTTTTTTTGGTATGGTTGTAACGAAAACACAAAACTAATTAATTTCAACGGACGGTTTCTACGAGAAGAAATAAAATATCTGAAAAATCAAAATGCATTTTGAAGGGGAAGAACAGTACTTTCAGATGCCGTAACGAGTTTTGCGGAGAAAAATTAATTCGCCATGTAATATAATCCGGAATAAAAAAAGCGTGTTTTTTGTATTTTTAGGTTAGGATATCTCGAAAACCTGATGTGATGGAGCAATTCTGAGGTCGGATTTGGATTTAGTGTACCAAAAATCTTCGAAAAAATATAGTCCGGTCTGAGAGTTTGAGAACTGTTGGCCTGTGTAATCGAAAACGCTTTTTTATGTACGGCCTTGGCCACCAAAATCGTATGCGAACGTCACAGTCTGAACATCGAACTATGTTAGAAAAGCTATAAAATTAGGGTTAGACTGTGCACTGTATGTGATATTTCTTTGCCCTCAGCTATACCTATTTGAGTGTATATAAAAACTAATTTCTACTTAAAAACTATATTCTGAAAATAGAGTTCTCACAAATGCGCTAAGAATTTTAGGCTATTACCAAAATGTTACTGTTATTTCGAAAAAATAAACTTCTTTGACTAAACACATTTTTTTTTCGTATTTACTCTAATAATATCTCAAATTTTTCAGTGTACCCGACAAAATGCCCTGTCTAAACCAGATTAAGTTATTGGTTGGAAAACTATGAATTAAAAAATTAGAAAATTTTGATATTTTAAGTTATTTGTACCGCAGTAATATTGAACCACGCTGTACACAAGAAAACAAGTATGTTCCTTCTCAAAATTTGAAATTTTCCACCTAAATTGGGTGGTCTAATAATACCACCACGCACCAAATATTTGATGATAATTACCGCTCATTTGCCAAAAACCATTTTGTATTCTGTTTTTAAACATTTAGACTTAGTACAACCTCGACTACAGTGCTAATTCAGTATTAAATTTTAAGACAATTGAGTGTTCGAGTATATTTCATCATCTTTTGCAACTAACGTGCTTGTAAGTATAGACACGATTATTTTGATTATTTTCTAATTTTGCAATGATAAGTGATACACACTATACGTATTTATTGTTTTAATAGCCCAAGTATTAACTACGTCTTAACCACTTTTATCCAGACAGGTATGAACTAACTTTACGTCAGACTTATCTAATTTTACTACTATATTTATTCATCTGATTTTATAAAGTGATTTTATAAATAATACTTTATGTGTTGATGGTGTGTTAAAGATTGTAGTCATCTACCGGTTGCCGGTAATTATTACGAAAGTGGTATTGTGTGTTAGTAAACAATACTGGTTTTTAGTATATGAAAGGTCAGTAATTTTTATTTCACAGTATGTTTAATGTAAATATATAATTATATTTTAAAAAGAAACTGCATCAATATTGTTTTAAATGTTTAATAGTGGTTTAGAAAATTATAATTATTTCTCATTTTTATTACCCGCTTGATTCAAATGAACTCAAAAAAAGTTAGGGTTACATACATCTGGGTGCTGCAAAAAAAGATTTTAAAAGTTATTAAATGAATAATACAAGATAATGACCATTATATATTTTTATTGTACTTTAAATTATAAGATTTTTTTTTTAAATAAATAATAATAAATGTTAACATTATTTTATATCGGGTTAAATGGACCACTGATGAACACTATGGCGCCTCCCTGTCTGCAGGATAACTTCACAAAAAATAATCTAATCTCCAAAAATAAAAATTAATCTTGTTAAAAATTGTCGAAGGGTTTTTTCTTAAAACTAAAAAATTTACGGTGTTTTAAATTTTAGTACGCAATTTTAGACCAAAAAATTTATATTTAATTATTTATAAAAAATTCTCTATTAAAAAATTAAAAAAAAACATTTTGTAGAGAAAATAATTTAAAAAAAAATATTAAAAATTGACTGAATAATATTGCAAATAGTGTCTGAAAACAGGTAGCGGTCCCAATCCGACGCCAGGTAACATCTAACGCTATAACTTTGTAACAGAATGGAATTTTCTTAATTTTTTTTTGAATTATTCTTAGAAGTATAGAGAATAAAAATCAGCAAAAAAAAATCGAATTTTTGAAAATTCGAGGTGTATGTAACTCCTTAAAACAAAACCCTGCATAGTCAAGCTTTGTTCCTAAGTTTTATTACCTAAAATTCAGGTAACTGCAAATAACTGTATATAAAAATTAATTAATAATTGATGCATCAGTTCAAGCTCTCGACTTTTTGTTCTATTGTCTATCATGTTCGAATTGCTCTAAAAATGCTTACGGCTTAAAATATAATTGACGTTCTTTAATTATATTTATTTTAAATAAATCTGAGTTAACATTTTTTATATGAATTCAATGTATGGACCTACAGGATAAATATTTACTTAATATATAAAAAAAAATAATAAGGGATCCTGCCAACTTCATGTTACTAGAACTATTTCCCTATTTCAGTTTTATTAAGAACAGAAGCAAAATGTAAAATAGAATAAAAATAACCCGTCAAGTGCAAGTTGGACTTGCGCAATTAGTGTTCCGTACGTTGATTGCTTTTAAAATAAAATTTTTTGTTATGGAAGTATAAAATGATCAGTGACTTCACAAAATACATCCCAAATGAGTTTTCAACAGAGTTTTTTTCCCGATCTTTACTGAAAACTGATGACCTTGAAGTTTTTGTTTTTCTTTTACATACCAGATAAATTATTAAAGGTACTCATGATAATTTTCGTTCAATCTACACCCTGTAGAAAATATTCCAGCCTTTTTTCAAAATTTTTTGATCAGTACTTTTTGAGATAACGGGAGGAACAGCGATTTTTCGCACTTTTTTGAAAATAATACAAAGAGAAGTGTGCACAAGTATTATATTATATATATTTTTAAACTTTCATTTGACACCCCACTCGATGACCTGGTAAACAAAAAATTTCGCTTCCAATTTCATACCCCAAAACTAACCCCTTAAGTCAAAATTTAACTTCCAAAACTACACGGTCTGATGAGGCCATCAATTCCTATATTAGTGCCAAATTTCAACTTTCTATGTCAAATAGTTTCGGAGAAAATCGGGTGTGACAGACAGACAGACGGACACTGAAGTCATCTTATAAGTGTTCCATACGGAACACTAAAAAATATTCATTTGTTATTACTATACATGTTCACTATTAAATTTTAAATATTTTTTTGATCAAAATTTTGTCATCATCTGAACGAACTATTTAAGAAAAAATTTTATTATTAATTCAGCTTACTTAGTTATATATGTAAGTTAGTCAATACTGTTTATTATAAACGATTTGGACGTATATCACAATTCCTAAGCCAAAGTGATGAAAAAAATGCTACCCAAATTATGTGAGAACGTGGGAACTATGACGTGCTTAATTTTAAATACATTTATGTTAAAATAATACCATAGGTTAAAGAATTAGTTTAAAATTACTTTTACCGTTTTACTTGCTAAACTCTAACATTCTTTCTTGTTTCATTTTTGCAGTATTTTATTTAATATCAGAAACCGAAAACTGAAAAAATTGCTTAGCCATTACTAAATAATATTGGGGATAATTTTGGATTTATTGATAAAATTAAGACAGTTTTAGAATGAAGCTTTTCTAAAAAAAGTTTAGAGATATTTTTCAACATCCTTCTAAATTTCAGTTCTGTAAAAATTTAGAGTAATGTACAAAGTCGAAAAGAATATCGAACGATAGACTCAATAGACACAATATATACAGTAAAGTTATGTTAAGTTCTCACTCAATATGACCAGATTTGGTTGTTTTTAGTGTTCTGTATGGAACACTTATAAGATCACTTCGGTGTCTGTTCGTCTGTCTGTCACACCTGATTTTCTTCGAAACTATTTGACATAGAAAGTTGAAACACTAATATAGGAATTGATGGCTCCATCAGAGCTGGGTAGTTTTGAAAGTTAAATTTTAACTGAAAGTTAGTTTGAGGGGTGAAATCGGAAGTGAAAAAAAAATTACCAGGTCATCGAGTGGTGTGTTAAGGGCATCAGTTTTCAACAAAGATCAGAAAAAAAACTTTGTTGAAAACTCATTTGGGATGTGTTTTGTAAAGTCATTCATCATTATCTACCCCTGGAACAATTTTTTTTATTTTAAAAGCAATCAACGTACGGAATACTAATTGCGCAAGTCTGACTTACACTTGGCCGGTTATTTTTTTCTCTATCTGTCTTATACCGAAAAATAATTTGACTGTAATATTCTCATATTAGCAATATTTCTGTAATTTTACCTTGTAGATGCATTTGAGTTAAAATGAGTTCAAAGATTTTATAGACTTATTGTTTTAAAATTAATATTGCAAATAAAAAATGAAAATTAAATTAACGGAAAAGAGGATGAAATAATTTTAAAGAGAAATATAAATATGGTAAATATTTATTTCATTTGTCAAAATTAGTATGACAAATACAAAATGTTTCGAAACATTTCGCCGTCATGGTAACACATGCAAGCATCAAGGCAAAATGAATTTATTTTTTTGATTTGTTTGCAGAAACCCGATTATTCATTATTTAAAAATAGATAAAAGCATTTAATATTAACCTTGAATTGTCAAAATATACATAATCGAAATTAAAAATAATAAAAAAAATTGGTCACGTTTTTTGGATCTCGATCCATTTTCCAAACCTTTGACCGGGGAATTTCTTTTTTTCGCTAAACGAGATTTATATTTTGGCAGATTGCCTGGACACCCAAATTAAAATAAGGTTTCCTTATTATTTAGGAAATAACAGTCACTCTAGGACTGCATGATGGCATTTTGAATTTATCTGCTTATGCGTTTTGTAAATAAATTACAGGGTCGTTGTTACTGATGTTTTCAGTAGGTGTGCCAAATTTTCGATCTAGTAATAACCAGTTTCATTTTTCTACTGAAAACGTTTATTTGATTGAATTTTTGGAAAAGTCGTTATCAATAAACTACAGACATTAACTGCCTGACAGAAACTACTTAAATTAAAATAAAATATGTTTATTTTGGCAGCTAATAATCTTTCGTCATTGACAGTATTGTATAATATTTTATCTATCACTTTATGCAAAATTGGTTGTTTTTATAAAGTAAAATGTTGCCACGCAAGATGTCCAACTGTTCATCCAATCACAATACGAAGGAATTTTAAATTTACTATCTAAAAGGGATAACTTTAATTCTACTAGTAGTCCAGCCGTTAAAAAAAGATCAACGGTGCATTTTATTTTTTTATCATGTGGAGAGGTTAAATTTGAGTTTTCGGGATCAGAGGTGCACCAATTTGGTTGCCATATTGAACATGGGGGTGTAAATGGTTTTTTCATTTATTTCGGTAACCGTAAGTCTGACAAAAATTTTGTAAACAACTTTTTTTGTAGATTATACATTAATCTACAATTTTTCTTAATAATGTTTTATTGTTACTTCAATATAAATATATATAAACAAAAATTTATGAAAATTTAGAGGATGAAAAACTGTTATTGTTAATAACTTTTTTCTGTAATCTTTTTTTTTTAAATGCTTCAGAGCTTTTTTTATAGAGAATGTTATAACAAATAAACTGACCTACTAGTCTTTATGATTTTGATTATTTTTAATTTTTTTTAGGGCTGCAACGGAAGGAAGGTCAAATTATTGTTCCCTTTTTTACATACATATTATTTATTAATAATATCCTTTTATTTTTAATTAATATATATTTCAATTTTTATTAATTTATATTTTTTTTATCATTGTTAAATTTTATTTTCATTATTTTATATTATTACTCTTCTCTATATTAAAAAAGCTCCAATGCATTTTTTTAAATTAATACAAAAAAGTTATTAACCATAATAGTTTTTCATCCCCTAAATTTTCATTAATTTTTGACTATAACCTCTTAATTATTGAAGTAACATTATAAAGTTATTAAGAAAAGTTGTAAATTATTGTATAATCTACAAAAAAAATTTTTAAAAAAATTTTTGTCTGGCTTACAATTACCGAGATATATGGGAATAAACATTTACACCCCTATTTTCGACATGGCTGCCAAATGGGTGCACTCTCGACTCCGAAAACTCAAATCTAACCTTACGTTGGACCCCTTCAGATGACAAAAAATAAAATTGAATCCTCCGGTTGAATCTCAATTAACTGACTTTTCGTGAGATAAGTCTTATTTTCAAATAATTTCTTTTTTAGTGTTCCGTACTTACAAGATCACTTTGATGTCTGTCCGTCTGTCACACCCAATTTTCTCCGAAACTATTTGACGTAGAAAGTTGAAATTTGGCACTAACAGAGGAATTGATGGCCCCATCAGAGCCAACTAGTTTTAAACGTTAAATTTTGACATAAGGGATTAGTTTTGGGGGGGGCTGAAATTGAAAATGACAAAAAAAATTACCAGGTCATCGTGTGGGTTGTCAAATGAAGGCTTGTAAAAACACGAGTTCAAAAATATATATGATACTTGCGCACAGTTTTCTTTGTATTATTTTTTAAAAATTGTCAAAAATCGCTGCCTCCCCTTATCTCGAAAAGTACTGGAATATTCCCCACAAAGTGTAGATTGAACGAAAATTATCACGAGTGTATTACCTTTGATAATTTATTTGGTATATAAAAAAACAAAAATTTCAAGGTCACCAGTTTTCAGCAAATAGCGGCAAACTTTGTTTGTGAGGTCTAAAAAAAATTATTTTCAAGGCAATCACGCTACGGAACACTAATTGCGCAAGTCTAACGTACACTTGACCGTTTTTTTTCATTTATTTTTTTCATTATTACTATACTGTTATAATAAAAACATGTTAGTTCGCAGAAAGATAAAGTTTATTTCTTGTATCAAATAGGTATAAACTTTTATCACTAAAAAAAAAAATTACAAGGTGTAGGAGATGTGGGAATATATTTCGTTTCGCAGTTTTATTTTAGAAGTAAAATAAAAATTGTTATGCGCTAAGAATAAAAGTAACTTTATATCGGCATAATTTCAGAATCCTTATTACAAAATGTGTAATTTTTCCACACTTTTTAAAATCGTCTGGCAAACAAATATAAAAATGTTAGTTAAAATATTATTTTTGGAAAATTTATTTGAACTCTACGTTTTATTACATATTCAACTCGGAAATAAACATAGTTAATTTGTTCGATGTCATTTGTTATTGCCGTGGCAATAACCAACTTAACCTTCACGTTAACAAACTATAATAAAAACTATTCAATGAAAACGTTAAAAATAAAAATATTTAAACATTAAAACAGTTAACAGCTTTTAGATGAACTTTGCTCGAAAATTACCATTTTATGTGGTACCTAAATAAGCTAGTTTTTGTTTTTCATTCGAAGTGTCGCATCGGTACATTTCTTGATCACCATTTAGGTTTTTAAGTTTCAAACTTCACTAACATACTAAAAACCTATTTTAAAAATACTTATACCTATACTCGTCACAAAAAATATTGGTTGTTTTCGAAGAATTTATGTTTTGTGTATTCGTTTGGGTAGGTACGCTCAATATTAAGGGTAGAATACGAACTACAGGTATTTATAGAGTAAAAGTTTTATCGTATTACTAAAGTAATCCTGCAAAAATACGAAATATATTAACATTACCGTCGCCATTATGTCATCAAATTCACATTAAGAAAATAAATATTGACTAATAATGGAACATACACTACATAATATAAAATTAGTTTAATATTCGAATTTGTTGAGCTAAACCTTTTTAAAGCATACTTGTATAATTTGCATTAACTAATTTTTCTTTTTCTATACAACAGGCCGTACGATATCAGCAACGCACAACCGAAACAAAGGCATTTTTTTTTTTTCCGTCGGAATATACAACAAATATACAAAAACAAGCAGATGCACCAAAATATGCATTTTCAAAGACATTGTTGTATACTTTAGTAAAAAAAAAATTGTGCTTACGTAAATATTATTGTGTTAAATTATAAAATATAATTCGGGCGTCGACATACAAATAACTTGGCAAAGTGAATTTTGCTTATTTTGCATTGTATAAAAACAGTGTATTAAAAAACTGAAGAAAGGAGAAAATGGCATCTAGAAGACTACTGTTTGTATCAGCTCGGAGGCTTGAAAGAATGTTGACTTCGTTCCCAAGGTAAAGTTTTTTTTTCTTTTTGTGTTGTCTTGTCATGTCTATATTTGTTTGGGATTTATAATTTAAAAAATTCTGCCTTTTCAACTGTTTTATAAAAAATAAATTAGGAATAAATCCAACAAAACACAATTTTTTAATAGTTTATTTCTAAACAACTTTCTACAACAGGCTAGTAATCCCTCAATACTATGAAATTAATTTATCTTGCATAAAATGTGTAAAAAACGTAAGGTAAGTGCCCTAAGGGCCTTTTTGGCGGCAACAACGGGATTATGTGTTGTAATTTTCTATCAGTCGCTTTCTACTATAAGAAAAAAAATTTCAAAGGCTATAATACATACAAAAGCTACTCTGTGTCACCATCGACAATACTTCCCCGTTTACGAGATACCGCACCAATAATACCAAACCAAAATAATAATATTCGCTATTGATGGTTTTTCCCTTCTCAGCATAGTCGATCAAAATTATTCCATGCGCATCCCAAAATACAGAGGCCAAAACCCTCCCAGCCGACTGTTATGTCTTTGGTCGCTTCGGGCGGCTTTCACCGCCTGCTGGCCACCCAGCTGACTGCCGATTTCATTCCAGTGTGTAGTGGTGGATCCATGTTTCAAACATGGTCACTTGTCGCATCAAAACATCTTTTTTATTGCGCTTAAACAGGTCCAAACAGCGCTCAGAATCATCAACACGTTGTTGTTTTTGGTTCACTGTGAGCAAACACGGTACCCATTTCGAACAGAGCTTTCTCAGGCCCAAATGTTCATGCAAAATATGACCAACACGTTCCTTTGATATCTTTAGGGTGTCGGCTATCTTGCGCAATTTCATTTTACGGTCATTCAAAACAATTTTGTGGAATTTTTTGATGTTTTCCAGTGTAACCACCTCATTTGGGCGTTCAGAGCGTTTAGCATGATTTGTAACTGTACGACCACGTTTAAATTCAGCATACCAGTAATTGATGAGTGATTTTCCAGGGGTAGAGTGCCCGAAACACTTATCAAGCCATTGCTTTGCTTGAACGGTATTTTTTCCCATCAAAAAACAGTGTTTAATCAACAAAGGAAATTCGATATTGAAAATATCAAAAGTAGCGTCACTAAAACCACTGTAACTTGTAAATTAATCGTCGAAATGTGAAATTTTGACACGTATCGTTTGAAGGTTGGTACTTCCTAAAAATCATATGGATTTTTTAAAAAGGGCGACATCTATGTGTCAGACCAAAAACTTTTCAGACTACTATATATATTCTTTATAATTATCGCAAAAAGGTACACTTGGTAACATTATTATTAAAATAATCTTCTTCTTGAACTGCCTATCCACCATTATTGGATATTGGCGATTATATGGTAATGACTTTTCTGATAGATAGCCTCATTCGATATTTTATTAGTCTATAGTACGCTCAACATCCTACGGTATGTTCACATTTCGAACTTCCTCATGGATGATGATCTTTACATTAAAGTCACCCTGACCTATGTTGATTTCGTACGATCGACTTGGTGAGGTTTAATAGTTGTTTAATTTTATGATAGAATCGTTCCATCTCTTCCTCGTCATTTTGAAGAGTCGAGGCGTATACTTGTATTATATTGAGGTACGTACGGAATAAAATTTATGACGCTTTTAGATATTTCCTTACTAATTACTAGTCCTGCACCTCTTCTGTGATGATATCTGGTATCATTTCCCGAGTAATATAGCTCTTAATGAAGCGATTTTAAGCGTACATAAAATATTTAAAAGAATTAGAATTATAGAATTTTCTAGCAGAGTGCCACTACAGGGTCCAGATGACGAATTTGAAATTCTATTATCTAAAACTGTATGACATTGAAAATAATTACACGCTGTTAAATTTGTTTAAACAGTATAATACTATATCAAAAAGGTTTTTGATATCTAGAATGACAAATAATTTAGAAAACCTTACTTTCTGATATCTCCTTATTTTCTTCAATTAGTTTGAACTAGGTGGTTTCCCACTTATTTTCTTATGTGAAGTTAATACAAACACTTGGTTACTTACTATGGCCACGCCAATCAGCCATCTTTATTAAAATACTATTGATAGTTACACCGTAGAATGCAGCTTTAACTTGACATTGATAAACCCGCCCTAAGTTTTTTACGTAGTCGATAAATATTTGCAAAATGAGAAAGAAAAAAACTATTCCGACCCTGAACGGAGAATTTTAAAAAATGTTCAGAATTTTGTGGGAGTTGTACCGATTATCAGTCGGTCTTTGTCTATTAGATAAAGGTATAATGATCACATTGATGAAGGTAAGTTTAACACAGGAAAATTAAATAACTGGCATTCCAGGAAGAGGGAGGACTTTAAGAATTCGATACACGAGCTTTAAAATAAAGTGAGGTTAAAAAGGTGTTTGGTGAATGAAATGTAGATTATTTTTTTTTATTATTAAATAACAACAATTAAATGAGTGTCGACTGTAAAACAACATGCTGAAAGGAAATAATTCATAAATAAGTGACCTTTGCATTGACCTTGCAATTTCGAAACTATAATACAGAGTGTTTTTTTTTACTTCCGTACACAAATAATTAATTAAAGTTGTGCATTAGAAATTAAGACAGGTTTGTTAAATTAGCGTATTTTATATACTTAGTACGAACAAAGAATTAGTAGTTTTTAACTTTTATTTACTATTTATTTAACAAAAATCAGCCTAGTGAACTTCATACACAATAAATGGGTTCCAAAGGCACCTGATTTAATCAATGAAGTACACCATTTAAAATTTTTAATATTTATGCAATCGATGGTATTGTTAACAATCAATGAAACTGCTTTGTCCGAACTTTACTGCTCTATTTTTTCAGTTATAGTCGGGAGGGTCAAAGTTTTCAATTGTTTCTAATTTAGTCATATCATTAGGTAAGTCAGATGACATGTAGTATCAGATTATAAAAATATATCTCCTCCACCTTTGCCATATATGTAAATGAACATAAATTGACATTAATGTAGGTAGTGTGTCAGAACTGTAAATTACTTTTACAAAGGTAGGTATATACATATATATATATATATATATATATATATATATATATATATATATATATATATATATATATATATATATATATATATATATATATATATATTACCAGGTGTAAATTACTTTTACAAAGGTAGGTATATATATATATATATATATATATATATATATATATATATATATATATATATATATATATATATATATATATATATATATATACCAGGCGTACAAGTATGAAATGCGAATTTTTTTTTAAAAAAACATGTTAAATTCGGAAGAATGATAAAAAGTGCTTTATTCAAAGTATGCTCCATCTGTTATACATTTTTCAAATCTTTTGGGCAATTTGTGAATACCACGCCAGTAAAAATCTTCCCCTTTTGCTACGAACCATTCATCGAGCCATTTTTTTCACATCTTCGTACAAACCAAAATGCTGCTCAGCAAGCGATGCAAACAAGTGGTAATCGGAAGGAGCCAAGTCTGGTGAGTAAGCCGCATGGGGTAGAACTTCCCAGCTGAGTGCTTCCAACGTGTCGCGAACTGGTTTTGCCGTATGTGATGGAGCACTGTCATGAAGAAAAATGACTTTGTGTTGCCTCTTTCGGTATTCTGGCCTTTTTTCAAGCAGCGAACGGTTCAAATCGGTCAATTGTTGTTGGTAACGTTTAGTATTAACCGTTTCCCCAGGTTTTAACAGCTCATAATAGACCACGCCCCTCTGGTCCCACCAAACACAGAGCATCGTCTTTCTGCCAAAGCGATTCGGTCTTGTGGTCGATGTGGATGGTGCGCCTGGATCTACCCATGATTTTTTGCGCTTGGGATTCTCAAAATAAATCCACTTTTCATCCCCTGTAACTACACGATGCAAAAACGACTTCCTTTTGTACCGAGCGAGCAAAATGTCACACGTGTTTTTGCCCTTTTCCATTTGCCTGTCGTTCAACTCATGTGGTACCCATCTACCGGCTTCTGAATCTTTCCCATCTCTCGTAGCCGATTGAAAACAGCTTGTTGACTAACGCCCAATTGCTCGGCGAGTTGTTTTTGTGTTTGCGAATCATCTTCGTCCAGCAATTCCACATCTTCGTATTTTTTTGGCGCGGTTTTCCATGTTCCTTGTCTGCAACATCGAAGTCACCACTTTTGAAACGCCGAAACCATCGTTCCACGTATCTTGCCATGGAGCATGTTCACCATAAGTTTATGTCTGTTTACTGTCCATTCTCGGTATGATTCAACATCAATTTTCTTCAAATGAAAACAAAAAATTAATGCTGTCCGCGAATGCTCTTTGTTCGAACATATTGAACACAACACAACACTATGCACACACTTTTCCAATTTATCACTCGTGCGCGTCTGACACTTGTTGATGACACAACAAAATGGCGTAGTGTCAAATCTTTATAGCACAAACTGCATCTGTTGTCTGAAATCCGCATTTCATACTTGTACACCTGGTATATATATATATATATATATATATATATATATATATATATATATATATATATATATATATATATATATAAGACTCGAACGAAAACGTTTACACAACAAGAAAACAAATAAAACAGATAGACAAACACTAAAAGAAAACGTAGAACAATACCAAAAACAGATTACAGCCAACCTTAATAACAACACATTAACTACAGGAGCAAGTTTAGATGAAAGAAACAGAAAAATAATTGAAACACTCAAGACCACCGCAGAAAAAATATCTCCCCAACCTACTAGGCGAAAGAATAACAAGCTTAGTGAAGAAACAAAAAGAATGTTGGAACAACGAAGACAACTGATACACGAAGGAAAGAGATTAACTGTCGAATATGCAGAACTGAATAAGACAGTACGAAAAGCGGTTAAACAAGACATAAACAAATACAAGGAAAACATGGTTAAAGATCTTATAGAGAAAAACAAAGGATTAAAAGTTTTTAGAAGAGCAAACGCCTGTAAAAGTGAGATAATTAAATTGAAGGACCAAGAAGGAAACATAATCAATGACAAGAAAAATATCCGAAACAGAATTACAACTTTCTATCAAGACCTCTACAGTTCAAAAGTCCAAAATGTAGTAGTTGAAAAGGACAACTCATCAACAGACAAAAGAGTAATTAATGTCAACTCAGAAGAAATTCCTGACATAGAAATGGATGAAGTTAGGAAAGCCTTACAACAGATGAAAAGTGGAAGAGCGGCTGGAGAGGATGATATTATACCTGAAATGCTAAAATGCGGAGGTGAAGCCCTAATGAATGAATTAAAAGATCTTTTTAATGAATGCCTCAAATGTGGAAATATACCAGAAGACTGGGAAAACGGTATAGTCATCTTAATATACAAAAAAGGTGACCCCGAAAACCTAGAAAACTACCGGCCAATTAGTTTACTTTCCCACGTTTACAAGCTGTTCTCACGAATCATAACAAACAGACTGGAACACAAAATGGAATTATACCAACCGATAGAACAGGCTGGATTCAGATCAGGCTTCAGTACGATTGAACACTTGCACACATTGAGAATACTAATCGAGAAGGCCACCGAATATAATATACCAATGTGGCTCACATTTGTAGATTTTCGCAAGGCTTTTGACACAGTGGAAAAATGGGCGCTTATAAGAGCTCTTAGAAATGCTCGTATAGACCACAGATACAGCGAACTGATAGCCAGAATATATGAACGAGCAACACTCAAAGTTATGGTAAACCAAGAACTGACAAACAAGGTCCCAGTGAACAGAGGAGTAAGGCAGGGCGATGTAATATCGCCTAAGTTATTTACAATGATCTTAGAAGATGTATTCAAAGAACTGAATTGGGACGAAAATGGCCTTCTGATAGCTGGTGATCGGCTAAACAACCTGAGATTCGCAGATGACATTGTAATTATAGCAAACAATAAGAATGAAATGATCCAGATGATGAAACCACCAATGATCTCCACCACCAAGCAAGAAAAGTGGGACTTGACATAAATTTCTCCAAGACAAAGTACATGAGTAACGAATACACCAATGATGAAAATATAGTGATTGAACATTCAACAATAGAAAAAGTAAACACATACATCTATCTGGGCCAAATAATAACGATAGGAAAGGAAAACCAGCAACTTGAAATAGAAAGAAGGATACGTATGGGATGGGCAGCATATGGAAAATTGAAATATGTACTGAATATGAACATTCCTCAAAGATCAAAAACCCAAATTTATAATCAATGTATCTTGCCAGCTACAACGTATGGAGCCGAGACATGGGTTTTAACTAAAAGAACAATAGAAAAACTACAAGTCCACCAACGAGCAATGGAAAGGAAGATGTTGAGTGTTACTTTGAAGGACAAGAAAACCAATAAATGGATTAGACAACAAACAAAGGTCGATGATATCACCAAACGGATAACATCTCTGAAATGGAGCTGGGCCGGCCATGTAGCGAGAGCGACGTATAAGTGGAGTGGCAAGATCACTAGGTGGAGACCATGGGGTGAAAAGCGAAGCATAGGAAGGCCCCAACAGAGATGGAGCGACGATCTGAAGAGAGTCGGAGGACTTAACTGGTATCAACAAGCACAACATAGAGAAAAATGGAAAGATTTGAGAGAGGCCTATACCCGACAGTGGGTAGAGAACGGCTGAAGGAAGAAGAAGAAGAAGATATATATATATATATATATATATATATATATATATATATATATATATATATATATATATATATATATATATATATATATATATATATATATATATATATATATATATATATATATATATATATATATATATATATATATATATATATATATATATATATATATATATACATATATAACATATGTATATATATATATATATATATATATATATATATATATATATATATATATATATATATATATATATATATATACTGAGTGTCCTCAAAACCAACCTATGGAATGATTTGCCCAGGACTGTTGTCCTCTGAATTTACAGCGACTCAAGACCAGTGTGAACCGCTTTATCGCACATGCAATTGTTGAGCAACAGCAAAGTTTCATGACCTCATTTGCATGGCTAAGTAGATAACTTAAAAAACACTCTCGTACACTAAGGCCTTTAAATACTGTTATGGTAACTTTATTCTTCTTCATGTGCCCTGTCCTCGTAAAACGTTGGCTATCAATGCAATTTGGATTCTACTTCGAAACAGTGGATTGATATTGAAGCCGTACCAGCCACGCAAGTATTTCAGCTATGATGTTCTTCGGTGGCCCACTCTATCTTTCCTGTATGATGTTCTGCGGGAGTTGGTATTCATTATGCCTCATGCAATATCCAAAGTACTGACGTTTTCTAATTTTTATGGTATTATGGAGAGCTTTTCTATTACTTCGGTATTACGGACCTTGTCCATCCCCCATATTTTATGCTGTACAGTAAAGAAAACACATAGCAACGAAGCACTCGTAATTTTAGAGACAGAGTAAGGTCTCTACCACACAGTACTTTACACAATTTTCTGAAGCTACCACGGGCTTGTTCTATTCTTGATCTAACTTCGTTCTTGTTGTTCTAAGCACTAATTAATTGGTTGGATTCAATAAATTCTGCAAATCATCTGAATTTGTAGTCAAGAGAACTTTGTCGTCTGCGTATCTCATGTTATTTATCACCTCACCTTTAACAATAATGCCCGCTTTCCTGCCTAATAAAGCTGTTCTGAAAATGCTTTCTGCGAAAATGTTGAACAGGATTGGAGATAAAACGCTTCTCTGTCTTACTCCACACTTTATAGCAATTTGCTGCGACTTCTCGTCATCGACTATTTTTATTCTAGAGCGTTAAATAATAAAAAAATATTCCGTCACATATTCGAACTCTGAATTGCTACTGGCAATTCCAGTGACCGATAGAGGCGCTGATAATTGTAAACAAACATGAAGGGCAAGCAAGTGAATATTGTCGTTAAATCATAATAAAATAATCAGAATAATTCTACATGTTTTTGAGGATTTTTGTTATTTTCCCTTTATTTAAAACGTATATTAGTGTTTTATTTTTGTTTCACCACCAAAATAAACTATAAAATTGCAATTGTTCTACTGTTAGTTGTAAGATAGATAGCGTGGAATTTTCGTGTTGGCTATATTATGGATTTGTTTTTTTTTCAGTTTTTATATACTAAAACCATAAGAAATTTAATAAAAATAGCACAGGATTTCATAAATGACCAAAAACTAACGTCAAATTTAAAATAAAAACCCGCCAAGTGCAAGTCAGTCTTGTGCAATTAGTTCAGGTTAGGTGATTGCTTTTAAAATAAAAAATTTTGTTACCCTAAATGAGTTTTCAACAAAGTTTGTTTCCGATCTTTGTTGGAAACTGACGACCTTGAAATTTTTGTTTTTTTTATAAACCAGATAAATTATTAAAGGTTCGTAATAATTTTCGTTCAATCTACACCTTGTGAAGAATATTCTAGAATTTTTCAAAATTTTTCGGTTAGTACTTTTGAAGATAAGGGTGGGGGACAGCGATTTTTGGCAATTTTTTAAAAATAATACAATGAAAAGTGTGGCCAAGTATTCATCGTCGGATGTAAGCCTCCCCAAGTTGTTTCCAATGAGCTTTGGTGTTTGCTTTTTGCATCCAATCGTGTCCTGCTGATCTTTTTATGTCATCCGTCCATCTTGTCTGTGGTCTACTTCTGCATCTTTTGTGTTCTCTAGGCCTCCATTCAACTATACGGCATGTCCATCTGTTATCATTCAGCCTTGCGATATGCCCTGCCCAATTCCACCTTAATATACATATCCGTTGCACTACATCTGTCACTTTTGATCTTCTTGGTATCTCGATCTTCAAATACGATCTTGGAGCATTCTCCTCTCCATTGCTATTTGGGTTATCTGGAATTTATTTAATATACTTTTATATAAAGCTCACGTTTCAGTGCCATATGTTAATACCGGCAGTACATACTGACTCTGACTTTTATTGTATTTGGGATATTCAATTTGAATGTAGATTGTAACCTTCCGAACGCAGACAAAGTTAACGAGACTCTTCTATCCAAGTCAGCCTTTCAAAATATTTTTGATATTTCGATTTTTTTCCTAAATACATGAATGTTTGTACCTTTTCTATTCTTTAACCCCCTATTAATAGTTCCTGGCTGTTATCTTCCCTTTCGTTGTTCAAATATTTGGTTTTGGTGAAATTTATTTTTCTTGAGACTTATCATTTAAATTCATCAGCATTTCTTGTAATTCTTCTTTGTATTGGCGTCTGCGAACCTTAAGTTGCCTTAAGAATCACTTAAGGTTCGCGCAAGTATTACATCATATATATTATTGAACTTTTATTTTTATAAGCATTCATTTGACACCCTACTCGATGACCTGGTATTTTATTTTTACTTCCGATTTTATCCCCAAAACTAACCCGTTAAATCAAAATTGAACTTTCAAAACTATACGACTCTGATGGGGCCATCAATTCCTATATTAGTGCCAAATTTCAACATGCTATGTCAAATAGTTTCGGAAAAAATCGGGTGCGACAGACGGTCAGACACCGAAGTGATCTGATAACTGTTCCTTACGGAACACTAAAAACGTACAAGCCCTGATTACTAGCTTTCTAGGTTTAAATTCTGACCATCAGAATCGCATGCTAATTTGGATGTAGCAAGAAGTAAAGTCTCAACATTTTTGTAATTTGTAAATTTCAAAATAGTTTGATTTGAGCAAAACGAGAATTCAGGTTCAGCAACGCAAAATTTATATAGACAAGCTAGTCTTGATAGATTGAACAAAAACAAAAATTTGTGGCAATCTTAAATACTGGTAAACGAGATAAAACCAATTTTGTAGTAAACAATATGACTTACATTATATTTCCAGGAAAATGTTACGATATTTTGCCAACGAATTAAAAAACAGTCCAAAGTTTAAAATCTTTTGTTTACTTCGATAAGCAACTAATTTCTTAGAATTATTCAATGAATCAATAAGAAACAAACAATTATTTGTTAATAGTTACTCACAAAAAAAAACCGTGATAGTTCATGTATTTATTTTGTAATCAAATATGTAACTGTATGATGAAAAGTCAATCAAAATGACAAAATTGAAATGGTGTTTACAATGTGTATAGTAGTCGATTTGTAGCAAGGAATTAAAACGGTTAGAGGGATGCCCATTAATTTTTAGTTATATTAATAAATGTAATACTAGTGAACAACACATAACATTTTTAAAACCAGTAAACAATGTTTTTCTTTGCTGAAATAAAGGCACAACAAGAACTTATTTGATAAGACCATAAAATGGATCATATTTAGGCTTGCTGGAATAACCAGTCTGGGATCAGATCATTTTCCTGTCATGTCAAGCTCCATATTTCCACAGAAAAGATCTGATAATCTTTTTAATTTCGTTGTTAAAAAGAAGTTTGTATACGTGAAAATATGACTCTCCGAAGTTTTCTTCACGTTTTATTTCCAATTCCCGACGGCTGTCTGTCTACTGGTTGGTAGGAAAACTCCCGACTATATCGATTTTAACTTTGGTATATATATGATATTTCAAGTAGGAAATGAGGTGAAGGGTCTTCTGGTCAATATTTTTAGTGTTACGTACGGAACACTTATAAGACCACTTCGGTGTCTGTCCGTCTGTCTGTCACACCCAATTTTCTCCGCAACTATTGGATATAGAAAATTGAAATTTGGTACTAATATAGGAAGTAATGACCTCATCAGAGCACTGTAGTTTTGAAAGTTAAATTATGACTTATGACTTGTTAATTTGAGATTTGGGGGTGAAATCGGAAGTGAAAAAAAAAAATTATTAGGTCATCGAGTGGGGTGTCAAATGAAAGCTTATAAAAACCCGAGTGCAAAAAGATATATAATGTAATAGTTGCGCACAATTTTCTTTGTATTATTTTTAAAATATCGCGAAAAATCGCTGTCCCCACCCTTATCTCGCAAAGTACCAATCAAAAAATTTTGAAAAAGTTCTGGAATATTCTCCATAGAACGAAAATTAGCACGCGTGCATTACCTTTACTAATTTACCTGGTATATATAAAAAAAACGAACATTTCAAAGTCCTTAGTTTTCAGTAGAGGTCTGAAAAAAACTCTGTTGAAAACTCATTTGGGGTGTGTTTTGTAAAGTCATTAATCATTTTATACCTCTGTAACAAGAATTTTTATTTTAAACGCAATTAGCGTACAGAATACTAATTGCACAAGCTCAACTTGCACTTGACCAGTTATTTTTATATTATGAGAATTAGTCCAGTTTTTTTTTGTTTGTTTGTGATAATGAACAAATTTTAAGCATAATTATCTACCATACAACATACAAGGGGTTAAAGCCTTTGTCAAAAGGAGTTAGAGGGGTTTTCTGTTTCGTATATATTGTGTTATATGTCCGTTCCAGTGTCCTTGGACTCAAGGAATTACCAGGTCTCTATTTTCCCTGAAGCTCCTTGCTCAATTCTTTTTTTGAGGATAATAACTCATCATTAAATACTTAACTTCTAAAATGTAACGTTCTAATGCTTGAATTCGTTTTATTAATTATATTAATACTTTAGTACGATTGCTCAAATTCAGTATATATTTTAGAAGTTTGTGTTGGCACGAAAAGTACTGCCTAAATTACTTTAGCGATCGGCTGGAAAAGGACATTATTTTTAGAAATACTGTTAGTTATTTTATGTATTTTTAGTTCAGTCTGTCAAGTAAGAACGTACCCGCTCTTATTCTTGAAAAAATGTGTTTCGAGAACATTTTTTCTCATCAACGTATTTTTTGTGGTGCTAACAACGGCGCAATTACCTCAGTAAGTTGTCCAATCGCCTCCTGCATCAATAAACGCCTGGCATCTTCGAGGCATGCTGTGGACGAGATTTTCTGCATTCTCTGCAAATTTTTCTCTGAGTCAAAGTCCTCAGAGTCTTTCCTCTGAGCTGTCTCTTTACAAGGGACCAAACGTTTTCAATAGGGTTGGCGTCCGACGATTGTGGAGGCCACTCTAGTATCTTATCGTGGGCCCAAGCGAGCCGCTTCGCGGTATAATTTTTGCCCAACAAAGGTTTCTTCAACGTACTTAGGAATTTGACATCACGAAGATGTCGAATGCTCTCACGGGACACATTCAAACCCGATTTTCGTAATTTTACTGCTCTTTGACGCAGCGTTAATTTCAGGTCCCGTGAAAACAAAGACACGATTCATTTTTCCACTTTTGGAGTGACTTTGCCTACCGAGCCACGTTCCCAAAGGACACCGACTTTTTAATATACTTAGCGTCCGCGGAATAAATTATCGCGGACACGTTCTTACTTGATAAACTGTATGTTATATTTTTATGGATTTTTCTTCTTCGGAATCAGTTATCAAGCCATATTTGTCGTTAAATATTTGGATTTCATAGCCTACTGAACGCAAATTAAATACGGCTTTGGCAATAAAAATTTAGAAGCAAGTGGAAACTCTTTGGGTATTTCTCCATTTAATTACCTGTGAGTTAGTGAATTCCCCCTCTAAATATCTAAAAAGTTATGGCAAGCCAAATGCGTATTCATCAAAAATGGTCAAGATAATTCAGTACCCTTCCTTTCAATCTTAGGACGCCAAATGACCACAGTTGTCGACGCGCCTTACATTTAACATCATTATCAATCTTAGGAATTCTTATCACAGAAAAATTTCGTACATACAAGGAAGAATCAATACACCACATTCTGAACGTTTCTCAGGGGGGTTAGGTTAGTTGGCTACATAAAAATATTTTTTTGTCTGAAAACAAGAGATCACGTGTTCCTTCCTTATATACTCAAAGTGTACATAGAACATCGACTGGACCTTGGCATATCGCCAAGGTCCTACAATCTTAGGTGATGTCCCAGATTGATACTGGTATTCCACTGCTGAAGCGCAGCGTTTATCGGCTTATTTTAATAAAGGTATATCTTCCTGACACAGGAGCGTATTCCAGAACTTGTTTTACCGGCTCTTCACCAGTAAACACGTCTAAAGGTTTTAAAGTTTTTTATCTTATTGTCATGGAATCGAAAACTTCTAGTTGTCCAATTGTCCTTTTTTGACACTGTTATACAGATATTTCGCATTATAACTGTCACCAAATCAAGTTTTTACAAAAATAGTTGGTATAAAAATTGAGAGGCTTAAAACCGGTTGCAAATTTAATATTTTTAGAAATGTCACATAACTTTTCATTTTTATCAGTTTAATAATAAATGAAAACGAATGGTCTTGTACTGCACCGAATCATACCTTTAGTCGATTTACTAGTGATGTTATTAATTTATTTTATCGTTTACTCCCCGCTCGAACAGGGACTGCCCTTTTTGGGATGGATATCGGCGAGGATGTCGTAATACCCGTCAACGTTGTCTAAATGCCGAAACCTACATTTCTGTATTTCACATCACCTCTTAAACAACGCGGTAGTGCTGCCACAGACGTTATTGGATTTCTGTAAACAACTACTACCTATGTACGTGGCCAGGCCAAATATACTTAAATAAATTAATAAATAAGTATACCGACCTGCGGGATAGAACCCTCGACCTTCTGCACCGTAAGGAAGTACTACAACACGGAGCCACGGGCCACCTCATTACTAAATTAGATCCGTTTTACCATTAAATCTTTTTGGTACATGAGGCAGTAATCGGAAGTGAAAAAGAATTACCAGGCCATCGAGTGGGGTGTCAAATGAAAGCTTGTGAAAACAAGAATTCAAAAATATATATGATGTAATGCTTGCTCACACTTTTCTTTGTGTTATTTTAAAAAGAATGGCCAAAAACCCCTGTCCACCCACCCTATCTCAAAAGGTACTGATCAAAAAAGTTTGAAAAAATTCTGGAATAGTCTCCGTTAAGTGAAAATTATCACGAGCGCATTACGTCTGATATATATCTGGTATAAAAAAAAACTATTTGACCGCTAAAATGGTGAAAGTTTATTTCGCCGAAGGTTGTGAATTGAACTGGGGCTGATAGCTGGATAAACATTGGCTATTAGGTAGCTAAAATGCTATAACATTATTAACTAAGAAAAAACGCGACAATAGATATTGGATCTTAAGATACATACATGTCACATGGAACTTTTTGCCTTATTCTTTTTTTTAGCCTGCTGAGTCAATTTCTCACTAGACATGTTTGTAATCTGGACTCTTAGTTCTTTTAATGAAAACTCATTTAGGGTGTGTTTTGTAAAGTCGGCAATGACAGTACGGAAAACACTAATTGTGCAAGTACAACTTGCACTTAACCGGTTTTATTTTTACAACTAAGCGTCTACTAACCTACGTTTACAGGAGCCTTTTTTATTTTTATGGATACTATTATCTCTTAAAGCCCGGCCAAGTACTGATTTAACACTCGGTATATGTATCAATACCAAAACTATACATAAATTATTATTGATGTAAATTTATTTGATGATTAGGAAAAATTAGCGAAATTTCACAAATAACCGGGTAAAAACCGTAAAAAACACGTTTAAAGTTAATAATACACATTTTACGTTCAGTAGTAGTTTACATTTTATTCATATCGGTACTATTTTAATTCGTTTTAGTTTAAAGTGTTTAAACTCAGATATATTTCTTGGTACTTGAATTTAAAACGTACTATATTCTTTTGTGTAATTATCTCTTCCATCTCATTTTTCGGTAAAATGGGCAGTAATCTATCAAAAAAGTACTGACCAAAATTGACCACGATTATAATACAGAATCATAGTCGTTGCGTGGTCAACTTGGAATTACCTGCATTCCAACGTTTCTTTTACGCCTGCACAAAACATTATCAGCAATGTTCAGTCCTCAAAATTAATCCCTTGACTGTTTTATGTCTAAAAAGTAAACATGCCTGAAGATGTCTTGTGTAATCTTAAGACGAAAGGTTGGGAAGTTTTGCTAGCATATAATTATTTCTTATTATTTTATTTAAATATTAAATTTGATATTTACTGTTGAAAAATGGTCAGGCTTTTTTCTTTCTTGTTTTTTAGTCATTTTTAAAAATTTTAAGGTAAAATTTCGGTACGCGGGCTTTTTAGAAAAAGGTTTTTTTTTTTAAATAGGCTTAAAATGACCTAATTTTGGAAAACCTACGAGAAAAAATCGGAGAGAGGCCGTTTTTGTTAACCTGAACCAACCAGAACTAACTTGAACTAATCAGTAATTACAAAATACATTAAATAATGAAAAAAAATGTTCGTACTATATTAGTGACTGAAGATTAAAGTTAGTGGAGGTTAGTTGAGGTTAGTTCAGGTTAGTAAAAACGGCCTTCCCCGATTTTTTCTCGTAAATGTTTCAAAATTAGGCCATTTTAGGCCTACACCAAAAACAAAACCTCCCTTTTGTGCTGAAAAGCCCGCGTACCGAAATTATACCAATTTTAACCTTAAACACGAGGAATTTGATTTTATTGTTTAAATAATGAGTTTCAAAATAAAAACTTTGAACTTGTCTCTTCATGAAGGTCAAAATGAAAGTCCTTGATATTTTGATATCTATAAGTTTTTATTCTCAAGTGTATATTTTTTTTACACATACGGCCGATTTTAAAATGTTTACTTAAGAAACCGTGGAATAATTCAACAATTCAGTTAAAAGAAATACCGAAGGAAATTTTTGTTTAATCGATATAATTTCTAAAAATAGAAATAAAAATTTGACTAGTGTGGTATGGTGTGAATTAGACGAGTCGAGTAGGTCTTGAAATAGTCTTTTCGGGAAAATATGGTTTTGCAAAGTCGTACTGTCCACAAAACATAACTTATAGCCTGTTATAACATGCCGGTTTTTAATTAGCAAAAAACATTAAATGACGTAAGAAAATATAGATTACACCTAATAAGATTTTAATAATAGTATACCCAGTGATAACAGTGAAAACGATAGTTACAGTGTAGCACTTAATCGACTTACTATATTATTACCAAAATGAGTTTAGTGATCAGTGGACAAAATATTTTGAGTTTTTCGAAGGAGGCAGTGGTCGAGTGTATGTGGCAAAAGTAAGTTCAGATAATATTAACAATGTTAATACCCTTCAAATTATTTATCAAATATATATGGTGATCAATTTTAAATATACGACGTCAGCAACGATTTTTAAATAGAATACTTAAATTTTGTAAAGATATTTTAATTTTACGCAATCTTCTAGCAAAGGGACTGTTCGAAGTGACAGTTTGCGAGTTTTGTCAGATTTAAACAATATTTAGAGTGTTATGAATGATAGACATGTAAAAGCAGTTTTACGTACCAAAATACAACTCAGAAATTAAAATAACTATAAACCTACGTTCAATAAAGTAAGTAAAGATACAATATACCAGGTGTACAAGTATGAAATGCGGATTTTTTTTCTAAAAAAACATGTTAAATTCGGAAGAATGATAAAAAGTGCTTTATTCAAAGTATGCTCCATCGCTTGTTATACATTTTTTCCATCTTTCGGCAATTTGTGAATACCACGCCAGTAAAAATCTGGGTTTGCGAATCATCTTCGTCCAACAATGCTTGCAATTCCACATCTTCGTATTTTTTTGGCGGTTTTCCACGTTCCTTGTCTGCAACATCAAAGTCACCATTTTGAAACGCCGAAACCATCGTTCACACGTATCTTGCGATGGAGCATGTTCACCATAAGCTTCTCGATGCAATCGTTATGTTTCAACAGCAGTTTTCTTCAAATGAAAACAAAAAATTAATGCTGTCCGCGAATGTTCTTTGTTCGGTATAAATTTCGACATATTGAACACATCACTCGTGCGCGTCTGACACTTGTTGATGACACAACAATATGGCGCAGTGTCAAATCTTTATAGCACAAACTGCATTGGTGCACCATCTGTTGTCTGAAATCCGCATTTCATACTTGTATAACTAGTAGATAAAATAACCGGCCATGTGCAAGTGTCCAACTTCCGCAAAATTTTTGTTACTGAGGTATAAAATGATCAATTACTTCACACAACATATCCCAAATAAGTTTTCGACAAAGTTTATTTCCAATCTTTACTGAAAATTGATGACCTTGAAATTTCTGTTTTTTTTATATACCAGATAAATTATTACAGGTAATGCACTCGTGATAATTTTCGTTCAATCTACACCCCGTGGAGGATATTCCAGAATTTTTTCAAAATTTTTTGATAAGTACTTTGCGAGATAAGGCGGGTGGACAGCGATTTTTCGCGATTTTTTAAAAATAATACAAAGAAAAGTGCGCGCAAGTATTACATTATATATATATTTTTACTCGTGTTTTCACCAGCTTTCATTTGACACCACACTCGATTACCTAGTAAAAAAAATTTTTTTTCACTTCCGATTTCACCCCCCAAAACTAACCCCTTAAGTCAAAATTTAACTTTCAAAACTACATGGCTCTGATGAGGCCATCAATTCCTATATTACTACCAAATTTCAACTTTGTATGACAAATAGTTTCGGAGAAAATCGGGTGTGACAGACGGACAGAGAGACGGACAGACACCGAAGTGATCTTATAAATGTTCCGTACGGAACACTAAAAATTCCAGAGTAATTTATTACTTTTTCCTCTTATCTGTTCTAACATAGTAGTAGATTTTATTGTATCATAACAATGATTGCCCGATTTTAGACAGTAGTTATTTAAATATTTCTTTACATACCCAGTGCGATAATTAATTTCCAGGCTGGTGCTGTAAAAATTAAATGAAACATTTGTTTTTCAGTTTTCTCTCGTCTTTTATTCAATATATTTTCTCATATTTTGATGCATTTTTGATAACGATTTAATAAGGATTCAAATGAATTTGCTAGTTCATGTTGTGAGATTGCCTGTAAAGCACGTGCAGAAAACTTCATTAATTTTTGGAATAGTCTAAGTTAATGGTAGGGAATGGCTTGACATTCAGGTTTAAGTTCGAGCCGAAAATGACGAAACGAAAGTGAAGTATGATTTGGTGCATTATCGTGTAGCAAACCCCAACTGTGTGAATTACGATATTCAGATAGAACGCGACAAATTACATTCGTGAAATAATACTGGCCATTATTAGTTTAACTAGTTGGAACAAATTCACAATGAATAATACCTTGGCTATCTACATAATAATCAACATTGTTTGGGTTATTCTAGAAACTCTTCATTTTTTGTGGGTTTGCGGTGATGATTTTGACTTCCATTCAGCATTTTGACCTTTGCGGGTCATATTAAAAATACCTTGTCTTTGTCCAGTCAATATAGTATCCATCTTCTGAAAAAATCCAAGTGAAGATTTTCCTTCGGGATATTCTTTGCTTCGGTATCAGAAATATTGTGTCAAAAGTCTATTGATAAATAGTATCGGCAAAAAAGTTATCGAAGGTTAAAGGTTGCGAAAATCCGTTTTTCACAAATATCTCGTGAACTATTAGTTTTACGTGAATTTTGGTTATTATGAAATTTATTCATCATCAAAATCTGCATAAAAACGGTCCTATACAAAATTTATGGTACGTGGGACGTTGTCGAGATATAAGGCTGAGAAATTTTGGAGAAAGGCGCATACTCCACTATACGTTTACGTATAGTGGTATATACAGACAATATGATGCGTTTATGAGATGTCCTTGAAGTGGACTCTTTATAATAATAATAACGCTATGTATCGTAGAGTTCGGACGTTTTATTTATATCGAAACATTCTGTAATTCTATTACAATGGCAATGGATAACCCTCGTTTTATTTGTAATGAAACTTTGTCAAGTTGCGCGATCGCCACTGTTCGCGGTTTAGAAACAATTAGAAATGCGAGTGTTGAAACAGGTGACGAAAATATTGATTATTTACAAAGCGTAAATAAAGCATGTCGAGTGTCGTAAAAACTATACGAAGAAATTCAACATTGAATAATATAAGAAACATCGTATGAGGGGTTCCCCTTCAACGTCTCAATGCTTTGCTGGTAAGCATAGACACCATGTAAAAAAAACGCGCCTTGTATTTTATCTCAAAGGTGGTACGGAAATGAATGCATGGTAACGCCCAAGTTTTGTCAGCCTCATATTTCGAAAACCACTAGTCCTAACCTGAACTATTAGTCTCAAATAAATTTTGTATAGAACATTTTTAATGCAGATTTTGATGATGAACAAATTTTATTATAACCAATTCACATAAAACCAATAGTTTACGAGATATTTGAGAAAAACTGATTTTCGCGACCTTTGACCTTCGATAACTTTTTTTGGCGACACCATTTCGCAATGGACTTTTCACACAATATTTCTGATACAAAAACAAAGAAAATCCCGAAAGAAAAATCTTCACTTGGATTTTTTCAGAAGAAATAATATTTTTTTTTTATAAAGTGACAATCTCGTCGCCAGTAACTGTTAATTTCTGGAATTTTAATTTGTTTTCCTTGGAAGATCGCCTTATCTAACACTTTGTTTTATTTAAATTTTACGTAAACCTTTATTCCCTACATCATCTTTCAGAATTGCTTCCCTGTTAATGTTTAAGGCTTCGACCATCATTTTCAGTGATGCTCATCTGCCATGAATTGACGATCTTTTTGAATCATTTCTGTTGTTCCACTTGACATTGGTCTTCCCGTATGCTTATCGTCTTCAAGCTGCTTTAGCCAAAAAATGTCAACAATCATTGCCATACTCTGTTTTCATTATGCCAAGTTTTGATTAAAACTTAATTATAGGTCTTTGTTGCATATTAGAATATATACAATGAAACTTTTAAACTGTTAAATAAAATATAGTATCTTAGTCATTTGTTAAATTTACGTTAAAATTTAAAATAAAAGTCGGGATAGATATAGCCTTAAAATGACATATTAAACCCGTAAACGAAGCACGATATACGGCGTCAACAACAGTCTCTATAACCCATATAACAAATAACCCGAATACCTTTTCTTTGTAAAGCAAAAGTTCTCAGAGCATAAGTGGAATAACCATACTGAAAGAAGTTCAATACAAGAAATATTATTGTGTTTAAGTTACAAATCAAATGCTAAGCCTCTTCATCCTACGTTAATTCAGAATCAAGAGATTTCCAGATTCTTTACGGGATCGGGATATTCATCTACATGTCTCAATGAGAAAATTAATTAATTAAATTTGCAAATTCTAGATCACGTATTCGTTACCCCGTTGATCACTCCAGCTGCTGTGTTTAAAGCTGTACCGAACCTTGCGGAACACGAAAGAAGTGAGAGTTGTATCAAAGTTTTCTAATTATAGCTGAGATACTGCTAGCAGTGGCAAAATATGATTAGATTAGACATTAGGCTCAAGTCAAATTTATTTGCCGACTATTTTCGAACCAGCAGCGTATGGGACACGAAGCCGAAAGCCTTTGTTATATCATAAAACTAAGCTAGTTCATACGTTCAAAACCTATAGTATATAAGTTGTCACACAGTAGTGTAGTTGATAAAGTATTGCAATACTTTGTTCTGCATCCAGTCCAGCGAACATAAGGGGAAAAAATCACACTTTGTAATAAAAGAAAAGAATATTTTAAATCCTCGACCTTGAAGGGATGATTTCACCCCTTAAAAATTTCGTAACTGTTAAATTAAGGCAAATGTAATAAAATTTGAAGAGAATCAGACACAGTCACCTCGAACAGTTTTCTTGTTATCACAATTAGCTTGCAATCTACTTTATATCAAAAATAATAGCTTCTGCTCAGGAGATAAGCATTAAAAGTATCATCGCCAGAATTTAATCACTTTGTATATATAAAACAAGCATTCAACAGTGGATAACTAAATAAATCAGTTAGTTGAGTTCTTCCTATTTCATAAATTTTAATCGACTTTAATCAAGAATAAGTCTCTGTAGGAACGAGTACAGATTTAAATATAGAATAATTAATTATAGAAAAATGAATTTTCACTTTTATGAATTTCTGGAAATGTAAATTGTGGATTTTTAAATAATCAAATCTACAGAACATTGTTTCATCGATATAATTTCTAAAAATAGTTTTCTCATATTTAATAAAGTACATTTTTTGGAATGCGTTCTGTGTGTGTAGTTATTTATCGGATGAAAGTCGCAAATAGAAATGAAGTAATTACGAGTACGAACTTTTTTCGTAAAAATAGAAAGTAAACAAGGAATGCAGAAATAGGTAAAATAAATAACATATACTAATATTGTTTGCAGGTATCTGTGGCCTAGCCAACAAGGGCCAAGGTAGCCTTTGCTCCTATACAAAAGGCGCCTCCTTAGAAACAGGACTTTCTTTGTAAAAAATCCTTATCCCCAGTCAATATCCCTATAGTCGAAATAGTTTTTAAAGTGTTACTGCATGAAAAGGTTCAACTCGACCCCTGGTCATTGATTTTTAGTTTACTTAGTTGGGAAAAGACTAAGCTTTAAGAGTTCCAGTGCACCAAGGTTTTTTTTTCGTCAAGGGGGTTTGCCCTCCGGTTGTCATTTGGAGCCTCACCCCCTTTGTTGATGCAACCCAACTTTAGTGTTATCTTTTTTCCGTTAAAAAACACAGCCCGTGGTTCCGTAGCGTAGTACTTTGCTTACGGTGCAGAAGGTCGAGAGTTCAATCCTGCAGGCCGGTATACTTATTTATTAATTTATGTAAGTATATTTGATCTGGCCACGTACATAGGTAGTAGTTGTTTGCAGAAATGCAATAACGTCCATGGTAGCACTACCGCGTTGTCTAAAAAGGTGTTGTGTAATACAAAAATGTATGTTTTGGCACTTGGACAACGTTGACGGGTATTACGAAATCCTCGCCGATATCCTTGGGATATGGAAAAAGGGTAAAATCCCTACCGAGGCGGGGATATGAACGATAAAAAAACCCTTGGTAACCAAAACCAAACCCCCGTCTCTTGAACCTGGTTACACCATTAGCATGTCTAGCTTTACATAAACTCAACCTAGAAATAGTAGATTAAAAATATTCTAGATACATACTACTATAAATGTAATTACATCATTTTTTGTTTTCGATTAACGGAAATTCTGAAAACGAGTATTTTTAGTCATCTTATAGTTTATAAAAATAACATGTTACATTTTTGTGAACATCCTGTTGAAAAGAAATTGGTAAGCGTTGATATTGCTTATTTAAGTCATAGCAATGTAAAGAAGAAGTAGAAGCTTTTTATGAGGACATTAATAGAGCAATACAAAAAGTTGCCACACACTACACCCTTATCATTGGTGATTTTATTGGATACGGAGAAAGGAATGAAAGAGAAACTATGCTTCTAAATTTTCTGCTACAACATGAACTATATGGAATGAATTCCTTTTTTAAGAAAAGTCCAAATAGCAAGTGGACGTGGGCAAGTCTGGATGGCGTTACCAAGAATGAAATAGTTACATTATCTCAAACAGCAAATATGTAATACATGACGTTCAGGTTCTTAATAGTATTTAGATTGGTAGCGACCATAAATTGGTAAGAGCAAATATAACATTCAACGTAAGAAAAGAAAGAACCAAAATGATATTGAAATAACTGGTCAAGTGGAAGTTGAACTTGCACAATTAGTGTTCCGTACGTTGATTACTTTTAAAATAAAAAAATTTGTTACGGAGGTAAAAATGATCAGTGACTTCACAAAACACACCCCAAAGGAGTTTTCAACAAAGTTTGTTTCCAATCTTTACTGAAAACTGGCGACCTTGAAATTTTTGTTTTTTTTATATACCAAATAAATTGTTAAAGGTAATGCACTCGTAATAATTTTCGTTCAATCTGGAGAATTCCCAGGATTCAGAGGACATTCCAGATATAACTCACATTGAAGTAGAGAAACAGTCAAGGATGCCCGATATTGTCTTCAAACAGCGTATCATAAAACGTATTTTGATGAAGCTAGACACCAAAAAGGCTTCTGGCGCTGACGCAATACCTGCCATAGCACTCAAAAACTGTGCGAAGGAACTAACACCAGTTTTCTGTAGACTTTTCAACCTATCCTACAGAAAGGGAATATTTCCTTCCTGCTGGAAATGTGCCACAGTTCAGCCGATACCTAAAAAAGGCAAGAAGACCTTGCCAAATAACTACCGACCAATCGCACTGCTTCCAATAATATCGAAAGTCATGGAAAAGGCTATCAATCAGCATCTTCTAAAATATCTTGAAGGATTCAACATTATTAGCGATCACCAATATGGCTTTCGTAAAAATAGATCAACAGGAGATCTTCTGACTTATGTAACACATGTTTGGAACAACGCAATTGAACACTTTGGAGAATCTCGAGCGGTTGCTCTTGATATATCCAAGGCATTCGACCGTGTTTGGCACGATGGGCTGTTGGCTAAGCTACGTTCTTATGGTATGTCTGAAAAGTGCTGTTTGTGGCTCTCGTGTTTTCTCAGAGAGCGTTCTTTACGAGTGGCAGTCGACGGATTTCTTTCTAACACCTTCATTATCAACGCGGGTGTACCCCAAGACTCCATACTGTCTCCTACTCTCTTTCTCATTTATATTAACGATTTGCTGGAAAAGGCCGAGAATCCAATCTACAGCTTTGCAGATGACAGTACACTTGTCTCTTCATTCACTTTGAACGCTCGGACATCGGCTACTCAGACGAATATCCGCAGACAGCAGGAAGTCATTCAACTTAACAAAGACCTGGAAGAAATTCTATCTTGGGGTCACAGTAACCAAGTGGAATTTAACGCTACAAAAACCCAGGCGGCAGTTTTTTCTAAAAAAGTTAACGTTGCTGAACCCGACTTAGTTATGTCGGGGCACTCCATTCCTCTAACATCGTCATTCAATTTGCTGAGCGTTAATTTGGGACCAAATATGTTCTGGCATGAATATGTTGCAGGCATAGCAAGGAGGGCTTCTCAAAAGTTGGAAATATTATTTCGAACCAGAAAGCTTTATACTCCACAACAACTGTTAATTCTTTATAAAGCTCAAATTCGACCAACTATCGAATACTGCTCCCATGTTTGGAGCTCCGCTCCCAAACATACACTGCATTTGTTGGATTTCTATTCAGAGAAGAGCTATTCGTCTGATTGGAGACCCGGAACTGACCGGCGGCCTTGATTCGCTGGAACATCGAAGAACGGTTGGCGACTTGAGCCTATTCTACAAGTATTTTCATGGAAACTGTTCGAAGGATGTGGCCCGCTTAATTCCTCCCAGAGCGGTGTATGTTAGAAATACACGTCGCGCTAATACTTCACATCCGTATGAGGTTCAGCTTGTTACTCCTCGTACAACGCAAGCAGTCTTTTATATGGAGAACATCATCCCTTTGGAATAATTTGCCCAGGACTATGTTTCCCACCGAGTACAATTTGCAGCGATTCAAGAACAACGTGAATCGCTTTCTCCGCACACGTGTTGCTCCTGTAGCGCTTTAGGGACTTCTCTGTAGCACGTGTGCTAGACCCATAAAAAAAAACCAGGGTACAAGAAGAATAACAGAGAGAAGATGAGATAGTTATAGAAGCGGTAAAAATTGTTTAAGGAATGTCTTCAACGAGGTGTAACACAACGCTATAATATTCCTATTGCATAAAAAGGGTAGCATTGAAAAACTTACTAATTATAGACGTATTAGTCTGCTATCTTATCTTTATATTTTTTTTTATGAAAATCATTGCTAAACGCCTGACACCAAAATTAGACTTTTATCAACCGAAGGAATAGAAAAAATAACAGAATATAACAACAAGCCCATTATACTGATTTTCGTGGACTATGGAAAGGCTTTCAATTCCATATGTCAACAGTATATGATGAAAGTATTAACAGAGTGTGGAATTGACTATAGGTATATTGCACTGATAAAAAGTATATACGACAAAGCAACATCGTGTGTAAGACTACATAAAAAGGCAGAAAAGTTTCGCATAGAACCAGGTGTGCATCAAGGAGACACTTTATCCCTAAAGCCCTATACGACTCTACTGGAATATACATGTAAAAGAATTGACTGGGAGGAATTGGGCCTTTTTTTTTCTTTTTTTCCTATCAAAAGAACAGGCAGGTTTCCGTTAGGGGTATGGAACAAACGACCATCTGCTTACAATTAAAATCATAATTGAAATGTACAGAATATAATAAGCCTCTTGTGCTCATATTTGTGGACTTCGAAAAGGGTTTTAATTCTGTAAATCAGCCGAGACTTTTGGAACCGCTTGCTGAGTGTCGTATTGATCATCGATATTCCAATGTAATTAAATACATATATGAAAATGCCACCGCTCATGTTAAAAAACAAATTAACCAATCCACTAGCAAATTTCGAATTGAAGAGGAGTACGGCAGGGTGATACGCTCTCTCCTAAGTTTTTCGTAACACTTCCAGAAAGTATTCTAAAATCCATAAACTGGGAAAGAATGGGACTTAACATTGACTGTTAAAAGTTAAATCATCTCTGTTTCACCGACGACACTGTCTTAATAACAGACAAAATACAAGAAGCACAAACTATGTTACACATGCTTCAGGAAAGGTTGGTTTAAAAATGAATCTATCCAAGACCCAGTTTATGACAAATCTTGTATTAAGCCACACTGTAAAACTGAATAACGTAGAAATAGAGCAAGTGCACCAATATAAATACCTGGGACATGAAATCAGCGTCTCTCCTGGGCTGCGTTTGGCAAGCTGGCCTATGTATTTAAATCTAACCTTCCTATGTATTTAAAAAGAAAAGTATTCGACCGATGCATACTCCCCCTTCTTACATACAGAGCCCATACTCTCACAATGACCAAGAAAAACATCAATAAAATATGTGTCATACAACGAAAGATGGAGAGGTCAATGTTAGGCCTTACTCTTAGAGATCACATTCCAAATCACATTATCAGGAAGAGAACGGGGGTACAAGACGCAGTCAAATTCTATTTTACATCTTAAATGGAACGGGGCTTGGCATATTGCTAGGTTTAAGGATGGACAATGGACACAGAGAATTATAGAGTGGAGACCAAGATCCGAAGCCTATCGGAGTAGAGGTAGACTATCAAGTCGGTGAACTGATGATTTGAAAATTAGGTACAAGCGGCCCAGAACAGAAAAAAATGGCAAGGCTTGAGGGAGACTTTCGTGCAGCAGTGAACAGTATAAGATGATGATGATGATGAATTGGGTCTAAATATAGATGGAGAGAGATTAAATCATTTGAGATTTGCAGATGGTATAGTCATGGTAACAGACAGCATCGACCAGGCCTCCTTGAAGTTAGAAAGATTGTATACTGCATCAAGAGAAGTCAGACTAAAAATAAACTTGACAAAAACGCAACTTATGACAAATCTCGTACTGAATCACAATCTATTCGTCGCAGGCAAACTTGTCAAACAAGTCTCATCATACAAATATTTGGGCCATGAAATCTGTGTCGGTTGAGACAACCAGACCTGCGAGCTCCAAAGAAGAATGGGTTTAGGATCGGCAGCTTTTGGCAAGTTAAAGTATGTTTTTAAATCGAATGCTCCCATCAGCTTGCAGCGACAAGTATATGATCAGTGTATATTGCCTATTATAACATACGGAGCCGAACACACTCACAAAAAAATCGGCAAATAAACTGTGTGGGCTATGAAACGATTGATGTTGGGTGTTACCCTCAGAGATAAGATACCCAACATCATTCGACAAATGACAGGTGTAACCGATGTCATTGAGAGAGAGATAGGTCTGGTCATGTGGCTAGGAGAACAGACCGAAGATGGCCAAAGAGATTATTGGAATGGCGTCCCAGACAGGAGGCAACCGAGAGCGCCCTCCAATCAGATGGGTAGATGACATCAGGAGAATTTGTAGTAACTGGATTACGAGTGACCCAGAATAGAAATAAATGGCATAGAGAACGAGAGACTTATTCTGGCAGTGAACGCGTTTAGCTGATTGATGATAATGTAAAGAAATGCAATACTAGAGGGTATTTTTTGTTACCGTTATACTTATAATGCACGTTACAGATGACACGTTCACACGTAACACTTTGTTAATAACCATATTCTTATTTCTCTCAGAGTTTCAAATGATGTTTTGTTATTTAACACACGTGCGAAAAATACTATATACATACGAGAAAAACAAACACAGACAGCATACAATTTATTTAACAACAAAGAATAATCAACTTTAGAAAAATGCTTTTGTTACGAGACAACTTTACTAAATTACCATACTCCCATTTGTTTCCTATCATTTTCAAATCACCAACAGATATACGGTTTTCGCTTTTAAATAACGTTAATTATTTAAGTTGGATAGGCTGCTGATATAAATAAACAAACTGAATTTGGAAATAGTATGTTAATATTTATATAAAATCTTCATAAAAATCTCTTGGAAGAAGATCCACTATATTCTTATCTTAGATATACGAGGCCTGTTTAACAAATCAGTGACTTTCACGAGAGATGGCTCCCAAATCGCTGTCTCCTTTTATTGTTGTTATTTATAACTTCATTTAAGGTTACACACGAAGTTTCAAGTACACGTGTCGAATAGAAAATTTTTGACAGCGTTTTGAAGTGAACAGGTTTGTTAAAATGGAAAAAGTAAGTTTTCTGCTAATAAAATAAAACATTATTTTTTGCGTGGGAAAACGATTAAGGAAACTGAAGAAAGGTTTAAAAAGTATTATGGGGACTCATGAAATGGTGCACAAGTGGTTCACTGAATTTCGTTGCGGTCGTACAAGCATGAGTGATGTCGATCGCCCGGGACGTCCAAATGAGGTTACAAACAAAGAAATGGTCAATAAATTCCATGATATCGTATTAAAAGACCATCTATTAAAGATAGGCGAAATAGCCAACATGGTAAACATTTCAAACGAACGTGTTTTTAACATCCTATATCGGTAAGTGTCGCGTTTGCTCACAGTCGATCAAAAACGAAATCGCGTAACCATTTCGAAGCAGTGTTTAGGCATGTTCAAGCGCAATCCAAGTGAATTTTTGCGGTGATATGTTACCGCAGATGAAACGTGGATCTATTATTACACTCTAGAAACTAAAGAACAGTTAAAACAATGAACTACTCCTGGCGAAAGTGCTCCGAAAAAAGCAAAAACCGGTTCGATCGGCTGGAAAGGTCATGGCTATAGTTTTCTGGGATTCGCGTGGTATAATCTTCATCAACTACATGGAAAAAGGAAAAACTATCACAGTACAATATTATGCTTCACTACTGGATCGATTTCACGTTGCTCTGATGAAAAAGCGACCCCATTTAGCAAAAAAAAAAATTCTTTTCCATCATGATAACGAACCAGCTCAGACGGCTGCAATTGCCATGGCCAAAATTGTGTATCTGAAGTACGAACTTCTTCCTCGTCCACCTTATCCTCCAGATTTGCCCCCCTGTGACTTCTCCATCTTTCCAAATGTGAAAAATTGGCTCAGTGGAAAGAGGTTCGTATCAAACGATTAGATCATCGATGAAACAAATGCGTATTTTGATGACTTTGACAGATAGAAACTCGCTGGGAAAAATGTATCGACATAAAAGAAGATTATGTCGAAAAATAAATAAAATTTTTTCAAAGTCACTGACTTATCAAACTGCTCTCGTAAGTAAACCGATATTAAATAACTTTTTATATTATTTTCTTCGTACAATGGACCTCCCAAAACTCACAAGCCTTCAACTGTAAATACTGGGGGATCATTACTATGGATTCTGAAATTTTTAACGAAAGTAGAATGGAATGAAAATATAGCTCCCTCCTATTTTGACTTACCATCGGTTTTCAATAAAATGTCAAATGACATCATGCCTTTATTCTCGCATATAAACATGTGAGAATTTAAAAATATTAAAATAAAACCTAAATATTCTTGAAATATACATAAATAACCTTGCCTCGATTAAGGATGTCCCTTTTCGCATTCACCATTAATATAGCCAAGGTGCTTTCCAATTTTTTTTTTTTACTTTGTGAGTCAAACTCTCCGAAAAAGAATTAAGCAAGTCACAAAGGGAAGTGGCTGCTTACGTTCTATTACCTAAACTGCAGTCTCACCACTTTTGTCCATGACATGACATAATATATTAATACATCGTACTTTGTACCAATGCCCATATACTTATGACTGAAAAATATATAAAATAGAGGGCGTATTATGTTGTCCAATTAATAAGTCTAGTGTTATCTAACATTTTAAGTATTTAATTATTTCAATCTAGAAATTACATTACTAGCTTTTTTGTACGATAAAGTTTCTGGTTTGATTATTAACATAACGTAAAAAATTAATGAAATATATGTAGAATTAACAGCAAGGCTAATAAAAAAACTAGAATTCAAATTTCTATACTAATAAATATATAATACATATTTTAATTTTAATGTATCTACTAGATATTTTAAATTTCCAGTGTCATCTAATGACTATTTTAATTGGAATTGAAAATAATAGAAGATTAAACAAGATATTTGAATTTCTTGACACCAACGGTGAAATAGGATATTGTTACGTTACTTTTCCCATCTCCTTAAAGAAATAACGATAAGATGCTTAAAATTAGTTCATTTTGAAAACAAAAATAACCGGACAAGTGCAAGTCGGACTTGCGCAATTAGTGTTCCGTACGTTGATTGCTTTTAAAATAAAAAATTTTGTTACGGAAGTATAAAATAATCAATGACTTCACAAAACACACCCCAAATAACTTTTTAACAAAGTTTGTTTCCGATCTTTGTTGAAAACTGATAACCTTGAAATTTTTGCTTTTTTTATATACCAGATAAATTATTAAAGGTAATGCACTCGTAATAGTTTTCGTTCAATCTATACCCTGTGAAGAATATTCCAGAATGTTTTCAAAATTTTTTGATCAGTACGTTTCGAGATAATTTTTTAAAAATTATATAAAGAAAAGTGTGTGCAAGTATTACATTACACATATTTTTGAACTCCTATTTCCACAAGCTTTTATTTGACACCCCACTCGATGACCTGGTAAATTTTTTTTTCACTTCTGATTTCACCCCCCAAAACTAACCCTTTAAGTCAAAATTGAACTTTCAAAACTACACGGCTCTGATGGGGCTATCAATTCCTATATTAGTGCCAAATTTCAACTTTCTGTGTCAAATAGTTTCGGAGGAAATCGGGTGTGACAGACAGACAGACGGACAGACACCGAAGTGATCTTATAAGTGTGACGTACGGAACATTAAAAAAAGGTAAAAAGTTAGGAGGACGTATTAATAAATTCTAGCCTAGCATAAAAAAAACAAGCAAATCTTAAAAACAAGAATTGTTTATTCAATGTGATCTTCTTCTAACTTTATAGACTTGACGCAACGGTTATAAAGAAACTCTAGACCTTTTAAAAAAAATTATTTGTCTTGTATTGCAAACCACTCTTGACAACATTTATTACTTCTTCATTTAAAAAAAAAATATGTCTTTTAAAATTTTTTCTGTCAGTTTTGGGCAATGATCAATCAGTTCAAAACCTAATTCGTTTATTTGTTGCAAATTAGCAAAAATAGCACCCCTTTAGACACTTTTCCTCGGCGTTTTTCCACAATTTTTAGAGAAGTTAATAATATTCTTCAGTTACTAGTTTACCGTATTTCAAGTAATCTGTAAGAAGTATCCCATCCTTGTCTCAAAAACGGAGCCAATTTCTTTTTACTTTCTGTAAGCGAAACTTCTTGGGGCCAGGTGAGCCAGCATGTTTCCACTTCTTAAATTGTTCCTTTGTCTCTGAATCAAAATAATGAATCCACGTTTCATCCATAGTTACAATTCAATCCAAAATGTTAGATAAATCCTATGTGACTCTCAATCGTTTTTGATCGACGTTAAAGATATATTTAGCTGATAATTTTCTCAAACACAAAGTCTCTTCTATACGTTTCCGCCCAATTCGTCGATTCTCCAAAATCATCTCCTGCACAGCCTTAACATTCGTTGGAGTAGACATAGAAACGGGTCGTACGGTGCTCATCACTGATATCGGTTCTTCCTCTCTTAAAATTCGCAACTCAATTTTTGATAGGGACGTAGTGTAAGGATATCGTTGAAAATTTCTGTAGCGGACAGTTCTTTCAAAAACAGGTACTTCATCACAGATCGGTATTCGATCTTTCTAAATTCATAATTTTTGTAAGTGATATCTTTGTAAAAAATCGGAGCCACCAAACTTTGTGTATCTATTTACTAAATATCAAACTACTGTTCATAGCAACCGCATTTGTTTTTGACAACAGGAAATGGTCTAGGCTAACTAGTTATGAATACTCGTCGTACAGCTAGTCAGCTAGGTAGTACCGACAGAATTGAAAGAGACATTTCGCTCAACTTCATTTTCATTTATAAACAAGTATAATTGGTTTTGTATTTGCAAATGAGAAAAATGTTTGGCAGCTGTGGGACTAGCGCTGTTCTATCCCAAAAAGAAATACAACTTTAAAACATAACATAATATATATATATATATATATATATATATATATATATATATATATATATATATATATATATATATATATATATATATATATATATTATATGTTAAAATAGAGGTTTTTACGCTTGCTGTTACAACAGCAAGATCAGAGTATCGAATAGCAGCAGCAGCAAGAGCACTTGAAAATACCAAAAGAGATTTTGGCCAAACGTCGTGCAAATTCATTGTTAAATGAACGGATTGGAACCCGGAATTTTAATATATTATATTTATATACACATATATATATATATATATATATATATATATATATATATATATATATATATATATATATATATATAGATTTATATATATTTATATATATTTATATATATTTTATATATATTTATATATATTTATATATATTTATATATATTTATATACATATATATATATATATATATATATATATATATATATATATATATATATATATATATATATATATATATATATATATATATATATATATATATATATATATATATATTTTTATATATATATATATATATATATATATATATATATATATATATATATATATATATATATATATATATATATATATATATATATATATATATATATATATATATATATATATACATATATATACATATATATATATATATATATATATATATATATATATATATATATATATATATATATATATATATATGCGCTGGTTAGGCAGCTAACAATGATTTTGCTAAACTGCAATTTAATAGTTTAAAGCATAAAAGATACCGATTCTCACCATTTATATCCTTCCTGCAGGGCAATATTCTACGACAGCTGAGACTGCTTACTTCAAGTAAGTTGTACGTAAACCAAAATTAAAATAGACACATTTTTCGATTCGGAATATATCGCAGCAACAAACCCAGAGTGGTCTAAACCTTCATAAAAGGAATATATATCTTTTATCTTAGCGACATCAATTAGATTCCAAAAATTAATCTTAAACTACCAATTTAAGCCAAATATAAATTAAACTGATTATCTTAATTTCTATAATAAATATGTATTAACTGCATTTATACAATTTTTGAAAATCGAAATAGTCGTTACCTTAAGCGGGATTCGAACCTGGATAATTTGGCTCTGAAGGGAGGTAACTGCCAACTGATTTATTGAGGTTAGTAGGATCAATCGTATGAGAATACATTTTTTCAATCAAGGGATCTAACACTTTTATCCAGGTTGTTATTGCTAAAAGTTGCAAGCCGGGACGCATTAACATAAAAGTTCCAAAAAGTTATTACCGACTAGATGATTGAACTCGCAAACCTCGGAAACTCAAGTGGCAAAGCATGCGCTTAGAAAGCCGAAGATCCTGGGTTCAAATAACCGTCGAACTAGCCTGAATCTTACTAATATATATTTGTCAATTTTAAAATTAATTACAGACACAAGATCTAACTTAAAATTAAGTACTAACCCAAATTAATTATATAAAAATAAATAAATCTTGAAAGGTCTTCATTACTACGTTATGTATAGCGTCTTAGCTTTTAATTTTCGTAACGCAAAAACTGCTAAAAATTCTACTGTAGGTATCAGGAAGAAAAAGAATAAATTAAAACAAAACAAAACCGTAATGCAGTACAAGAAAACTGGTAGTACACACGGCTGAATACTTAGAAACAGTACTTCGTAATATATTCTAGTTTTGTTTATGTCAGTAACTTCCTTATTAGACTTATGTGTATATGAATACAAATATTTAGTTAATTTCTTTTTAAATAGTGAAAATCACACTTTATTGTAAAACAATAATATTTCTCTGTTAGGGCTGCGATTTATTAAGAGGAACATGTTCGTAAATAATGATGAAAATTTCCAAGTTATCTGTGAAAAGAGCAGTGAATTTCCGTTTACAGAAAATAAACTATTTAAAAATGTACAGGATAATATCAAAACTATGTTAACAAGGTTTGTAATTTTTTTTTGGTACTATTTTTGATGTCTGATTGTATTAAACAAGGTTTGCGGAAACATAGATTTGGCTAATTAATTAATCAATGACGGCAAGTTATTTACCGGTATTTTCTAAAAACTATTTCCTGGTTCCAATTTTTATCGGTTATTATTAGAATAATTCGAGAATAATTTGGAAGCAAAAATCCATTGAGAGTTGACACTGCATAGGGAGAAAGAAAATCATTATAAAAATACAAACGTGTAATTTTTTTAAATGCCAGTGTCCTGCAATCTGTTTAGATATAGGCAACAAGTTATTTACCTGTATTTTCTAATAGCTATCTCAGGGTTCCAAATTTTATTGGTAATTATTAGGATAATTGGAAAATAATTTGGAAGAAAAATACACTGATAGTTGACACTTTGGATAAAGAGCAAGAAAATTATTGTAAAAGTACAAACATGCCATTTTTTTAGATGTCAATGTCCTGGAATCATTTAGATATATAGCTAACCAGATATCATTCTGAACTAAATGGACGCCCATATATAATCATTTTATATATTATTGGCATGTAAACATGATTTAGTATTTCAAAGTTCATTATGCTGGAATAATTTTATACTGTATGTCTACCTAATACCTATATGAGTAAAGACATATGCACTTCTATGTAGTCACATAATCAGAATAGACAGCATTCATATAGAAAAGATAATCATTCCTGCTGGTAAAAAAAGTTTATTCAGTAATTTCCAGATTATGCCAAAACAAATTGATTATTGCGCATCTTATGTACGAGTTGGAAGTACTACAGTAACTATTAACCAACATCGTTGTTCCTATACCAAAAAAATCAGTGGAACTTTAAACACCTAAACCTAATTTAAAAAGTAATGATCAAAAGTGAAGATTCTTCACAAACCCTTTATATAATAGAACTTTAAAAGTATTCCCCTAGTTAAAGAAGCACTGTTTCTAAGAGAGTGCTATTTTCTACATCCTTAGGTGCGGGGAGCATATACCCCCCGACTCCTTTGGCTACGCCACTGCTCATATGGTAACTTTTAACAAGTTAACAAGCATTAACTGATATCACTAACAAATTAATTTGATTATTTTACAGAATGGGAAGTTTCAACTCGGCACCAAAAATCCTGAACGACGATGTCCAAGATAACCATATTAAATTACCAAGAAACATCAGCAGAAATGAACTCATGCAACACTGTCAGAAACGACCATATGGTCAGCTGATGCTAAAGAGAGCATTTAGAAAAGCAAGGAAAAATTTAAGTGGCGATGACAGTGAAAATTTAGGCATCAAATTTAAGAAGTTAAATATTGTTACAGAAGGTAAGATATATATCTCAATAGATTTTTACGTTTATTTCAGCAATTAGTTCTGTTTACATAACATTAGTGACAAGTAAATTTTAAAACTTATATTTCTTAGGTAGAATTTTTTTGAGTGTCCGAAATATAAAGAATAATACTCTGCTTCTCAGGGTGCCCCATACGTATGGAATAAAGATTTCACAGCATTTATTAATCAGTATATCAAAAAAATGTTTAAATAAAAGTTATAGGGTCTTATACGGCGCACATGCTGACGATGACAATAAAATGTTTTGAATTGTCAGTTCGAAGAAATTACGCCATCTTGACTTTTTTTTTAAATGGGAAGCCCTGTATATTATTTTATTTTTGAGTCCTACTAAAAATTCTAGATATTATTTATCTAACATACCATATGTCTAAATTGAACTGTTTTGGAATTATTGTCATTTGAAATTTAAAATAAAATAACCGGTCAAGTGCAAGTTGAACTTGCGCAATTAGTGTTTCGTACGTTGATTGCTTTTAATATAAAAATTTTTTGTCACAGAGGTATAAAATGATCAGTGACTTCACAAAACACACCCCAAATGAGTTTTCAACAAAGTTTGTTTCCAATCTTTACTGAAATCTGATGACCTTGAAATTTTTGTTTTTTTATATACCATATAAATTATTAAAGGTAATGCACTCGTGATAATTTTCGTTCAATCTACACCCCGTGGAGAATATTCCAGAATTTTTTCGAAGTTTTTTGATAAGTACTTTTCGAGATAAGGCCCGGGACAGCGATTTTTCGCGAATTTTTAAAAATAATACAAAGAAAAGTGCGCGCAAGTATAATATTATATATATATATATATATATATATATATATATATATATATATTTTTTACTCGTGTTTTCACAAGCTTTCATTTGACACCACACTCGATGACCTAGTAAAAAAAATTTTTTTTCACTTCCGACTTCACCCCCCAAAACTAACCCCCTTAAGTCAAAATTTAATTCTCAAAACTACATGGCTCTGATGAGGCCATCAATTCCATATTATTACCAAATTTCACTTTTCTATGTCAAATAGTTTCGGAGAAAATCGGGTGTGACAGACAGACAGACAGACAGACAGACAGACACCGAAGTGATCTTATAAGTGTTCCGTACGGAACACTAAAAAGACAAAAAACTATCGATAAATACTCTAGGTTTATTTTTAAGGTAACAATTGCTCAAAATGTCTATCGTTAACAGCGAGATAATAACCCAATCTGTCATAAACAGTCTGAATAGGAGTTTTACAGAGAATCTGGGGTGATCTGTGCTACTTCCTATTGAATTCTTTATTCTAAATCTTCTACAGTTTGAGGTCGACTTCGGTAAACTTTGGTTTTGAAATAACCCCATTAAAAAAAATCGAGTAGCGTAAGGTCGGGACTCTTTGCAGGCCATTCTACAGCACCTCTTCGGCCTATCCATCGATTAGGAAAAATCGCATCCAAATATCTACGAACATTGATTTCATTGTGAGGAGGTGCTTCGTCCTGTTGATACCTCAGATTCCTGTTAGGGGTATCCAAATTATTTTCATCGGGAAAAAGACCTGCACAAGTTAGAATAACTTGCTCTTGGAGTAACTGTAAATACCACTGCCCTGTAGATTTCCATCGATAAAAAAGGGACCAATGATATGACGTCCACAAATCCCTGCCCACACGTTCATCTTTTGTGGTCTTTGAGAATGACTGTCGATTATCCAGTGGGGATTCTCAGTAGACCAGTACCGGCAGTTATGCGTTAAGAAAAAATGTGGCCTCGTCAGAAAAAACAATATTATAAATTAGGCGCCTTCCATATATATATATATATATATATATATATATATATATATATATATATATATATATATATATATATATATATATATATATATATATATATATATATATATATATATATATATATATATATATATATATATATATATATATATATATATATATATATATATATATATATATATGTATATATATATATATATATATATATATATATATATATATATATATATATGTATATATATATATATATATATATATATATATATATATATATATATATATATATATATATATATATATATATGTATATATACATTGGCTCAATACAATACTATCGAAATGATAATATATCAACCAAGCAAGTTATAGTTTCAAAAGTAGTAAAAATTGTTTTTTAATTGTCACTTTAGGTATGGAAAACACACCACTGAGAAAATTTGAAACATTTTGAATTAAACATATGTCCCTCCCTTATAATTTTATCCAAATTTCTTCAAGAATTATTGTTTTTTAGTTTGCAGTGACTACACTACAAGCCCTCACAATATCAGAGTATTTCAGTGGAATATACTTTCTCAAGGTAGGTAGCCAAAAAAAAATCTTCAATATTCAACAAATATTGGAAAATGATGATATGGGTAGGATATTAATACATCTAAACTGACGACAAGTAACTTATCTTTACCTGGTCTTTGTCGACAATTCCTGGTCAATAACATTATGTCTCAGACTTTACATTATTGCGTGTGCCCTACGTAATGACTGTTGCGAGCGACTTGAGCATACAAATAAAACAACAAAGTCAAACACACACATTAAAATGTGTTATTTTGACTTTGGTGCTCGCATCCCTCGTTGCAGTCGCCCACGTAGGATGCAACGTAATATGTACATAAACAATTTTAATAGATTTTCTGTGGTTAAAATAATATTAAAAAATGATCGATTTTAGCTTTAGGTAAAGAAAATGATAATTTTTGTCGATGTCCAGAGGAAGCACTAGACTGGAATCACAGAAAATACCTAATAGTAGAAGAAATCTTAGAGTACTGCCCTGATATAATTTGTTTACAGGTATAAATTTACGATAATATTTGTGTAGTACATAATTAGTTTATTTGGATATAACTTTGTTGTTAATGGTGATTTTCCAATACATAATATATTGTTTCAAAACATATTTATTTTTGCAAATCAGAAACCGATAACAAATTTTCTGTTTCACTTTTTTATTGAAAACCTGATTTCATACTCTCAAGGTCTCCATAAACGATCAACCGAGCTTAGTCTAAGCTAATCACAATTCTCATATATATAGGCTTCACATTATCCATCAGTTATCAAATATTTGTGAATTTCCCAGTAATCCATTAATCGTCAATCATTTAAAAAGACCATCTAAAGGCAGATATTGCTTTAAGGTTCTTAATTGACAATTGTTTTTATTGAACTGAAAATTGTAGGCAACATATACCATAAATAAGTAATTGTTCAAGTATTTCTGGTTCAATGAGTAGATAAATGTAGTACGAGGGCTACTAAGTTTTTACAAAAACAATAAAATAAGAAATTTTTTTTTTGGTACAAAGTGTTTCATTGTTTCTCAAAATATTCGCCTTTACGATTTATACACTTTTGCATGCGTTCAAACCAATTCTGGAAGCTTTTTTTCCATCCGAAATTGGTACCTCAAAAACATGGTTTTGGAAGGATTCAACAGCTTCTTGAGGTAATGAAAATCGCTGTTTTTCTCCGTCAAATAATCAATTGCTTGACATGCTGTGTGAGAGCTGGCATTGTCATGATGAAAAATGATGCGACGTTTTGGGTTTTGGGTTGTTTTTCCTGATTTCATCGATGACTTCTGGCAAACAAATTGTTGTATACTATTCAGCTGTTCTTTGATCCTCTAAAGCAGTGATTGTAACGTGTCCAGCATAACCAAAGAAACAAGCGATCATTTTCTTGGAAGTACTTCGCAAACGAACTACTTTTTTTGAGTTCGGTTCATCTTGGAACATCTAAACAGTTGATTGTCGCTTAGTTTCCGACTCGTACGAATGTATCCAAGTTTCAGCTCCTGTTATGATGTTGTATACGGATTTTGCACGTCTTCTGTTGAATGTTTTGAGCATTTCCTTACATCAGTTGTATGATGTAAGGAAATGATGATGTCTGTTTTTGAGTTTCGGTTAAATTATGCGGAATCCATCGGGAACAGATCTGTTTCACACCTAAATGTTCACGCAAAATTGAATGTACTGCAGCCTTCGATAAGCCTAAGGTTGCTTATAACTCACGGTAAGCCACATGCCGATCCTTTTCAATTATGTTGCGCACAACATCGATATTTTTTGGACCAGCAACCGATTTTGATCGACCTTTACGAAATTCATCGCTGACGGAAGCACGACCATGATGAAATTCTGCAAACCAATTATTAACAGTCTTTTCTGATGGTGATTCATTACCAAAATCATCCAACGAAAACCCTCATATGAAATTTTCATTTGTTCACAAAACTGTTTTTTTTAAACGCTCACTGTAAGCAAACTACTCGGCCATCTCAATAGCGACATCTAGTGGTCGTTTGTAAAAACTTAAAAGGCGACTCGCGTATGTCTTTCATATTTTTGTTGTAAAGTGTAAACTGAAATTGTTATAGATAATTTTCTGTTATGAAAACGAAACGTGTATATAAAAAAGCAAAAATATTACAATTACGTATCCTAAAGTTTAGGACAGCAAATGAATACAGCCCGAGATTATTAAAAATCGTATTCGTTAATGATCGAATGATTAGTACTTAGGAAATTCTTCAATAATAAACCACGTTTTACTTATTTTTAGGAAGTTGACCACTTCAATTTTCTTAAACACGTCTTAGGAACTCAAGGATACACTGGAATGTTTTTCCCGAAACCCGATTCTCCATGTGTTTACATTCATGGAAATAACGGACCCGATGGATGCGCTATATTGTTCAGAAATGACAAGTTTGATTTACTGAAAGCAGAGACAAGGATTTTAGAAATATGGAGGATACAAAGTAACCAGGTAAATTCAGTAGCCAAATAGCTTCAGAAACAGCTCAGCTACTTAACATTATTTAGTCAAAGTAAGTCACAGATTAAATGCTTATTAATAAAAAACGGTCAACTGACGTTTGTCAATACTATGTTCCTAGAACCCCTAGTTAAAGCTTAAGAGGGAAGGTCTGTGTAAACTACCATTTTTTTGTGAATCATGTATTGAGAAAGTATAATATTTATACAGAAAAAAGAACAGCTTTTTGACTTCAAAAATAGGAGCCTCAATTTTAAAAAAAAATCAAAATGGCGGAACAATAGCTGCTCAAAGTTGACTCCTTGACTTTGCGCCGTGCAACGTCCAGGTCGCTATAGTGCATTAAAAAAAGAAAAATACATTACAGTATGATTATACGCTTTGCATGAATTTAAATTTGCCAAAAAAAAACAAAAATTGCAAATTTGGGACCATTTTGAAAAACGTAACCCTTTTTTATAAACAACTGTCAAAAGATAATGTTTATAATTAACTTTTTATAATTTTTGTACATTCGTTCAATGTTCAATAGGATAATGAATATATCTGTATAAAATTACAAGTGAATCGGTGATTTACTTTTCAAGCTATATTGCACGGCGTGTGAAATTTTACGTTTTGAGAAAAACGCGTTTAATGTTTTTAGTAAAGCCTCCGTCGCTTTCAATTTCTTAGCCGATGCACTTGGTCCAACTTTTGCTTTTTGCTCAGTATATTGCATATCCTTGGACTTATTACCTGAGTAATGCTGACGGCGAGGGCGACTTGGACGATAATTAGGTTCATTTTTATCAATTTTTTGAAACAACATTATAAACAAATGAAAAGCACACGTAAAGCGACTGAACAGATAACAGACGATCTCTTTCATGACACGATAGGTGCATTTAGAGTTCGAATTTCGATTTAAAACTTGGTAAGGAGATTCTTTAGATGTTAAACTAACTTTTTATATAAAAAAAATAGTCAATTTTTTTTACACAGGCCTCCCCCCTTAATTGGATTGCCTCAAAAAATGAAATATCGGCCAATATTACCAACTCACTGGTATATAGAAAGTATTTTCAAAAAGTTTTATTCTTAGGTGGCAGTCCTAATGGTATTAAAAGTAAAAGAAACTGGACAAGAAATATGCGTAGTTACCACCCACCTTAAAGCCAGACACAGTGCCCTTCTTGCAACCCTGAGAAATGAACAGGGCAAAGATCTGCTTAATTTTTTAAAGCAACATTGTGGTGATAGACCTGTGATATTAAGTGGAGATTTCAATGCGGAACCTACAGAACCTGTTTACAATACAGTTTTAGGGTGTGGACAGAACCTAGCCAGTGCTTACGCGGAGTGCTCCAGCAGTGAAAATGATGAGTATGTATACTACAAAGTATTAAAAAATGTCATTGAAAACTGTAAAATTTATACATTCAGGCATTAACATATAGTATAAATTATAACTATATCAAGAGACTACAGAATTTTGTTCCAAATACATGGTGTTTCTTCTTATATAAAAAGTATCCCTGACAAGTGTCAAGTCCCATGTTACATACAGAATAGGGTCACAAAAACTACAGAATTCTAGAATTTTGAAAAAATTACTACTTCGAGGGAAAATAATTACATGATTTTTTTTTACCTCTATAATTTAGCAAGCGCGTTGGCCTGCCAATCGAAAGGTACCGGGTTCGATCCATGATTGCAGTAGAACACGCGTCACTGAAGTGTTTGAGATCAACTCCAGAATGTTTACAGAAGAATAAATATTTTTCTCAATTTTTTTCCTGCTTCTTATCCTTGGATGTATAACTTCAAAGCAAAGAGCTAAGTGAGAGTAAATAAATGAAGCATTGAATGTACATTCGCACTAGGTTAACGATAAATAAAAAAGGAGTTTTACAATATCCAGTTAGACCTATTCAGATTAAGATTAGGAGTACTCTGAATAACTAAAAAAAGCCTACTCTTTCATTCTTAATAGTACTATCGCCTAACAAAACTAGTTACGTAATTTAACAGGAAAAGCGCTTATCGATAGGAATTCAGTATAAGTTTAACATACTTAAATATTAAAAATAGCTGGTAATTTTTTAAAGTACAATGTGTCACATAAATAAGATCAAATGTATTTAGTTTTTTCTCGAACATAACGGCAAAAAGGAGGGTCAAGGTGAGAGTACACAACATACCCTAGGTATTTGGAAATTCATTTGGTCAGTCGCGTTTCACCATAGCAAAGTATTTCTCGTGTCTCCGAGAGTTTCACAAATGAAGTAATTTTATGAGTATTGCAAAGTGAAAATTTGGTATTTAACTATATTTACACAGCGTATATGAAGTTCCAAGTGTCCAGTTGATGAAAAATGGGTTCGGAAGTTTATAAAAACTGGTTCGCCCTCAATTAAATTATGTACAGGGTGACCAAGGACATCAAGAAACGATGCAAACGCATTACTGTGTTATTTACATCTTTGCTAGTCTTTCAAGATTTTTTTTTAAGTAAGTTGATTTCCGAAAGAGGTGAGATAAATTGTCCTTCACTTAGCTTCCATTTGATGTCCATGTTACATTGCTGAAAGAGTACATTTTGATATACAATCAAGTTTTATTTCATTTATCAATTTATTTAACAACTTTTTTATGGAACACCTTCTATTTAGTCTCTTGATAATAAATATACTAACATTTAAATTTAAATTATAGATTGTAACTATTAAATTAAGAAATATTTTTGTTACAGTCTACACTCTGCAGATAGGGAACCTCCCTACACAACGTGGAAAATCCGCGAGGAAGGTGAAATCTGCCACACCATCGACTACATCTTTTACTCAAAAAACAAACTAGAGGTGGAAAGTGTACTGGAATTTCCCACAGACAAAGACATAGGAACTGATAGGGTTCCTAATTTAAGTTACCCAAGTGATCACTTTTCATTAGTATGTGACTTTAGAATACGGACTAACTCTTGTGATAGTGATAATGTTGAAAATATTGATGTAAATATGAATAATTCTCGATTGTAGCGATAACTGTAAAATTGTGATTATTATTAAAATAGGTATTAAAAAGTCTCATATCAGGCACAAAGTTAAAGAAAAGAACAATATAATAAAATATTTAAGTAATTATTTATAATAAAAATGTACCTTAAAAATGTCTGTAAATGAATTAAAACTTAGATCTAACAATTGTTATAGGTTTCGGCCCTGGTACTGTAACTAATCTAAATGGCATTTTTTGAATGTGCCTGATCAACAATTGTATATACAAATTTTAATTACTTGCTATTAAATACTATTAAATTTGAATCCTAAAATATTTTTTGTTTTTTGGACCTGTTAGAATAGATGGGGAGGGGAGAGAATCAAACTGACAAATTATTGCTGTGGATAATTCATCACTTACTAAATACTAGAAACAAAGGCCAAGATTTAGAGATATGGGTTTCCATCGATGGAGAACATCCAACAACTCAGCTTTAGGAGTATATACATTTGTTGTATGTCCCCGTAGTAAAGAACACTTTTTTGGAATATCTCCATCAACTGAACCAAATGGTGTTTCCTCTTTTCTAGATGGTACCGCTGGTACCCACAAAAGTAACAGTATCTTGAGACATATAGAGGATCAATATCCACTGGAACTAAGGAACTCTACAAAAACGCTATTCTGATATAAATGTTACTTGACTCATGCCTCGTCAGCTCATTCGGTCTGCAAATTTCGAAGAGTAAAAAGACCTGAAAATGTCTTGTGCAATCATAGGTGAAATGTTGGAAAGTTATTCCAATTTGACAAAAGCTAATCAAGAACCATATTTTTTTTTATGAAATTACTGATTTTAGCCAAAGTAAAATTATATCTCTAATACATCTTTATCATAATGAAAATATTTTTACTCATGTTTTGTCTAAGAACAGAGTTAAAAACTTTTTAATATTTATTTTATTTAGTGGTAAGTAAACCGTGAAACAATAATTAATAATTAACTTTTTTTTAATAAATCATTAGTACCATTTCTGACATAAAAGTAATTTTTTGTTCATATATATATTAACTTTATTTTACAAAATCTTGGTCCCGCCATTAGTGTTACCCTATTTTAATTATCTGAATTTATGTGTCATTTGGAAAACCTTTTTAGTAAATATAGAGTTTGACTACTAAGAAGACTAGGCTGAAACTGAGTTTTGTAAATTAGTAAAAAAAGTAATGAAGTTTTTAATGTATTGCAGGCTAAAATAAGAAAACTAAAGAATTTAATATATTAATAACAACTGAACATATTAATTATATCTTGCTTTATTAAAAATACCAATTCTTTTTCTAATAACCACCTCTAATTATGTCATAATGTAATTTGAGAGAAACAGAAGAAAAAACCGGTCAATTTACCTACTCGTGTGATAATTAAGGTGGTGTTAAACCATCTTTTATGCACCGAAAGATCCTGTTATCCAACTGAATTCGTGCCATGACTAAAAGTGATGACTGTTGGAAACCAGATATGCTTTTTCAAATAGTGGTCTCTAATTACGTCACAGAGTTTTCAGTTCTTTCAATTCTAGCTATGTCCACTGACAGCCTGACTGTGATATATGAAAATAGGCCTAATTTTTCTTGTGTTTATCTTATATCACCATTAGGATGTAATTATAGATTACTTTTAGAGAAAGCATATATTAACTGAAATCTATATTTTATGTAAAGAAATAAGAGTAAAGGATGTCTGTCTCATTTTACCATTTACTATGGAAATACTTGCATGTATGTATTTTTGACACCATATGCAAAAACAATACTACTAAAACTGAAATACTATCACCGCCTAAAATTACTAGGAAGTGTATGTCTTTTGAACACTGGTTACCAAGAGTTACTAGCATAAAGATTTGACAATATATGAAAGCTAAAGTGATTCATAAACATGGATAAGTACAATTGGCAACGAAAAAGACAAACATCAACTAAATATGTATAAAACTTACTATATTGAAATATTATATTTAGAATGGGCAAAACAAATAAGATATTCGAGTTTCATCTTATACTATGCAATTATGATGATCTTACCCTTGTATATCTATCTATAATATATATAAAATGCAACGTCTCTCTGTCTGTCTGTCTGTCTGTCCGTTAGTGCGCTTATCACTGGAGAACCACTTATCCGATTTAAGTACTTTTTCTTTTAAAACATACATATATTCTCTGGCCAGGTTATAGGCTATATTTTGTTACGATCGGTAGCATGAGGAATGAGCAGTGACGGATAATAGTGAATGAAGTCGGAAAAAAGTTTGCCGCTACCCCGTTCCCTTGCAATACACAGCCTAAACCATTAAATATTTAACAATATTATGTAGCAAAGAATATCTATAATCTATATTCTATAATATATATAAAATGCAATGTCTCTCTGTATGTCTGTCTGTGCATTAGTGCGTTTATCATGCGAGAATCACCTATCCGATTTACCTGTTCATTCATACATATATTTTTTGGCCACGTTATATAATAATAATAGAATCTATATCTATAATACATATAAAATGCCACGTCTCTCTGTCTGTCTGTCTGTCCGTTAGTGCGCTTATCCCTCGAGAACCACTTATCCGATTTACGTGATTTTTTAAATTCATACATATGTTCTCTGACCAGGTTATAGATATATATTTTATTACATCTATAATATATATAAAATGCAACGTCTCTCTGTCTGTCTGTCTATGTGTCTGTCCATTAGTGCGTTTAGCACGCGAGAACCACTAATCCGATTTACGTGTCTTAAAACTCATACATATATTCTTTGGCCAGGTTATATAATAATAATAATCTATATCTATAATATATATAAAATGCAACGTTTCTCTGTCCGTCTGTCTGTCTGTCGGTCCGTCCGTTAGTGCGCTTATCACTGGAGAACCACTCATCCGATTTACGTGCTTTTTTTAAAAACATACATATGTTCTCTGGCCAGGTTATAGAGTATATTTTATTACGTTAGGTAACATGAGGAATAAGCAGTGACGATAATAGTGAATCAAATAGGAAAAAAGTTTGCCGCTAGCGCGTTCTCTTGCAATAAACTGCCTAAACCACTAAATATGGAACAATATCATGGAGCAAAGAATATCTATAATATATATAAAATGCAACGTCTCTCTGTCTGTCTGTCTGTCCGTTAGTGCGTTTATCACGCGAGAAGCATTTATCCGATTTACGTGCTTTTTTTTTAAACATACGTATGTTCTCTGGCTAGGTTATAGGATATATTTTATCACGTTAGGTGACATAAGGAATAAGCAGTGACGATAATAGAGAATCAAGTCGGAGAAAAATTTACCGCTAGCGCGTTCTCTTGCAATACACTGCCTAAAGCATTAAATATGGAACAATATCATGTAGCAAAAAATATATATATAAAAAATGGAACGTCTCTCTGTCTATTCGTTAGTGCGCTTATCACTTGAGAACCACTTATCCGATTTACGTGTTTTTATAAATTTATACATATGTTCTATATAATTCGATATAAGCCTAGATAATGGGAGATAAGGTGAGATAATGGGAGATAAGGAGAAATAATGGGAGATAAGTCGAGATAAGCCTCGATAATGGGAGATAAGGTGAGATAATGGGAGATAAGTATAAATAATGGGAGATAAGGAGAAATAATTGGAGATAAGTAGAAATAAGTCTAGATAATGGGAGTTATGATGAGATAATGGGAGATAAGGAGAAATAATGGGAGATAAGGAGAAATATTGCGAGATAAGGTGAAGTAACGAGAGATAAAGAGAAATAATGGGAGATAAGGAGAAATAATGGGAGATGAGCAGAGATAAGCCTAGAGAATGGAAATTATATAGAGATAACGGGAGATAAGTAGAAATATTGAGAGATAAGGGGAAATAATGGGAGATATTTTATTACGTTGGGTAACATAAGGAATAAGCAGTGACGATAGTAGTGAATCAAGTCTACGCGAGCGGAGCCGCGGGCTCTGCTAGTAATATATATAAAATGCAACGTCTCTCTGTCTGTCTGTCTGTCCGTTAGTGCGCCTATCACTGAAGAACCACTTATCCGATTTACGTACTTTTTTTTTTAAAACATACATATGTTCTCTGGCCAGGTTATAGGCTATATTTTATTACGATAGGTAGCATAAGGAATGAGCAGTGACGTAAAATAGTGACGTCGGAAATAAGTATGCCGCTAGCGCGTGCCTTTGCAATACACAGCCTAAACCATTAAATATGGAACAATATTATGTAGCAAAGAATATCTGTAATCTATAATCTATAATATATATAAAATGCAATGTCTCTCTGCCTGTCTGTCTGTCCATTAGTGCGTTTATCACGCGGGAACAACTTATCCGATTTACCTATCTTTTTTTAAATTCATACATATATTCTTTGGCCAGGTTATATAATAATAATAATAATCTATATCTATAATATATATAAAATGCAATGTTTGTCTGTCTGTCTGTCTGTCCCTTAATGCGCTTATCCCTCGAGAACCACTTATCCGATTTACGTGATTTTTTAAATTCATACATATGTTCTCTGACCAGGTTATAGGTATATATTTTATTACATCTATAATATTTATATTTATATATATATATATATATATATATATATATATATATATATATATATATATATATAAGATGCAACGTATCTCTGTCTGTCTGTCTGTCCGTTAGTGCGTTTATCACTGGAGAACCACTTATCCGATTTTCGTACTTTTTTTTTTAAACATACATATGTTCTCCGGCCAGGTTATAGGCTATATTTTATTACGATAGGTAGCATAAGGAATGAGCAGTGACAATAATAGTAAATGAAGTCGGACAAAGTTTGCCGCTAGCGCGTTCTCTTGCAATACACAGTCCAAACCATTAAATATGAAACAATATTATGTAGCAGAGAATATCTATAATATATATAAAATGCAATGTCTCTCTTTCCGTCTGTCTGTATGTCTGTCTGTCCGTCCGTTAATGTGCTTATCACTGGAGAACCACTTATCCGATTTACGTGCCTTTTTTTTAAACATACGTATGTTCTCTGGCCAGGTTATAGGATATATTTTATTAGATGACATAAGGAATAAGCAGTGACGACAATAGTGAATCAAGTCGGAGAAAAGTTTGCCGCTAGCGCGTTCTCTTTCAATACACTCCCTAAAGCATTAAATATGGAACAATATCATGTAGCAAAAAATACAATATATATAAAATGCAACGTCTCTCTGTCTGTCTGTCTGTCCGTTAGTGCGCTTATCACTCGAGAACCACTTATCCGATAAATTTATACATATGTTCTATATAATTCGATATAAGCCTAGATAATGGGAGATAAGGTGAGATAATGGGAGATAAGTATAAATAATAGGAGATAAGGAGAGATAATGCAATACACTCCCTAAAGCATTAAATATGGAACAATATCATGTAGCAAAGAATACAACATATATAAAATGCAACGTCTCTCTGTCTGTCTGTCTGTCCGTTAGTGCGCTTATCACTCGAGAACCACTTATCCGATAAATTTATACATATGTTCTATATAATTCGATATAAGCCTAGATAATGGGAGATAAGGTGAGGTAATGGGAGATAAGTATAAATAATAGGAGATAAGGAGAGATAATGGGAGATAAGCAGAGATAAGTCTAGATAATGGGAGTTATGGTGAGATAATGGGAGATAAGGAGAAATAATGGGAGATAAGGAGAAATAATGGGAGATAAGGAGAAATAATGGGAGAAGAGGAGAGAAGCCTAGATAATGGAAATTATGTAGAGGTAATGGGAGAAAAGAAGAAATATTGGGAGATAAGGAGAAATAATGGGAGATATTTTATTACGTTGGGTAACATAAGGAATAAGCAGTGGCGATAGTAGTGAATCAAGTCCACGCGAGCGGAGCCGCGGGCCCGGCTAGTATATTATATATAAAAGGATGGAAATGGTTTAAAAAATCGAATGCAAATCAATATTACAATACCTTGTGAAATAGAAACAAATACTGTCATCTTTAAGTAGTTTTGGCACAACACACAACACTGACAAAAAAAAATTGGAATACAATAGAGACCGAAATGGGAAATTATGAGTTTTTCGCAGGCCTCCCCATTCTCACCTTGTTGAAATCGGAGGGAGTCAGCTTTCTCTCTTCCTTAATAGATGTCAACACCATATTCTGAAATTAATTTACGAATGTCGTTTGTAAAGTTTTTTTTTTAATAACCAAAGAACTATATTTGACCTTTTATTCTAATAAAAATTAAGATATGTCGAACCACAGAAAATATAGCTATCGCTACCGAAGGACAAATATGTGCAATAAAACATTCCTGCAAAACCAAGCCGGCTGGTAACCGACGGATCGTTAATATGAGCCTCGTCGAGTTTCTGAGAGATGCCGCGCATATTTTTCCTATTGTTACATATAATTCAATTTCTATTGGCGTGACATCTCTAAGAAACACGAGGAGTCACATTTGAACGTGCTAGTGGTAGCCAGCCGGCTTCGTTTTGCAACGACGTTTTGTTCCACCTGTTTGTCTTCTAGCTAGCTATATTTCCTGTTGTCCAACTAAGTTAATTAACTACGCTGCAGTTAATGAAGAATTTGATGCCGTCCATTCATACATTGTCATTACTCTATTAACAATGTAACTTGTTAAACAACTCTACCAAAAAGAAAACGTTGATCCTTGTATCGAAATCCTAAAAATTTAAAATCTGTTAATGAGGTTATGTTTTTGTTGATATTTTTATTAATTGTATAAATATGGAGCCGCCAAAAGCAACTTTTTCATATTACAATGAAATATCCCTAATGATGTATGGATTTGGAGATAGTCACAAACCAAACCAGGAAACAGTAAGATTAGTAGAAAGTATAGTTCTTAAACAGCTTCGAGCCATAGTCAATGAAGCCTTAAAATACTGGGATGGGAAGGCCCTTAAAGGCGAAGACTTGGTGTTTTTATTAAGACATAATAAACTAAAAATGCAGCGGTTTGTCAGGTATTTGAAAAAGCCAGTATTTATGCGGTAAAAAGTAATTAAAAGTATTGAGACAGTGAATCAGGTTTTTCTTAATCTAATACCTAATTTTATTATTTCCTATTATAGATTTTTACAAAATAAGGCCGTCAAGAACAAATTTAAACGCTTGAACTCAGCGGTTGAAATAGACCCAGATGAGAAACCAAAACATAAACTGATCGAATTTATAGAGAGAATAGATGAAACGGGAGAATTTACAGATCTTTCAGAAGTGGATGAAGTAAAAGTTGAACGGCAGATTAGAGCCGATCGTATTTCACAAGCTCTTGATGAAAAAAAGTATATGGATTTTCAAAAAGCTAGGTAAAGGAGCAGAAATTGTAATTTAAAAAAAATCATTTTAGTTTTATTAAACTTTTATTTCGAGGACAACTATAATACCGATTTTATTGATTTTGAATTATTATCATTAGAAATCATAAACACTCGTAAATTCAAAACATGAAGAGAGAGCCAAACTTCATGTCAGCGTTCTTTACTGTATCAACTTTAAAGAATACACAACAAGTTAAGTTAATGAAAATATTAAAATATTGTTTTTTTATTGAAAAAAATATTCTCCATATGAAAAGTTATCAACTGTGTGAAAATGCTGTTGAAAGAATAAGTTTAATAGTAATGATTGGACAATACTAACCTGAACTGACTAGAGCTAAGGTACCCTAACTTAATTTGGTTCAAGTTTAATATTGAGCAAGTTCACTTGGTTAAAGTATTAACCTATAATATAATTCATCTAGATCAGTCTGAACTAACCTAAATTACATTAGTGCTAATTAGTATAGATTAGCTGCCTTTAAGAATTCTGTAAAAAAACTTTGTCAAAAAAAGATACATTTGTACAGAAAAAATGTTATTGTCTGATATGTTGCCCATCAACAAATTGTATATCTTTGAAAATATTAATTTTTATCCCAATACTTACCTACTTATGATAAAACATCTCTAATTAAACATCAATGAAAAAGATTTTTTTAGAACAAACATTTTACACAAATGTAAAAACCACTTTAAAAATGTACTAGTCTTGTCCCAGAGTAAGGGTTTTAAATTGTTGTAGTATTGTAGTACAGAAAAGGGATGACTGACCTCTAATGGTCAATGCAACATTCTCTATTTATATGCTCATATCTTAGAACAATACGACAGTTTTCCACTGACAATATGTGAGTATTTCGAAACTTACATATAACATAAATATTGTTACTTCTAGTAAAAACATTTTTTAATAGTGATAATTTTTTTAAAAAAAGTTCTTACTTTCACTAGGAACACTGACTTACCAGGCCATTGCACTAACAACTGAGGTACATTTAGTTTAATTTTTAAAAACTATGAAAAATACATGAAGAAACAAAGGAAATTAGAAGCTTAATAAAACTGAATCAACAAATAAAAAAATGTTATTTAATTTGATAGATATTCTTAAAACAAGATTTATCAATTTTGTTTAAATTTTTTTTATGCTGTCATTATATTGGAGAACAATTAGTATATTTTACAGCCCCTTTTATTAACTCTTTAAGACAGGATTACTATTTTTATTAGGGCATTTCATTAGGATCCTACCATCAAATCAAAATTTTTCAAATACTGATCTGTATTTTTAATTTTTTTTTTTAAAACTACCTTGGTGCTATTTTATTGAAAGCATAGGAAGATTTTGTTTATTTTTGTACTGAGACTAATGTGTAACTTATGTGCATTAAGATCTCCAGTTAGATTATAATAATTGCTGGGTTTTTAGTATATTTGTTTTTCTATTTTTATTTTGATACAGGTGTGCTTCTTTTAAAGTTGTGGGTCAAGGTATGGAACATTTAAGATTATGGATAGATCCAAAAAGAGATGTAAACTTTAAACCAGATGCACTAGAGGTGTTGTCATATTTTGCATATCAAACTGTTGCAGACTTAACAGATTATGCTTTGCTAGTAAGGGATGACATGAGAGCAGGTACATAGATAAGGAAATTATGTAACTATGTGACTAATTTTCCATATAACTAAAAATGCTATGTCATCAACTGTACAAAATCACATTATTTTCTACAATATACCAGATCATGCTTCATACTTGAGTTCAAACGATGGTTTAGCATTTGACTATAGTTTGACTTTTTATTTCTCAATTTCAGCTTGACTACTTCAAAAAGTTGAAAAGGACATACATATATATGTATATATATATATATATATATATATATATATATATATATATATATATATATATATATATACATATATATATATATATATATATATATATATATATATATATATATATATATATATATATATATATATATATATATATATATATATATATATATATATATATATATATATATATATATATATATATATATATATATATATATATATATATATATATATATATATATATATATATATATATATATATATATATATATATGTATGTATATATAAAAGAAAACTAATGATGAGATCCGATAGATGACATCAAAAAAAAATTGACACTGATTCATAGGTTAGTTTGCATTTGGCAGCCATTTCAGAATATAGTGTAGTAGTATAACGTGTTTGTCGCTAAGATGGAAAAAGTGCAGTATCATTCACTGATTCGCTTTTTGCTTTTGAATGAGAAAACGTGTGAGGAGATAAAAGCAAAATTGGATACTGTTTATGGGGACCCTTTGCCATCAGTGACGACAACAGTCAGATATTGGTTCAGCGAATTTAACCGTGGTCAAACGTCCGTTTTAGATGAGAATCGCCAGGGACGCCCATCAGATATGGTTACCGAGGAAATCATTGAAAAAGTCCAGGACATGATTCTCGCTGATCGTCGAATGAAGGTGCGCGAATTAGCAGCGGCCATAAGTGTGTCGACGGGAATGGTAATTAATATTGTACATGATATGTTGGCTATGAAAATATTGTTGGCACAATGGGTGCCGCGGTTGCTAACCGTGGATAACAAGCGGGTGCGGCTTTCAACTTCGAAGCCGTGTTTGGAGCAATTTAAGCTTTTTGCGTCGAGTTGTCACTGTCGATGGGACCTGGATTCATCATTATACACCCAAAACCAAGCAACAATCAAAACATATATTAGAGACCGCTTCGAAGAAGAAAGTGCTGTTTCACCACGACAATGCTCCAGCACATTCATCCGGACTTATCGCCGTCAAACTGCATGAATTGCGTTATGAACTGCTGCCGCACTCCCCGTATTTCTTCTGATTCCCAAACCTGAAGAAATGGCTCACAGGAAAAAAATTCAGCTCAAAGGAGCCCAGACAGAATCGTATTTTGGGGAGTTGGACAATTCCTATTTTTTGGAGGGGTTAAAAAAATGGCAAGAACGTTGGGAAAAGTGTATATACCTAAAAGGGGACTATGTTGAAAAATAAAAAAATTGTTTTTGAAAAAAATAGCGCCTTCAATCTTAACATGGGTATTTCTTAAACCACTCTCGTAAGTGCCGTTGAAAATACATCACAGAATTTTTATTATAGGCATATCTTTCACTGATAAACTGTTTGTTCTGTGGATTTATCCTTAAGTTTTTCTATATTAATATTTTAGCTTTTTTGAATAATTTTTAGCTTTTAACTTATAGAAATAAAAACTAATTTGTCATAAAATTAATATGACCATTCTATGAAAAAACTTAATGCTACCCTATTTTTAGGAACTGATCCTCTAAAACATCTACCTGGCTCTTATTATACTTCTGCTATGTTTAATGGTCAACACCGTTTTGAAGGTAACAATCCGGACTACAGCAGAGTAAGTGAAATATAAAACCGTTTAGAAGCAGGGGCGTGCTGGCCCACCGGGACACCGGGACTTTTCCCGGGGCGCCAAACCTTAGGAGCGCCTTCCCCAAACTTACAAAGTGTATACAAAATTTATGTTCGTAAGAACCACGAAAATTTTTCATATGTTCAGGTTAGACATTCATAATACTGTGTAAATCTAGAATTTTTCCGATTTAAATATAATTTATTATATGCGAGCTGGCACGAGAGACTGGAAGAGTACGGCAACCTAGAAACGCCGATCCTACTTTGAATGAACATCTTGAAAAGTCAGTTGAAAAGTCTGCAGTTATGAAAAAAAGAGCTTTTGGAAAATTTCTTGCTTCTTACGGACGCGGAGGTTTTTTTATCACAAGAAATAGTTTGTACGATAGCTTGTTCGGTGAGGATCGCTGGAATTTTTTCCATAATGATAGATTCAAGTACTGATGTTTGTTCTTGAGACCATTGTGTTTTTAGTGTCAAATTCAGAAATTTACATAATGAAGTAGTTGAACGTCTTACCGCTGTGAAAAGTCATTTCTAGCAAAGGGAAAGAATTATGTCATTTATTGCAAACGTCTTTAAATGGATGTTGTCTTGTTATGAAAAATTGCATGCATGGTCAATATAATGAAGTTTCGGAACATTTGAAACAAATCAATTCTAAACATGTACACACTTGGTGTCATGCACACGTATTAAATTTAGTTATATCTGATACTGAATGTACGGTCTCTGCCATATCATTATTTGGAATACTACAAGAATTAGCTGTTTTCTTTAAAGAATCGTATAAGAGAATGCTTAAATATGAAAAAACAAATCCTCAGGTTAAATTAAGCCTTATTGGGCAAACGAGATAGTCTTTCAACATGATGCTTTTTCAAAAGTATTTGGACATTTTCGATAATGGAAAAATGCGGTTGAGTATTCTAACATTGACATCCAATTTAAAGCTGTTTTCGTGAATGTAGTCGTTAGTCGGAATATCATTTCAAAAGAGAAAACTTTTAATGCGAAAATCAGGAATCACGCAATCAGTTTAAAAAGTAAGTTTTTGAAATTTGAAACTGTTTTGGCGCAATGCTTTTCGGATCAATTTTTGGGGTGTCACATCCAGTTTCAAAGTTTTTACAAACAGTAAATTTAGATTATGTTCAGGCTTGGCGTCATGTAAATGGAATGCTAGAACAATTTAAAAATTTTCGACAAGACTGTGCAAGTTTCCAAATTTTATTCAAAAGTGCTGACAAATTCTTAGAAACCGTGAATAATAAACTCGAAACTTATGATATTGAGATAGAAACAAACATTCCAGAACAGGGGAAATCTAAAAATGAAAACAGTAGTGCGAATGATGCAATCATAAATTTTAAAATAAAAACGTACAATATTATACTTGACACAGTCATAATGGTCATTCAAAATCGAAAAACATAAAGCGTTCTGTAGCGATGTAGTGTTTCGATCCAAAAAAATTCAAAGGAATTGTGAAAAACGGCTTACCGAAGCACGCGCTCGACAAAAATTGTGAACTCACCGAAACCGACAAAGAAGTTCGTGACGAACTTTTGTCGCTTGCTTTGTTTTTCCCGCAGCTTTCATTACGAACGTTTATCATGAATAAAAAGTTGAAGACAAGATGATGAGTCATCTTCTTGTGATGATGAATCATCTTTGGAAATAGAAAGCGAAAATTCATCGAACGAATATCAAAGTTGAGGTGTCGACAACAAGAAGTCAAAAAAATATAATCGTTGTCTCAGTTGCGTCTATACCTGATTAGTTGAGTACAGAATGTATGTTTCTGAATACAAAAACCTGCACATAATTTATAAATTTCTGATGTCGTTTATGACGCAAGTGAGTTGCGAGAGAGCTTTTTCCAAATTAAAAATTATCAAATATACATTAAGAGCAACCATGAAGGTCGAAAACTTAGAAGCATGCATGCTCATGGCGTGTGAAAGCGATATTCTGAAAGCTACTGCTGAAAAAATTTTTATTGAAAAGCTGTGTCAGAATAGTTCCGTGTTTGCGAGGTCTTTACTTTCGTGATTTATAGATTTTTCCCTTCAGGAGCCAATAGGAGCTCTGTACTTTTTTGTATTGCAAAATATATTGAATTATCTACATTAGTAAAATATGGATTCTCTACATTGGTTCAATCATATACCCTGAAGGTTTACATTAATAAAAATACATAATAAATATAAAATATAATATAATAAATATATAATAATAATAATCATAAATATATATATATATATATATATATATATATATATATATATATATATATATATATATATATATATATATATATATATACATATATATATATATATATATATATATATATATATATATATATATATATATATATATATATATATATATATATATATATATATATATATATATATATATATATATATATATATATATATATATATATATATATATATATAATGTGTATCACAGTCAAAAAATTATAGGGGAGGGAGCGGCATTTAGGGCGAATCCCAGTTAAAATTTTTATTCCAGCATGCCCCTGTTTAGAAGTATTATTGAAAGTATTGTTTATAAATTTAAACTAGGAATGGAAATTTAAACCACTATTTAAGTTCACCATTTATGTTTATTGCATTAGAGCTGACAATTGTTTCGACACACTGTGTCTTCTGGAGCAAGATGTAAATTAACTTCAAAGTCTGTTACAAAATATATGTTACCTGGTTATAAGGGCTAAATTAATTAACAATATTCGCCATAATACCTAAAACAAGTTGAATTAAGGATACCCACCCACATCCAATTGATTGTTGAGTAAAAAACCTGAGGATTTTTTGTGGTTAATCTCTAACCGCTCTAAACAATTAAGTCATTTTCCTTTCTTTTCATCGTGCATATTTCTGAATTCTTCATTAAAAGTAAATTTTCGTCTGTTAAATGTTTAGCATAGTGAGATATATTATTTTTCATTCTATAACTTTGTTCATGTTCCTTTATTCTTTTATAAAAAGAACTGCCCGTTTGTCCTATATAGGTTTTATTACAAGTACCACAGCATAATTCGTAATCTCCTGTTTTATTTTCTTTTTTTGTTTTACTTTTATTATTTTTAACACGTCGAGCTAACGTATTATTGGTACGAAAGGCAATGATTACATAATTTTTATGGAAAAAATATTGAATTTTATTAGTCAATTTACCGGTATAAGTGAATTTATAAAACTTACATTTGTTTAGTTGTTTATGCGGGTACACAAGTCCTATTGCTTTTTTAAATTGTTTTCTCATTAAATATTATCTACCAAGTCACTCTTGTACCCATTGTTTATACTAATTTGTTTTATGATATTTACTTCTTTCAGAAAATTTCCTTCAGTTAATGGTGTATGGATGAAACTATTATAAGCCGAAATTTTATGTTTGAACGGATGGTTAGAATTAGCGTGTATAGTTATGTCTAGACATATTTATACACGCTAGTTCTAACCATCTGTTTACACAAAAAAATTCGGCTTATAATAGTTTCAGCCAAACACTAATAAATACATGGGACACGAAAGTAGGATACAACGAATTGTACTAAGTAACTTCTTGGATAAGTACGAAAATTCTGTTCTCTTGTTTGTCAATCCTAACCCGACTGACGAGCCGTGCTTCGGCGAAACACGCCTCGGGATGGATTTAACGAATAAGAGAACAGTGGGTAAACCGCTGGAAAATGGGCCTTATCCGTTTTCAGTTATTTGACATTAACCTAATAAATACACTAATAACTGAAGAAAATTTTCTGAAAGAACTTCAATATTTTTTCCATAAAAATCATGTAATATTCCGAAATATTAAAAGTAAAATAAAAAAAGAAAATAAAACAGAAGTTTGCGAATTATGCTGTGGCACTTGTAATAAAACCTATATAGGACAAACAGACAGATCTTTTTATAAAAGAATAAAGGAACATAAACACAGTTATAGAATGAAAAATAATACATCTCACTATGCTAAAGATTTAACAGATAAAAATCATACTTTCAATGAAGATTTCAGAATTTTGCTCAATGAAAAGAAAGGGAAATTACTGAACTGTTTAGAGCCGGGGGAGATTAACCAGAAAAAAACCTCATTTTTATTACTCAACGTTCAATTGGATGTGGGTGGGTCTCCTTTACTGAACTTGTTTTAAGTAATACGGTAAATATTGTTAATTAATTTAGCCCTTATAACCAGGTAACTTATATATTTTGTAACATACTTTGTAGTTAATTTACATCTTACTCCAAAAGAAGACACAGTGTGTCGAAACAATTTTCAATTCTAATACAATAAAAATAAGTGGTGATTTTAAATAGTTGTGTAAATTTTCGTTCCTATTTATTATGGGTCTCCATCAAGTAACGGCTAAGTCACTGCAGTATATAAATTTAAAGTTTATATTTTTTTAATGTATTGTTCTAAGTAGAATCAAATAATAATTGCTCTGTTTCTTGATTTAGGTATATAGCAGCCAACCCCCAATAAGCGTAAATGAAATAAAAGAAGTAATGAGGAGGATACATAGTCCTCAGGCTGGAAAACTGAATTTTGGAGGCAAAGTTCCCGAAACTCATTATATTTTAGCATTATAATGTTAATTTAGAATTTCTTGGAGTGTGATTTTTATAAATATGTTATGTATGGATTAAATTTAGTGAGATTTTGAAAAGGTAATAATTTTATAAATGAAAACTCTATTCCTTTTTTTTAAACAATCCCTTCCCTGTGCTAGACTCATAAAAACCCCCATACCCATAAAATATCCATAAAAAAAATCAAATCTATTGACAATGTTTATATGTTTTCTGTGACAAGTTGCTAATAAAATTGACGTTTTTGAGTTTAGCGTATTAGTAATAAATATTAAGATTAGCTGTTTAAATGCCTATTAAAATATAAATTGCTAATTATTCATATAACAAATCAAACTGCAAGAATTTCAAATGGATGTAATCGATATTTCGAGTCCTCTATCAGTATCAAAAGATGTTCGTTCCTACGGGATCTCTTCTTGACCTTTTATTATTTATCTCAAAAGTGACAATCTTTTCTAATACTATGAATAAGCTTGGCTTAAAAATACATTAAAAACTAATTTACTTTTCGGTCCAAAAATATACGCAAAACTTAACGTGGATCGTGGCTTTCAACTTACTGTAAATTGTAAAATAAACTTCAAATAGTAGAATCTATAATTTAAAGTGGACTAGATTACCGTGATATTATTTACCATAGAAACATCAGTTGTAATGACAACCATGAAATAAAAATTCTAATTGTGTCAGATTTTTAACAGGGCTCAGAACATCAAATTTTGATCAACATTACCTGACTAAATTAAAGCATAGGTGTCAAGGCTACCCATATTTATATTAAGCGGTTTAAGTGTGAGCAGAAGTAAAGATAAGTTGCGGCATCTCGTTGTTGCAACTAACCGCGTTAAGTTACATTAATATCCGGATATCTTTTTCAATGTTTTATTCTGCTATTATCATTATTAATCTGTATAGTTATCGGACGGTATTAGGATCTCTAAAACTGTAAATGTAATGAGGATTTGTTACTCAAAATAATCAATTATTTAATTTCTTTCGTTAAACAAGGATCCTTTCATTGAGTAAATGATAATGAATGGACATAAAGCGTTGTTTTCCCATTGTAAGACATTTTATGGAATCCCTGAAATGTATCTCTTTAAAACATGAATTGTCCCCAATAAAAATATTGAATTCATTTCCAACCTTCTTACTGTTAATGTATAAACCACGGATTTATTGTTAATAATAGTTCATAAATTCCTGTAAAGAATACAAATGAGAATAATTTTGTTAATGCATTATTGGCATATTATTCTTTTTTGATGTATACTGTAGTATCATGACAAAGGAATCTTCGTTCTTTTTTTTCCAGTGGCGTTACGCACCAGTCTAATTTTCAACTTCCTTTATTGACAACCTAGGTAGGGCTAACTCTACTATATGAACTGAAATACGTGGATATACCGTTTGGGTTTTAAGATATGAACATATCAGTAACCAAATTAACTTAGACGAGGGTTTGATATAAATAAGATGAAAACTTAAGATGTCTAAGACTTAAAATATTTAACTTACAATATGGAACTTAATTCATTTATAACAGCGCAACAGTAAGTATAAGACTCCATGAATCCACAAGTAAATACCGAGTGGAACGTGGAATCGGATGATCTCTCGTAAAGGTGTTAGAATATGCTTTTAAGAAACTTAATTGGGATGGAAGAAGCATAAACATCGATAGCGAATACCTAAATCACCTGCGCTTTGCTGATAATATTGTCATAATAGCCGACAATTTAGTGATGCCCAACAAATGCTTACTGAATTGCAAATGACATCAGCAAATATTGGTCTAAATATTAACTTTCAGAAAACCAAGTTTATGACTAATCTAATTACGAACAGTAATATGAAATTTAACCAAAGCGAGGTGGAGCCAAAATTACAAGTAGAAAGTTTATGAACAATGCGTTCTGCCGGTATTTTTTTTTTATTTTTATTTTTTTATGGGTCTAGCATACATGCTACCGGGAAGTCCCTAAAGCGCTCCAGGAGCGGCACTTATGCGGAAACAGCGACTGACGTTGTTCTTGAATCACTGTAAATTGTACAAGGTGGGCGACACAGCCCTAGGCAAATAATTCCAAAGGGATGATGTTCTCCATATAAAAGACTGCTTGAAAAGCGTCGTACGCGGAGTAACAAGCTGCGACGTGTATTTCTAACATGCACCGCTCTGGGAGGAATTAAGCGGGCTACATCCTTCGAACACTTTCCATGAAAATACTTGTAGAACAGACTCAAGTCGCCAACCGTTCTTCGATGTTTCAGCAAATTAAGGCCACCGGTCAGTTCGGGGTCTCCAATCAGACGAACAGCTCTTCTCTGAACAGAATCCAACAAATGCAATGTGTGTTTGGGGCGGAGCCCCAAACATGGGTGCAGTATTCCATAGTTGGTCGAATTTAAGCTTTGTAAAGAACTGACAGTTGTGGAATGTAAAGCTTTCTGGTTCGAAATAATATTCTCAACTTTTGAGAAGCTCTCCTTGTTATGCCTGCAACATGTTCATGCCAGGACATATTTGCTCCCAATTTAACGCCCATCAAATTGAGTGACGATGCTAGGGGAGTGGTGTGCCCCGACATGACTCTGTCGGGTTCAGCAACGTTAACTTTTTTTTAGAAAAAACTGCCGTTTTTGTAGCGTTAAATTCCATTTGGTTACTGTCACCCCAAGATAGAATTTCTTCCAGGTCTTTGTTAAGTCGAACGACCTCCTGCTGTCTGCGGATATTCGCTTGAATAGCCGATGTCCGAGCGTTCAAGGTGAATGAAGAGATAAGCGTACTGCATCTGCAAAGCTGTAGATTGGATTCCCGGTCTTTTCTAGCAGATCGTTAATGTAAATGAGAAAGAGAGTAGAAGACAGTATGGAGCCTTGGGGCACACCGGCATTGATAGTGAAGGTGTTAAAAAGAAATCCGTCTCTAAGGAAACATGAGAGCCACAGACAGAACTTTTCAGACATACCATAAAAGCGTAGCTTAGCCAACAGTCCATCGTGCCAAACACGGTTGAATGCCTTGGATATGTCAAGAGCAACCGCTCGAGATTCTCCAAAGTATTCAATTGCGTTGTTCCAAACATGTGTTACGTAAGTTAGAAAATCTCCTGTTGATCTATGTTTACGAAAGCCATATTGGTGATCGCTAATAATGTTGAATCCTTCAAGATATTTTAGAAGATGCTGATTGATAGCCTTTTCCATGACTTTCGATATTATTGAAAGCAGTGCGACTGGTGGGTAGTTATTTGGCAAGGTCTTCTTGCCTTTTTTAGGTATCGGGTGAATTGTGGCACATTTCCAGGAGGAAGGAAATATTACCTTTCTGTAGGATAGGTTGAAAAGTCTGCAGCAAACTGGTATTAGTTCCCTCGCACAGTTTTTGAGAACTATTGGTGTCTAGCTTCATTAAAATACGCTTTATGATACGCTGTCTGAAGGGCATCCTTGACTGCTGGTAATCACATATGGCACCGGGACACTCACATTAACAAAACCGTCAGCAAACAAACTGAGAATATCGCAACGGGCAATGGAGAGAACTATGCTGGGTATCACAAGGAAGAATAGAATAACAAAAATAACTATTAGACAACGAACAAAGGTAATAGATATTATCCCAAAAAATACGCAATCTAATTAGAGATGGGCAAGCCATATACCATAGCCCGACGGGATGATAACCGATGGTGTAGAAGAATAACACCGCTCAGGACAGACAAGTTCTTAGACGAGGCATATATCCAGCAGTGCCTGAGGACGACTGATAGATGATGATGATGATGATGAAACTTAAAATATTTGAAACTTAAGATATTTTATGAAGTATTACTAATTTAGAACTAAACTTAGTCTAGTTCCATTATTAGGGGTCCTGGGTTTGAGTGTCTTGGGGGTAGCGAGTCCTGCTGTTGAGTGGGGTCCATAAGCATTTCGACGTTGGAGTTGGATTGGCGGGTGGCTTTATCCAGAAATTTTATCTGAGCGTTGCTCATAAATTCCCGCATGGTTGGCATCTGGAGGTCATGGTGAATTTGTGTGCTGCGGACAAACCATTGGGCGTTGGCGATAATGCGATGCCTTGTTTCAATAGTCTGCAGTGTGGATTTGTGAGTACGTGATATATAGCACCATGCCGAGCTGAAGTAAGTGAGGCTGGCCCTGAGGATCATTTTGTAAATTATCAACTTGTAGTATTTGACAATTTACGGGATTTATTGAGGAGTGGGTAGAGTTTGGCTAGGAGCTGGTTGGCCTTCTTGGTAGGTGCAATGACCTGGTACTTGATGTTGTTGGTCTATTGGAGTCTAGTGCTATAGAGGGTGGGACGTACCGACATGGAGCTGATGGGTTTGGTAAAGATGATAGCTTGTGTCTTGGATGGGTTTAGTTAAATTTTCAAATGTCGTGCATTAGTTTCCTTTTTTTTTCTAAAGAGTCTTGTTAGTTTTAACAGAAGATTTTATTGTGTTTTTCATTTATTACAAAATATGAAAGTGGGGGAATCTATATACGAGGCATGTTTTTTAAGTAAGTACCGTTTTGCGATTCCGCCGCCGCAGCGATACGGTCGGCGTTCCGCGCATGCGCGCTGGTAACCTACATCTCATGTCTACGCACTGACGCCATTACAGTCTGATTCTTTATTGTATACGTTGTTTACTGAGTGTTTAAGATGCCTCCGACAATCGTGAGTCCCGCCGATTGTGAAGTACGGGCTGTTATATGATTTCTTAGTGCTAAAGGCGTAAAACCGCTCGATATTCATCGTGAGATCTGTGAAGTTTACGGACAAAACATTACGAGTGATGGAATGGTAAGGAAATGGGTGAGAGCATTTAAAGATGGCCGCACAAATGTGCATGATGAAGAACGGAGTGGGCGTCCTTCGGTCGTTAATGAAGATTTGGTGCAGAAAGTGGACGAAAAGGTGAGAGAAAACAGACGCTTTACAATTTCATCATTGTGCGACTGCTTTCCTCAATATTCTCGTAGTGTTTTGTATCGCACTGTGACCGAGAGAACTTGAATTACCGGAAATTGTGTTCACGTTGGGTTCCAAAAATGTTGACGGATTTGCACAAAACCCAACGTTTAGGCAGTGCATTGACTTTCCTTGAGCGGTACCACAATGAAGGTGAACATTTTTTTAGACCAAATTGTTACTGGTGACGAAACATGGGTGGCCTACGTCACACCAGAATCGAAACAACAATCCATGGAATGGCGACATTCATCATCACCCAAAAAAGTGAAGTTTAAGCAAACAATTTCTGCCCGCAAAATCATGTGCACAGTTTTTTGGGACAGAAAAGGAGTATTGCTAGTGGAGTTTCTGCCTCGTAATGAGACAATCAATGCAGCGTCTTATTGTGAGACATTGAACAATCTGCGTCGTGCAATCCAGAACAAAAGACGTGGCAAGTTGAGTAAGGGTATCGTTTTGCTGCATGACAATGCCCGTCCACATGTGGCTAATCGGACCAAAGATCTCATCAAATCTTTTAAATGGGAAACTCTAGATCATCCTCCATACAGCCCTGATCTGGCGCCCAGCGACTACCATTTGTTCCTGCACTTGAAGAAGCACCTGGGTGGTCAGCGTCTTCAAGACGATAACGAAGTCAAAACATTTGTGATACAGTGGTTAACAAGTCAGGCGGCAGAATTTTATGAGGAGGGTATTCAAAAACTGGTGCCACGTTATGACAAGTGCCTCAATATTCACGGGAATTATGTAGAAAAGTAGATTAAGGTACAGGCTTTCATGTAAAAATAAAATTATAGCGATATCTTTGCACGTCTTTTTTTAATTCCAGAACGGTACTTACTTAAAAAACATGCCTCGTATATTAAAAAAAAAACGTTTATATTTCCATCACAAATTATTTTACGTAATTAAAGCTTTTCTTATCTTACTTCTTGTTCTATTAAAAACATGAATTAAAGGAATTAAAGTCAGGTTGCAGTGCCGGAGGACAGATGAATCCAAAGGATCTTTTTTGTTGAAAAAGACTTGTAAGGGCGGAACCACATATGTCCCCATCTGTCGCCACTGATAGATAAGGTTTAGTGTTCTTACACACTGATTACTCTGTCGCGCTAAGTTGCTGGGAGGTGATATTTAAAACCATTACTTCTGAATGACTGCTTTCTGGCTCATTGACTACTCTGTGGCACTGCTAAATGGTGATGCCTCCTCAGAGTCGTTCCATTTAAAATCATCTCTGCAATATTCAATCAGAGGCAATAGTTTTAAATGGAACGTCGATTAACAACGGCGGCGTGCCAGTACTTAGTGGTGTGGCATAGTGGTATGTGTTTAAGCACTCTTATAGGTATCCTAATCTGACTTCATTTATAGCTCTTTCCGATTGACACTACTCACTCGGACACACACACTTATCGAAAAATTTCTAGTGCAGATTTCTTTTTAAAGTAAAAAAGTGTACGGTAGTGTTATGGATGACTCTTTAGTTAAACCAAGCTTGGAAATGACTACACAGAAAAGCTTGGAGCAGCATGAATATGACCTCATGACAATCAAATAGTTACCAATAACCGGTGTTTTTCTGGTTTTAAAAGAACAATGTTGCAAAAGCCGATTTATATGGTTTTTTATGCTAAAAATAAATCTCGAATGCCAACTTCTTAAAAAAATATCGAAATTCAGTTATTAATTGCGAAATTTGCTAAAAACATTACCTTTTTGTTGCTGTTATAGATAGCTTGTACTTGTAAATTTGTTTTCTACTCATCAAAATCCTACATGAACACATATTTTCATTCACAATCATGTAAATCTGTAGAATTCTGTCATAACTTGATATTTGTAGATTTTGAATGAAAGATATTTGTCAAGAATAACAACATAACTCTGTGTGTATATATATATATATATATATATATATATATATATATATATATATATATATATATATATATATATATATATATATATATATAATATAATATAAATAATAAAATAAATATAACCGAACCAGCATTGTTGGAAAGACATACAGGGGAAAGTAACAAATTATTCGGACATAATTTATTTCTTAATGCCTGAAAGAGGAATACGTGTATTGCAGACAGCAGATTAGGAAATCGACAGGGTAAAATAGAGAAAATAATTTTTAATATTATTAAATATTATCCAGAGTTACGTGCACTTTCCTAGCTCGATTCTAGGTCCGGAAGTGGGAGTAGGCGTTATTTTGGCAAAAAAAGATAATATAATATAGTGGAGAAGCTTATGCAAAAGGGAAGCGTTTTTTTTTAAGGCTACAAGGATGGTGGGGACTTATGCTCTTCGGGCTACGTCACTGGTTACCAAGATTTAAACAAATGGATTCTGTAGGTGGCATATGACAAACCAAGTTTAAGTTAGTGGCATCAAAACTTGTCATAAGATCGAATTGTACACATGATCATACTGAACTATAATATTTTATGGTAAGATACAACGAATTGTACAAAGTACCCATATCTAATACCGCATCGGAGCCTCACACAGCAACTACAAGCCGACAGAGTTGTTGACAAAGTCAACACTTCAATGTAAGCAGCCCACTTTTCAAGGAATCCTCTTCGGGCATAGGTGGTTTAATATAAAACAACTGAAAAGAGACAAGGACCATATTTCAGCAGAGAGAACAGTGGGTAGACAGCTGATATATGGACCTTGACCGTTTTTAGTTGTTTTACATTAAACCATATAATATATTCTATCAAAATTTCATCAATTTTTGCCCAGGGACGACTTTCCATGAGGAAAGTAGTATCCAGTTTTACGTACACCACTGCCTCTTTTCTTTAAACCGGTTACTGCTAGCCTAACTGCGGCAATAGACTTACATGAAGTTATCGGATTTTCGCATAAAATTACCCAAACTGACCAAGCCCATTTTAATATTTCCTTATCGTCAGAGAGAGGGATGTTTTGTGTTTATAAATACTGCACTAGCCGATTTAAAATTTTGGGTAGGGCGTTTCATTCATGTCAAGGGCTTTGCTTTCGCATCTTTTAATGAATAGTTGGCTAATATAAAAATGGAAGTAATTAAAGAGAATGAGTAGCAAAATTTTGAAATCATTGCGAAAGGACGATTTTCGCAATAATTTTTCTAAGATTTACCGTTTTATAGTCGAACATGATTTCTCGATTCGATTCTCGAAAAATATCAGACAATATACATAGAAGTCGATTCTTTAGATTTAATGGGAGTACATCCATTGGTCAGTGTTGTTCTGACTAGGTAGTTACAGAGGTTTCGTCAAAGTCTCATTTGACATTCGATAGTTACAGGTCGGTAACAACCATAGTAGTAGTAACAGCGGCAATACGGTTTTATTCTTTTCACTCTTGGCTAGCAGAGGACAGCATTGCAGCGAAGCTGTACGCTAGCGACAGTATTTAAACTTTCCAGCTCGACTTCAAACCTGCGTCTTATTTATGACAGCGCTATTTACCGCGCCCGTCTTCCGTCTCAAGTAACCATGGACCAGCAACATACAGTTGGCAGTTTTTTTTGTATCGAAGATACAGGCCTCGAAGAGCGAATTCAGGAATCGCCTCACCCATACGGAAGGGCCGTGCCTTCGTGGTCAGCTTTTCATATTCCGAGCCGCCTCCAAGTAACAGCGTGTCCGGCGGAATATTCCGCTAGGGTTGACAGTCAGTCCTCGAAGCTCGTCTGTGTTGTCATCGTCAGCCTTTCATGGTTCGAGCGGCATTACACTAACAGAAAACTGTCTTTTTTTACAGCGTGTCCCAAGACTCTCGACAAAGTAAACCGGAACTATATCATTAAGCCAGAGCTGCCACTGACCAGTAAGCATCGATAATGCTAAATGAGACTATGGAGACCAACGGATATACTCCCGGAACCACAAGGAAACATTATCTGTGAATTCCTACGGACTATATATACATATATATATATATATATATATATATATATATATATATATATATATATATATATATATATATATGTATATATATTATTGATTACACTGGTCAACAAAAAAAAGAAAATTGCTTGTTTCCTGTGATTTTTTTTTGTTTCTATCTCAAATTGACGCGTATTTTTTAAATATGGCAACAATTTTTCTCTAACAGCTTCTATTTTTGAGTTATAGCTAACTACCCTCATTTACTATTTTTACTTAGATTTTCGTTTTTTATTGGACACTAAATTATATTTTGTTGTTTTTTTAGATATAGCTTCGTCAAGAAGATGTTGTGTGCTTAATCCCGATTGTTTTTGCTATATTTGTGGTGAATATATATTTGCAAAATATCGAAAACCTATATCGGACTTTGTGAAAACTGCGTATCATCAATACTTTAAAATAAAATTGTGTAATCAGGACAAGCCATGGGTTCCTCATATTGTATGCCAGAAATGTGTGGTATGTCTACGGTTATGGTCCAGTGGAAAAAGAGATGCAATAATGTTCGTAACACCCATGATTTGGCGAGAACCTCGAAACCATCATGACGATTGCTACTTCTGCGTTGTGAAAATAAACGGAATTAATCCTGGAAATCGAAGTAAGTGGTCATATCCTAACTTATCTTCTGCTCAACGACCTCAATTAAAATCACAAGAGGTACAACCCAGCACATCTAAATCTTCTAATGATCTAAATCTCTGTGAACCCGAATGAAATACATCAAGTGACGACTCTGATTCAGATTACAAATGTAGCCTTTCAGAACCTCAACCATTTAATCAGAAAGAACTAAATGACTTAGTAAGAGATCTGAACTTACCAAAAGAAGCTTCTGAAATTTTAGCATCTCGTTTAAAAGAAAAAAATTTGCTTACTCCGGAAACCAACATTACATTTTATCGTACCCGAGAAAAAAATCTGTTACCGTATTTTTCTCAAGAGAAGGATTTAGTTTTTTGTAACGATGTTGGTGATATTTTGCAGCAGATGGGATTAAAACAGTACCAACCTAGTGATTGGCGTCTTTTCATAGACAGCAGCAGAAGAAGTTTAAAGTGTGTTTTGCTTCATAACGGTAACAAGTACGGATCTATACCTATTGCACATTCGACGACTTTAAAAGAAGAATACGTAAATGTTTCTAAGGTTATGGAAAAAATTAAGTATCAAGACCAAATGGGTCATTTGTGTTGATCTGAAAATGGTTAACTTTCTTTTAGGTCAACAAGGGGGGTACACAAAGTTCCCTTGTTTCATGTGTCTCTGAGATAGTCGTGACAAACAACACCATTGGTCACAAAAAGTTTGGCCAGTGCGGGAAGAGCTAAAAGTTGGTACAAAAAATGTTATAAACGTGCCTTTAGTTAGCCGAGACCGCATCATACTTCCACCACTTCATATTAAACTCGGCATAATGAAACAGTTTGTGAAGGCGCTTGACAAAAGTGGCGAATGTTTTAATTTTCTTTCACGCAAGTTTCCTGGATTAAGTTCAGAAAAATTGAAAGCTGGTATTTTTGATGGGCCACAGATTAGGCAACTCGTGAAAGATCCTAATTTTGTCAAATCAATGACTGAAGTCGAATCCAAAGCTTGGAATTCATTTGTGTTGGTTATGAGTAGCTTCCTAGGCAAAAAGAAATCTGACGACCATGTCGAGCTTGTTGAGTGCATGCTATCGAACTTGCAAGAGCTAGGGTGCAACATGAGCATAAAAATCTACTTCCTGCACTCGCATTTAGACCGATTTCCACAAAATCTGGGTGATTTTAGTGAGGAGCTGGGTGAAAGATTTCATCAGGATCTTCGGACAATGCATGGAAGAGCGTTATCAGGGGCGGTGGGACTCACATATGATGGCAGACTACTGCTGGAGTTTGCAACGAGATCTATCTAAAGTCGTTCATTCAAAGAAATCTTATAAAAGATCATTTGCTAAAGTTCAATAGAAATTTTGTTAACATAATGTATTATTTTTTTGTATTTTTTTGACAAAATAATAAAACTGTATATTTCAAAAGGTAAAGCTGTTAGCAATCTCCCAGTATTTTTTTCATACTCAGGGCCATAGAAATACCCAATAACAGAAAAAAAAAAAGGAAACAATACTTGTGTTAACCAGTGTTATATATGTATTATTATTGAAATTTCCCGCCGTACCAACAGTCACGTGACATACCAAAGTTCGCAACATATGGGAACATTTTTTATTATTAGAATATTCAAATTTCTTTTTCGGGTAATCAATTCTGCATCTCTGATAACTTATATCAAAATTGATTTTTGATAAAAGTCACGTTGCTATGGTGGGAAATTTCAGTAAACTGATATGGAATCATGAAAAGTCGGGTTAATTGACAGAATTTCGAAAAAACACCTGGAATAAAACGTGTTTATAATTTGATTTTCCCCCTATTTATAAAGCTTACATAATAAAATTAAAATCGCCATTTTTTTCAAAATACTTCTTTATCTAGCTAAAATTTTAATTTTTGGCTCTATTTAACACAAATCCTAGAATTTACTGTTCATATATTTTTATGAATTTTAGTATTATTAGAAAGCCCATTCTATTCTCTTTCTAATGATACCAAATAATATAGCATACCTTATGTTTTTTCCTGATTAAAATGATTGAAAGGGGAAACAAGGATTGAAAATAGGGGTAAGAGAAAGGAGAAATTAAACAAATTTTTAATTTTTTAAATTTATTGATAAAACCAAAATCAAGACTCCCCCTCGAGCCTTTATTACTGCTTCCAGCCAATTTTTCATGGAGCATGTAAGCTTTTTTACCACTGTCTGTGGGATTCTTCCCCACTCTTCCGCCATCGCTCCCTTTAAGTCATTCAGTGGCTGCATTTCTGGCTCGAACCCTTCTTTTGAGCTCATTCCACACGTGGTCGATTGAATTGAGGTCAGGACTCTGCGCAGGCCAGTCTAATGTGGGTATTTCCATTTCCGCCAGGTATTGCCGCACCGACGCAGCAGCATGGGGTCTCGCATTGTCGTGCATTAGCACGAAGCTATCGCCAACAAACTCAACGTAAGGAACGACGTGTTTCTGTAGTTTCTCCTCGATGTACCGGTGAGCAGTTAATCCACTGATACGAGTCTCATCAGTCACGAAAACCAAATCGGTTTTCGCATTCAGTGAGATGCTTTCCCACGATAAAACCTCCTCCGTACGCTACCGTTCCAGTAATATAGCACTGCGTATAGCGCTCCCCAGTCCTCCTATAGATTCATATTCTTCTATCATTGCCATGAAGGCATATTCGGGGCTCCCCGGAAAATAAAATGGAGCGCCATTACTCTAAAGTTCAGTCGACATGTTCTCGGGCAAATCTGAGTCGCACTTGTCGTTGGGCTGCTGTCAATTTGGGTCCATTAGCTGGTCTCTTCGGAGTTAGGTTAGCTTCTTTAAGTCTTCTTCTGACTGTCCAATGACTGACAGCTCCTGCTGGACCTCAATGCAGGTCAAGGGACTATTTCTTAGAGTTGTGTTGACAATGAAGTGGTCGTCGCGCTCTGAGGTACACCTCCTTTTTTCTGATCCTGGTCTCCATGTAAAAGCGCCGGTCTCTTGGTAACATCTGTAGACTCTGGGGACAGCTGACTTCCTCAGATGCAGTTGCGCAGCGAGTACATGTCGGCTATGCCCTTCTTGTAATAGGGCAATGACTTGTGCGGTTTCTTCCGGGGTGGTATCCATTTTCCGATGAAGTAATTAGTGAACAGGTTTAGCAGAGATGTTGACGGTTCAAGTTCCAATAAAGGAACGATAGGAAACTGCAGTTGCATGTGTTTTTATAGGGATGAGTAGTGCGCAACGAGTACATTGTTGAGCGAGCAAAAACGGTTCTATTGAGTAAAACCATTTTAATCGGTAAAACTTTTTTGAAATCCAAATGTTTTTGGTATTATTGGAAAGAGTAGAAAAGCAGCATTCTAATGATATTAAAAATAATACGACTGATAATTAAATTCAAGGCTCGGTGTTAAATGAAGCAAAATCATTTGAGTCGATTTTTTTTGCTCACCTGTGTAGTTTAAATAGCAGTAAATTTCTTTTGCATTGATCATAATTAGAAATATTATTTTGTTTTTTTTGACAACTGGAAGAAATAATTAAAAAAATGAGTTTACGCTTGAACGCCAGCTGTTGCAATGATTTGTATCTAATTGCTTTTTCGGTGTTTTACAATAAAAAATGTCCTCAAGTGTTTTAAAATGCATCAATTTACTGATCCTTGTCAAGTTTTAATTAAGTTAAAAAAAAGTATTGCAATTTGCAAATAAACCTAAACAATAAATTTCAATTGTTTGTTTTTTTTTATCTAATCTAATATTTATTAAATTAGCTAGCCAATATAACAATTTAAATCAAAATTATCATTCACTATTTATTTTTTAAATGTTTGCTTGGCAAAAAATTCAGATTTTCTGCATAACACTTAGATCAACGCAATATAAAACAGCAAATTTGAAAATTATAAGCGCGCCAAAACTGCAGTTGGCTTAGAAACTATAAAACAACAGAATAACGAGGTAGGTTGTGAAATTGAAATATAAGAAAACCTATAAAAGAAATTTGTCATTTTGTTCTACATGTCTTTTTATTATATCGTAATTGTATTTACGAATGTAATTTGTGTGTTTTATTAACTTTGTACTTACTTATTAAAAGTATTATGTTTAAATTGCGCCATCATTATCTCTCGCAAAAAAATCTAAATTATTAAAATTTGTAGGGTTAACTACAAGAATACTTTAGAAGCAGCAGTAATATTCATTGAAGGATACCCTGGTAAAATTTTACCTTATTCTACAGTTACGCACTTACTGAAAAAATTGGAAGAAACTGGAAGTGTAGAAAACCAGTACAAGATTTCCCAGGAAAAAATACTGACTAATGGTAAAAATAGTTTAAATGTATTGCTGACAGTCTTAGTTGCTTATATTTCGGAAGTGACAAACATGGGAGAGCAATTGGGGTACGAAGGATATTAAGAATAGGTAGAAATAAGTTTTTTTCCCGGAAACCAAATTTTGTGCAAGTGTTAAAAGACTAGGATTATGACACCTGTTTTGACTTCTGTGCATGGTTTCAGAGCATGGTCGAAGAAGACTAATTTCCCCGACAAAAAAAAATTTTTAGACGAAACAACATTCACTTTAAATGGGACCGTAAGTTCGCTAAATTATAGGTGTTGGACCACTGAAAACCCAGAACAGATTGTTGAAAGTAAAGACCAGTATAGTGAAATTGTGGTGTGGAATTTTGGATACGAAAATTGAAGGATCCTTTTTATGAAGGGACAATTTAAATGTTCCTAGATAATTACTATGACTGACAGAGTTGTCAGACTGCCTAGATAATCTCCCTTTAATGGAAAGTAGGCATGTGTACTTTCAACAGTGTTCACTCCACCATTGATGTAAAGAACTGGTTACACGAAGAGTTTGGCAACCAGTGGATAGGCCCATTCATAGAAAATCCCTGAACTGCCAGATCCCAAGACCATTCACCCGTGTGGGGGTACTTAAAAAATGCCGTTTATAAAAAACGGCCTTTTAGAAATCATGAACCTTTGAAACACGTTATTGGAAACTGTGTAAAATAACTCCTGAAATACTTAAAAATGCTTCAAGATAAATGCGATCTAGGAGAATATTAAGTATGAAGCGAAATGACGGACATATGGAGTTTTAATAACCGTTTGACATTTTTAAATTAAGTTAATTTTATTGTTCTAATTTTTATTATTGAAACTGTTTAGTACTTAATACGTACTTTTTGAGTGGATAGAACTGAATGTTCTAACAAAGCGTTAAAACATTTGTTAAAATAGGTGAGTTTTGGCTCTAGCATCTAGCAGTATTTTGAATATCAATAAGGCTATTAAGATACAAATTATTGCAACAGCAGTTGCAAAATTTATGTTTTAAGCTTAAATTAAACTTGACCACGATCAGAAAACTGATACATTTTAAAACATTTAGACATTTTTGTTATAAAACATCGAACTAGCAATTAGATACAAAACAGCTGGCGTTAAAGCGTAACCTTATTTTTTGAAATATTGTTCCCAGTTGTCCAAAAAATAAAATAATATTTCTAATTATGATCAAAGCAAAAGAAATTGCCTCTATTAAACTATTTAAACAAAAAAAAATTAAATGTTTTTAGCTAGATGAAGAAATATTTAAGAATTGCGATTTTATTTTTTTTTTATGTAGATGCTCAAAACTTTGTAGGTAAGATTTAAGTGATTACCCAAAAAAGAGATTTGGTTACTCTAATAATAAAGAAATTTCCTATATGTAGCGAAAAGTATATCTTTGTATATATATGTATGTATATGTATATGCATATGTATATGCATATGTATATGTATATGTATATGTATATGTATATGTATATGTATATGTATATGTATATGTATATGTATATGTATATGTATATGTATATGTATATGTATATGTATATGTATATGTATATGTATATGTGTATATGTGTGTATATATATATATATATATATATATATATATATATATATATATATATATATATATATATATATATATATATATATATATATATGTATATATATGTATATAGATATATATATATATATATATATATATATATATATATATATATATATATATATATATATATATATATATATGGGACGTTTTGCGTCAATCAGTCCATCATATATATATATGTATATATGTATATGTATATGTATATGTATATGTATATGTATATGTATATGTATATGTATATATATATATATATATATATATATATATATATATATATATATATATATATATATATATATATATATATGGGACGTTTTGCGTCAATCAGTCCATCCCAATACCCAAAAATAGAATTCACGAAAAAAAAAATTCAAAGATGTGAATTTTTTCGTTGAAACGTAAACTTTCAAATGCAACTTGGCTCTTTTGAAAAAAAAACAAGATGGCGGCTAGAAACAAAAAAATCATGATTTCTAAGCGGAGTTAACTGAACTTCAAAACTGAGGTAAAATGCAATATTGTGTAATTAGAGTAACCAACATAATTTTATATAATACAAACATGGCGAATCCAATATGGCGCCTAAACAGTGAGATAACTCTTTTTCTGACCGGAGTAATGACCACACGATGAGGAAATGATTGGTTGGAAAAGGATTAAGTTCCACTCAGTTTGGTTTTCGATTGGGTCTCAGTACACGAGAAGCTATCTTTTGAGTCAATGTCCTTAGTCAGCGCTGCCGAGATTTGAATCAATACATGTATGTTTATTTCATTGACTTCGAAAAGGCATTTGGCAGAGTTAAATGTGATTAATTTTTTAAAATCCTTCTAACGAAAAACTTAAACTCGAGGGGATATTAGAATTATCAACAAGTTATACTGGAGACAAAAAGCCAATATGAAAGTGAAAATACATTAACCGAGGACATTGAAATACGTCGAGGAGTACGATAAAGTTGCATCCTCTCTCCACTCCTGTTTAATATATACATACAGTAAAGTTATCTTTAATGAGATTCTGGAAGAGGAGGAAGGCGGTATTATATAAATGGAAAGACAATAAATAATATTTAATATGCAAACAGCAGTCTTATTGGCGAGTAATCTTTCAGAATTACAGCATCTACTGGAACAAGTTAATGATAGCTGTACTGAGTATGGATTAAATATCTAAAACTAAATGGATATTAATAACAAAATTTCCACAAAATAATATAAGTTTAACTATTGGAAACACTATGATAGGAATAGTTCAAAGCTATAAAAGCCGTGGAGTATAGATGGAACACACGGGAGATCAAACTTTCGAAATATGAACAAGAATAGAACATTGTTTGTGTCGCTAAATAAATTGTAATGTTGCCGAAATGTTAGGATTAGGCCTAGGTTGCGAATGCTTCGGTGATACGTTTTCCCTGTGTTATTGTAAGGAGTGGAAGTTTGGACACTGAAAAAGAACCAGTTGGATAACCTACAAGCTTTTAAGATGTGGTGTTACCGTAGAATGTTGCGCATACCTCGGACCGATAGAATGACAAACCATAAAGCCCTTGTAAAGATGGACAAGGAATATGTGATAGTCAACCTTATAAAAACGTGAAAACTTGAGTACTTTGGCTACATAATGACAGAATCTAAATATGTTCTGCTACAAGTGATAATGCAGGAGAAGGAAAACGAAGTGTTGGCCAACTTAGGATTTCATGGTTGAAAAATTGGTTTGATTGTGGTAGCATCGAGTTGTTCCGAGCGGCTGCGAGCAAAGTCCAAATAACGATGATGATTTCCAACTTCCGATAGGGAAAGGACTTTAAGAAGGAGACGAAAGTAATCGTAATCGCGACGCAATATCGATAGCATCGATACGCACGTTTTTGGTGCAAAAAGTAGCAGGCATGCTTTGGTCCTAATGCAATTATTTTTTCGCAACTATAAAAGTAGTGAAATTAATAGAGGAATATTAATAGACATACAATTGTTTCTAGATTTTTCTATATGTATTACCAATATTGCTTATACGGCTGGTTTGAAAAGTCTGTGCAAAAATAAAAACTACTTATGTGTTTGGGGTTAACCTTTTTTATTTTTCGACATAGTCTCCTTTTAGGCTTATACACTTCGTCCAACGATGTTCTAGTTTGTTGATCCCTTCCGAATAATAGGATTTGTCCAAGTCTGCAAAATATCCATTAGTGTCTGCAATCACCTCCTCGTTTGAATAAAATCTTTGTCCCGCCAGCCATTTCTTCAAATTGGGGAACAAATAGTAGTCCGAGGGAGCTAAGTCTGGAGAATAGGGGGGATGTGAAACGAGTTGGAATCCTATTTCCATTAATTTTGCGACCACAACTGCTGAGGTGTGTGCTAGTGCGTTGTCGTGATGGAAAAGGACTTTCTTGTGGGCCAATCGCGGGCGTTTTTCTTGCAGCTCGGTTTTCAAACGGTCCAATAACGATGAATAATATTCACCTGTAATAGTTTTACCCTTTTCCAGATAGTCGATGAGGATTATCCCTTGCGAATCCCAAAAGACAGTCGCCATAACCTTTCCGGCCGAAGGAACGGTCTTCGCCTTTTTTGGTGCAGATTCCCCCTTGGTAACCCATTGTTTAGATTGTTGTTTGGTCTCAGGAGTATAGTAATGTATCCATATTTGATCCACAGTGACGAAACGACGCTTAAAGTCGTCCGGATTCTTCTGGAACAGCTGCAAACCATCGTTGCAACACTTCACACGATTCCGTTTTTGGTCAACCGTGAGCAATCGCGGCACCCATCTTGCGGATAGCTTTCTCATGTCCAAATGTTTATGCAAAATATTATGTACCCGTTCAGTCGAGATGCCCACAGCACTAGCAATCTCACGCACCTTAACTCTTCTGTCATCCATCACCATATCATGGATTTGATTTCTGGAGTCGTAACCTCCACAGGCCGTCCAGAACGTTCAGCGTCACTTGTGCCCATATGGCCAGTCCGAAAATTTTGAAACCACTTATAAACTCGAAGGTGCAGAGTCACCATAATGTTTATCAAGCTTCTCTTTAGTCTCCTGAGGCGTTTTGCCTTTCATAAAGTAATGTTTAATCACCACACGAAATTCTTTTTCGTCCATTTCTTGAAAATCACTCGACTTCCTTGATTCACGCGAATGCCAAACACAAAGAAATAGACCAATATGGCTGAAACTTTTGGTCCAAAGATATAACCTAAAACACAAATAGTTTAGAGTTATGTGTACTTAGATTTACTTGGAAATAGCAGCTTTTAGTCCAGAAAGCCGCGCGAACATGATGAAATCGTTGCATTTTCTGAAGTGTATCTCTTTGCATTTTGACATATTAAAACTGATTTTGAGACATACACTCCATTTTTGAGGTATATTTTGAAGTTAAAAAAAATGTAACGTGATGGATTGATATGAATATTGTAATTGGTTTAAGCAAGTCAAAATACAGAAGGAATATGATATTAGTGTTACAGTTAAAAGATATTTTTTACCTATTTTCAAGTTTTTTTTTCCATTTTGAGGTGTTTTTGAGGTTAGGTTAAGAATGTAATATTACGGGTGGGTATGTGTACCAAAATCAGTTTCAGTATGTCAAAATGCATAGAGATACACTGTTGAAATTCCAGGTACAAGATAAGACTATTTATCATACGATTTAAGCCATTTAAATAGAACAACTTTTGTGATTTTACAATAATGGAAAAAATTGCATATCGGGCAGTGATAAAATATTTGTTTTTGGAAAAGAAAACGAATGATGAGATAAAAGAGGAACTCAGCGAAGTTTATGGGGACTTTGTACCTTTATTCTCAACCATAAAATATTGGACAACTGAATTCAAACATGGCCGTATAAGCATTTCTGATCAAGAATGTCCAAGTCATCCAAACGAGGTCACTACATCAGAGATGATTGAAAAAATCCACGATATAATAATAAAAGATCATAGAGTGAAAATGCGTGAGATTGCCGAGACTGTGGGCATCTTAATTGAACGAGTGAAGAATATTTTAACAACTCATTTGGATATGAAAAACCTTTCCGCAAGATGGGTGCCGCAATTGCTCACAACTGACAATAAATATACACGTGTGTCAACTTCAAAAGAATGTTTGGCGATGTTAAAGCACGTTCGGAATGATTTTTGAAGTAGATTCATAACTGTTGACGAAACATGGATTCATCACCATCACCAGAGACCAAAGAACAGTCCAAACAGTGAGTTTTTCTGTAGCGAACCGGCGCCAAAGAAGGTCAAGGTGACTTTATCTGCCAATAAAGTAATCGCCACAGTGCTTTGGGATGCACGCGGTAGAATCCACGTCGATTACCTTGAAAAGAAAAACTGGTAAGTACTACGTCAACCTATTGACAACGTCCACATATGGCGAAGAAAAAATTCTCTTTCATCAAGACAATACACGCGTGCACATTTGTGTCATCATCATGGCAAAATTTCATGAGTTAGTATACGAATTGCGTCCGTATCCACCATATTTGCCAGATTTAGCCTCCAGCGACTATTTTCTATTTCCGAATATGAAAAAATGGATCGACGAAAAAAAAATTTTAGCTCAAATGATGAGGTTACTGCTGAAACAAACGCCTATTTTAAAAGGTTGGAGAAATCGTATTTTTTAGATGGGATACAAATCATAGAAAAACGTTGGACTAAATATATCGAGCTAAAAGGAGACTATGTTGAAAAATAAAATAAATTTTACACATATAAATGTTTTTTTCTTGTCAAGGCTAGATACTTATCATACAACCCTCGTATCATTTAAAATATCGAGTTGTAATGCTTAGATTTAGTTATTCTTGAGTGTAAAAAAGTCAAATTCAGTAATTTAGAACTGTCTCTTTGCAAAGAAAGTAACAGGTAAATCAATTTACCGATTTTTTCCTCCTTACTTAGTTTACTTCAAAAATGAAACTTAACAGTTTCAAAGTTATCGTTGGATAAATCAAAAAAGCAGTAAATTTGTTAAATCCTTGTTTTATGACGATCCGGCTTTCCAGAAATTTGCATTTACTGGATTTTATGCAAAATACTGCTTACAAGGTATAAACGGGGCATTGCACCGGAAGTTTTTCGGAACAACTACAGGCTATAAGTCGTTATTCTTGACTTAAAGTCCGGCCCTTGTAAATGGTGTATAAGCGGATACTCAAGGGCTAGGGTGGCAGAGGAATGAACCTTTATGAGTGATAAAAATAGTTTTGTACAGGAATTTATTGTTTAAAGATACAAAATTATTATTACATAAACTGTGTTTCGAAAGTATGTAGGTTCCTGTACGTTAACAACAACAAACTTTTTGTCGCAATCATTACAACTAATTTCATAAATTCCACTTTTCTCGCAATTAGGACTCTTGTCGTTGATATTCCTCAAATTGTCTAATGCTTATAGACTAAGTTGAGGCCTACCATATTAAATACCTCATTGAGTCTCCTGCTATATCTTGGATTATATGGTAAGGAAACATACTTAGTCTTATTTACTTCGCAACTTAATAAACAAATTAATAAATAGACATAAATTTAGGTTATATATTCATAATTCCACCTTTTTTACACGCGAAGTAAGTAAGACTAAATATATTTCCTTACCATATAATACGGGGAGAGGGGACTCAATAAGGCTTCAACTTAGTCTATCAGTCCTCAGACTATTTGAGGAATATCTTACGAAATCCCAAGGATAAGATTCCTAATTGTGAGAAAAGTGGAATTTATGAAATTAGTTGTAATAATTCCGACAAAAATTATGTTGGGAAAACTGAAAGGTTAATTAAAACAAGATTTAAAGAACATTTAGCACATTTAAGATACGGTAGAACAGAAAAATCTAGCATTGCCGAACATGCCCTTGAAGCGGATCATACTGTAACATTAGATAATCTAAGCTTAATTAAAGATGTGTCTGATAGGAGATTTTTGAACGCATACGAAAGTGTGGAAATTATAAAATGTAAACATAGTTTAAATAAAGACCTATTCATTATAGTCTCCTCTACTGGTTACTTGACGAGAACTGATGGCCCTGCCCATGCCAGGTAGATTTGTAGTTTGGCTTTAGTCAATCATCACTCCTGATAAAGCTAACATGGTTATCGAAACGCGCGTCGAGGGCAAAAATAAAGTGTTTGATGTAGTGGTGATATATACTGAGTATAACAAAATCACAGCATAAACGATGAAAAAACTTCCCTCTTTAGACTCGATGCATAAAAATTACTAATCGCTTTCCTTGTACTCCAAATCTCAGTTTATACTAAGTCGTGTGGCCCGCCGTTTCCAATATTTAACTTTTTTATTGGTTTAATATATCCTAAAAGTTTGCTTTAAAGTGTGGTTTTGAAATAATAGGCTTTAAAACAGAGTGTTTATATTAAAAAAATTGTGAATTTACTAAAAACAAACAGAAATAAAAAAAAAATTGTTGTTTTCTGTTTTGACTTCAAAAAAGGGGGTTTTCAAGTGATCAAGTATTTATACATCTTTTATACATTCTTGAGTACTTAAGGATGTACTCAAAAAACGACATTGTAGCTCAAATCAGCCACGGACAAAGTCAGTAGTGGTACAGAGAAGAATTCACCAAGAAGATTATTTGAATCCAGTACTTTTCAATGGTTGAAATACATAGACCCGTTTTTAAACTGCTTAGTTATAGTTATAAAGAAATGGAGAGCATATGCCATGTAATGACCCTTTGTTGATAGCAGTTGTCATTTTAGAGAACAGTAAAAAGATTTGGAATGACAATATAGGCATGTTGCTGACGAAAAAAATTATATAAAAAAACCTAATGAATAGAGAGATCAGTGACAACATTAAATGAATATGTAAAAACGATAATATAAATGACGTGGTTTTAAACAGAAAATAATTTAAAATGAAAAAAAGAAATATTGGTTAAAATTACAAGAAGAAATGAATAGGAAGGAGTAACACGAGTATCCTCAGACGGCAATACACAGTCAATTGTACATATACCTGGTAGAATGTTTTTGGTATCCACAGAGAGAAAAGGTAAGGAAAAATAGTTTTTTACTTCTATTGGCAATAAATATTTTCCTGGAAAGACAACTTTTATACATTTCACTTGTTATAATATTCCAGAGTTTTTTATATATTCTAAATAGGTTAGGGTATTAACATTTGACGTTATTGAAATGATTTTTAAAGTAAATTTCATGATACCACAACAGTTGATACTCCCATAGCTATAGTGCTATTTTCACACCACAATAGCCAAGTTAAATAGGGCACCACTTTAATTTATCAACTTTGATAAGTTGAAAAGATTTTAATTAACTTTGTATAATACAAGCGATTTATAATACTTGAAAAGCTCTTTATAAAACTGGAAAATGTTGACCTCCGTTTATTGTGTATATCTTGACATTAAGTATATGCTGAAATTGACTTTAAAAAAATTACTATAGAAATCGGCAACAACTTTATGTACGAGGGTTTATTGATAAGTTTCTAGTCTAGCACAGAAAGAAGATACTCCAGTTAAGTTATACATGGTTCCTTGCAAAAAGTCGAGTATCTATAATTTTTGGATATGTTGTAAGGACCAAGGCCACTAATTGAAAACCCAGTACGCGGAAACGAAACATCTGTGCAAGCAAAGTTGTATTGGAATAACTTCGAAATTTTCGTTTCTTGCTCAATTTCTCTGTTCCTAGATATCGGAGACAAAAAGTTGTTAATATCAATATTGTACAACATAAATTTTGCTGCAACATTTGTATCTATGATTTTTGCAATAGTTCTCGAATTACAGAGCCATGAAAGTGTCAGAATTTTTGGAAAATTACAAAACTAGCAAATATTACGTACAGAAATACGAATAAAAACAAATATGTTATTACATAATATATTATCTTTTATGCATTATTTACTATTATATTTATGCAATTATTAACATGATACATACATTATTGATGCAATTTTTAAAATCTATCTCGCTTTGAAGGTCCTGGTTTTAAATAATCCTCTTCGTCACGCATGTACGAGGCTGGTTTGAAAAGTCCGTGCAAAGTCCGAGAGATGGCGCCACCGGCGCGTATCGAGGTCATGTTTAGTTAGTAGCATCTCTTGAATGAACGCACACCAAGTTTCAGCCATATTGGTCTATTTCTTTGTGTTTGGCATTCGTGTGAATCAAGGAAGTCGAGTGATTTTCAAGAAATGGACGAAAAAGAATTTCGTGTGGTGATTAAACATTACTTTATGAAAGGCAAAACGCCTCAGGAGACTAAAGAGAAGCTTGATAAACATTATGGTGACTCTGCACCTTCGATTAGAACAGTTTATAAGTGATTTCAAAATTTTCGGACTGGCCATATGGGCACAAGTGACGCTGAACGTTCTGGACGGCCTGTGGAGGTTACGACTCCAGAAATCATTGATCAAATCCATGATATGGTGATGGATGACAGAAGAGTTAAGGTGCGTGAGATTGCTAGTGCTGTGGGCATCTCGACTGAACGGGTACATAATATTTTGCATAAACATTTGGACATGAGAAAGCTATCCGCAAGATGGGTGCCGCGATTGCTCACGCTTGACCAAAAACGGAATCGTGTGAAGTGTTGCAAGGATGGTTTGCAGCTGTTCCAGAAGAATCCGGAGGACTTTAAGCGTCAATTCGTCACTGTGGATGAAACATGGATACATTACTATACTCCTGAGACCAAACAACAATCTAAACAATGGGTTATCAAGGGGGAATCTGCACCAAAAAAGGCGAAGACCGTTCCTTCGGCCGGAAAGGTTATGGCGACTGTCTTTTGGGATTCGCAAGGGATAATCCTCATCGACTATCTGGAAAAGGGTAAAACTATTACAGGTGAATATTATTCATCGTTATTGGACCGTTTGAAAACCGAGCTGCAAGAAAAACGCCCGCGATTGGCCCACAAGAAAGTCCTTTTCCATCACGACAACGCACCAGCACACACCTCAGCAGTTGTGGTCTCAAAATTAATGGAAATGGGATTCCAACTCGTTTCACATCCCCCCTATTCTCCAGACTTGGCTCCCTAGGACTACTATTTGTTCCCCAATTTGAAGAAATGGCTGGCGGGACAAAGATTTTATTCAAACGAGGAGGTGATTGCAGACACTAATGGATATTTTGCAGACTTGGACAAATCCTATTATTCGGAAGGGATCAACAAACTAGAACATCGCTGGACGAAGTGTATAAGCCTAAAAGGAGACTATGTCGAAAAATAAAAAAAGTTTACCCCAAAGACATAAGTAGTTTTTATTTTTGCACGGACTTTTCAAACCAGCCTCGTATGTAATGGCAAGCTCCTCAATTTGGTGAAGATCATCCAGAGCCTCTTCTTCATCTATATCACTGTCTTCCAAAACAGAAGTAGAAGCATTTTGGCAAGACTGGCCAAGACAGAAAGTGCAAAGCACTTGCCTGCTTTTTGAAAGCTGCAAGACGCAAGGCACTGTTCCTTGCAGCGACATGTTATAAATCTCCGTAAGGATTGAGGTGCGGGATCCTTACTAGCTTGAATTGGTGCAAGTACTTGTTCTGTGATATCCAAACCCATTCTGTAGGTTGTTTTTCGAACCCCAATCACTTTTCGACTGTATGGTATATCCGGAAAGAATGGTATCTGGCAGCGTCTTGTGTCGGTGGCAGTTGTGCAAGCCTTAATTTGCTGGTTTTTGCAGCCGCCTTGATAAAATGAAGGTAACGGAGACGATCCAAATTTTGTGACTCCATATTACCCCCATACAATGTGACGAGATACTTGTCTCCTGCGTTGGCTATGTCTTCAGCAGAAGAATGTTGTTGTAAGAACACTGAAGCTTTCTTTTAGCTGGGGATTTTTATTTACTATAGTGTAGCATTTCGTTTTGCCTTGGCCAAAAATGGCGGATGTGGTGTCACATCCACTGATCGCATACAAGAAAAGTATAATGCCTGGGATATAGCTTGATGAACCATATTTGAAAGAGGAACTATAATACAGTACATCAGCAGACTCACCTCTTCCACGCTTATGTAGGTACACATTGTTCATGTTAGGGGCCGATGATGACTTGTTTATAAGCTGAGGCCTTGGAAAGTGATATCTTCACAATGTCGACATCTGCGTCTTACACAGCCTGCGTTACGACAATGTTGTGTTATAGAAATGCATTGCAAACTAGTGCGATGAGACATCATTTGTTTCCTAGAAATTTCTCCTGTGGCACTGGAGTTCACAGTAGAACGACGCATACGTTCTGCACCCTTAGTATTTTTTTGGGCTGCATCCACTGGATAACTATCAAAAACAACGGACACATTACTATCAAACTGATTTTCTACATACCGAACATACCTTGTAATGACTGAGCCGACTAAGTCGTTTTGATACCAAACTACTTTGTACAGCAATTACCTCCCGCCTACTACCACAAATGTATTGGTGGCAAATGTCACATTGCTAGAAGCTGAAGTAAAAACTTTTCGCATCCCTTCTTCTGAGAACAAAGACATCGGGAAAGGTGCAAGTTCATATTTTAAGTACTCCTCCAACTCCTCGTCAGACTGTTTCATGATGCGTACTCTTTGGAAAAGTGTCAGCGGATCGTTTTCTATCCTCTTGTTAGCTACTTTTATAGTGCTAGCAACGTATGCTAGAGTCACTACTTTGTCCTTACGATTAAAAATTACTTTTCGAAAGTTGCTACCAACGATTCTTGAAATTCTTTGAGCCATGTAGGGTTGAATGCGGGTTAGAGTAATATACTAAACTGTACTAAAGTCGAGACGAGGACTGAGTAAGAATGAACGATGGTACCTCCCCTCTCTCCAATAATTTGTATTTAGAGACCACCTAGCGCAAGTTGATTTTGAGAATTGGGATGGGTAAAAAAAGGCGTCACCTGTAGCCCCGTTTCTTTGTGGCCTATATAATACTGAAGCTAGGCCTTTTGTTATATACCACCATTAGACTCGACATAAGCCGATTATTCGAAACTAAGACCTTCAAAGATTTGAAAAATTGCATCAATAATTTATGTATTATAAGTTGATAATTATTTAAATATTATAATAAATAATGTATAAAAGATAATATGTTATATGTTATAATTAATATTTGTTTTTATTTGTATTCCCCTACGTAATATGTGCGAGTTTTGTAATTTTCCAAAAATTCTGACAGTTTGATTGCTCTATATTTCAATAATTATTGCACGTAGAAAAAACTTTTGCTCTCTGATGTTCAGGAACAGAGAAATTGAGCAAAAACCGAAAAAAGTTGGAAATTGGGTTTTTAACTAGTGATCTTGGTCTCCACAACATATCCAACACTTATAGAAACTCGACCTTTTGCCAGGAAACCAATTTGTTTGGTACACATTAACATGGATTAACAAGCAAATCATAAAAATAAAAACTGTTTATTGAACGTAATCCCCATTTCAATTTTATACTCTTGGTGCAACAGTTATAAAGTAACTGTAGACCTTTCAAAAAAATTCTTTGCAAACCAGTCTTCGATAACATTTATAACTTCTTCAGGCGAATGAAATTTTTGTCTTTTCAAACATTTTTCTAGTTTTGGGAAAAGATCCGAGGGACCTAAATCAGGGGAATATGGGGATGATCAATCAGTTCAAAACCTTATTTCTTTATTTTTTACAAAGCTAACAGAAATTTGTGATCAGGCGCATGTGTGCAAAAACACCTCCACCATCCCTTTAGGGCTTCATTTAAGTAGATTTTGAAGAGCGTAGGAAACAAGCTACATCCCTGTCTTAGACCTTTAATTACCATAAAAGAGAATTCATTGTTAATCTTTATCCTTGATTGTAGGTTGTGGTAGAACTACTGTATTGCCTTTACAAGGGTTATATTGTTCACTGAGTTTTCTAGCGCCTGCCACACTTTATGCGAGGTATGGTGTCAGATGCCTTTGTTAGGTCCACGATAAATAAGTTTTATTGAGTTGAGTCAGTGTGAAAATACGGTCCATGCAAGTACGATTGACTCGAAGTCCTGCTTGTTGTTCTATTTCAAAATGTTCGTATCCACTAGTGATTTCAATATCTTCCCATATAATCTACTACTACACAAAAATGCAACGGTAATTTTTGTATTTTTCTCTATTGCCTTTCTTATAGATAGAAGTTATCCATCCTTCCTTCCAACTTTCTGGTATATTCTCGCCATTTAGATACCTATTACAGAGTTCTGTCAGTTTGTCAATTTTGTTGTTTCATGTTTGACGACCTCCGCTGAAATTCCTTGTGATCCGCCCTCTGTTTCGTTTTTCATGGTTTTGATTAATTTTTCCCTTAATTCGTTGTTAATATTGGTCATTGGCCCATATACTTCATATTTCCTACGTGAGCATCCGGAGTATGCGTCTCTATCTTCCTTCAGTTCCGCAGCGTAATGGTCTTTCGATTTATTTATGTCGATGACTTAGAGGCTTGTCTTATTCGTATTTCCTTTTCTTAGGTTATTCATAAATCTCTATGCTTGCGAAGATCTGCTTCCCCCTAAGTGTGACTCCACTTCTCGACATCTCTTTTCCCAATTTTTGTTTTTCCTTGCAATAATCATGTTTTTATATGTTGTTTGTTCATTTCTACCTATATTCTTGTCTTCTGTATCTTGTGAACTGAGCCATCTAAGTATACTTGTTGTTTTTTGTCTTTCTGTTTTTCGAGTTTATCATTCCACATGGAGTTATTTCTTTTGTTACCTACTTGTTCTTCATAACTCAGGGCCTCTTCAACTGTTTTGTTTAACGAGTTTATTATATGTGTCTACAATGTGTTTGTATCTTAGTTTAAAAGGTCATTGTCCAGTTTTTGATCTAGACTATTCTGGTACAAGTTTCTTACGCTCTCATGATACATTCCAGTCAGTTCGAATTTCTTTTCTTTAGTTTTCTGCGTTTGTGATTTATCTAATGTTGCTTTGAATTCGTAATATAGTGATATCCCTATTTGAGCTTTTAATGAGTAATGTTCTGATCCCCATTCTAGATCTAGATACGCAACTAAATCCTTAAAATGTAAGTAAAGGTAACTGGAAACAGTAAATAAAATGGAAGACGTTCGTACAGTTTCATCTATTTTCCAAACTGATTTACTCACTATATAGCTTTGTTTTTAATATTATTCGCCCAAAAAACGATCGATGTCTTGAGGGTGTATATCAGTCGTTAAGACATCTAGTGTATATTTTCATTTTACATAAACCGGAAGAAAAGCTCATTTATCTTTTCTTTGTATAGTAGAAATAAGAGTTCATGCACAAGGCTCAAGTCATTGTAATTAATTTAAAATTTGTTCGTAAAATAAACACTGCACAATACTCTTGAATTTGTATGCGTTACTAACAAACAGCTATTACAGCCGGTTTCTAACGAATTATTAGTATTGTTGGAAATTTCTAATTTTTATTGAAGTTACTTTAATTCATAAACACTTCTTGTCCATGTAATCACACAAATTTTTCTTGACACGGACACTCTCTGAGATGGAAGGTTTTTGATTTTCTTTAAATATTGAATGTTGGCTAATCTAATAGATGAAGAAATTCATTTTCGGTGAAAATTCAATTTTAAAAAGTGAAGTTCAACTGTCAAAATTTCGAAAAGGTTTTCGTCTTATGTAGAATTTAAATGAATTTCAAATAAGATGTCGCAAATGACCCACTGTCTTTTTATTTATTTCTTACTTTAGTACATTTACATCAACACACAATTCACAAAGTACTCTAAATTCAAATAATAATAGAAAGGGGCCAGGGCCGTAGCGAGATGGTTTCTTTACGGGAAGAAATTAATTTCCATGCGCTTAATAAGGTTAGTGTGGGATTTTTTAAAGCTATATATAAATAGCGTATATAAGTAGTAAAATGTATTAATTCATTTTGTTGATATTAACAAGTCTTTTATCGGAAGATACTTAAATTTCAAACTTTTGTTGAATAAATAAAATAATAATCATCATGCGTATATTAGATTAACACATGAAGTAGTTTCATTAAAAATAAGCTGTACCTGCTCAGCCAGCCCATAGTACTGTTATTACATTTTTGCATCATAAAATAACAATGTCATCTTAGATGTCTAACTTTATAGTAAATGTCTACGTAGACACTAAAATATAATAGGATTAATATTTCTATGTCTATACCATGCATTGTCTGTATGTATATTCATATATATATATATATATATATATATATATATATATATATATATATATATATATATATATATATATATATATATATATAAAAACTAGGAAATTAGTTTTGCGAAAATCGCAATTAATTTTTGACAATGCTGGTGACATACGGTATAGGCGGATAAAAGGAGTCCTAATACTTTTTCATATCCTTTATCACAAGGGAAGGGGGAGGGAACAAACTACATTACGCTGGCAGTTTCTAGTTACCAATAGAATGTGCATTATTCCTTCTTTTATATTACTGAGATTCGTAAATTAAAATTTTTTTAAAAGATCTCGTAGTGGATTAACTTAAAAAGTAACGAAAGTAATGAAAAAAAAAAAAACGACTGAACGGTTATTTTTAATATGTGTATGTAACGATTAATAATATAGAAAACACAAATCTAAGGTTGATGGCTAGAGCCAGAACAGAAAATACAGCTATCGCTACAGAAAAGCAAATCACCTTGCAAAATGAATCCAGCTACTACGTCGGCACGTTCAAATGTACCTCGCCGAATGTTATAGAGATGCCGCGAAAGTTGATGTATTATATATAATAATCTTCTCATCACAACATCTCCTTTCGAAGGTTGGCCATCCAAATGACCAACATAGTTCTGGAAACGGCTATACGAAACACATCTATCGAGCTGCAGTTGAACCATCTTCTAATGTTCTTAAGCCAAGAATTTTGGCGTCTTCCAATTGATCTTGTACCCAGGATTTTACCTTCAATGATCATCGCAGAAGTTTATACTTTTCACCTCTCATTAAGTAACCAAACTAGCGTGTTTTTCTCTCCTTGATTGAAAGCATGAGTTCTGAACACGCCTGAGAACTTCTTCGTTTGTTACTCTTTGGATCCAAGATATTTGCGCCCAGCGTCCAGCCTTCGCATCCGTACAGTAGAATCGAAAAGACGAATTCTAAGTCTCAAACTATATATACATATATACATATATATATATATATATATATATATATATATATATATATATATATATATATATATATATATATATATATGTATATATATATATATATATATATATATATATATATATATATATATATATCCATATATATACATATATATATATATATATATATATATATATATATATATATATATATATATATATACCAGGTGTACAAGTATGAAATGCCGATTTTTTTTTTCTAAAAAAACATGTTAAGAATGATAAAAAGTGCTTTATTCAAAGTATGCTCCATCGCTTGTTATACATTTTTCCCATCTTTCGGGCAATTTGTGAATACCACGCCAGTAAAAATTTTCCCCTTTTGCTGCGAACCATTCATCGAGCCATTTTTTCACATCTTCGTAAGAACCAAAACGCTGCTCAGAAAGTGTGTGACCCATCGATGCAAACAAGTGGTAATTGGAAGGAGCCAAATCTGGCGAGTAAGCCGCATGGGGTAGAACTTCCCAGCTGAGTGCTTCCAACGTATCGCGAACAGTTTTGCCGTATGTGATGGAGCATTGACATGAAGAAAAATGACTTTGTGTTGCCTCTTTCGGTATTCTGGCCTTTTTTCAAGCAGCGAACGGTTCAAATCGGTCAATTGTTGTTGGCAACGTTTAGTATTAATCGTTTCTCCAGGTTTTAACAGCTCATAATAGATCACGCCCCTCTGGTCCCACCAAATACAGAGCATCGTCTTTCTGCCAAAGCGATTCGGTCTTGCGGTCGATGCGGATGGTGCGACTGGGTCTACCCATGATTTTTTGCGCTTGGGATTCTCAAAATAAATCCACTTTTCATCCCCTGTAACTATACGATGCAAAAACGACTTCCTTTTGTACCGAGCGAGCAAAATGTCACACGTGTTTTTGCGCTTTTCCATTTGCCTGTTGTTCAACTCATGTGGTACCCATCTACCGGTCTCCTGAACCTTTCTCATCTCTCGTAGCCGATTGGAAACAGCTTGTTGACTAACGCCCAATTGCTCAGCGAGTTGTTTTTGTGTTTGCGAATCATCTTCAATGCTTGTGAGTGAAATTTTAATGATAAATTTACTGCATTATTTTTGTCTTTAATTCTATCCTAAACGCTATTTTGATATTTACAAAAAATTATATAAAGATATACCTTGTTATTGTTCAATAAAAATTGATTTAGTTAGTTTCTTTGGATATTCTTGTCCCTGGCTAGTGACAAATGTCTTTAATTTTATAACTATTTTCCTAGATTATATTAAAGCTGATTTTCTTATTATCGGTTTCCCTTATTTTTAAAAACCTTGGATTAAATAATAGGTGGTCGAGACAATGTCTGTATTAATCCTTACAAGGTCAAAAAACTGCTTACCCTCTGAAGAATTGCTTGAAATAACACCACTGATTGCCGTCCGTATAGACAAACCCATGATGAACAATATTTTCACGACACTAAAAATGAATGGTTTTAGATGGATTTTACTATATAAAGTGATAGAATTTAACAATAATAAATATAAGAATGGGATATTTTTATTTACATATATTTTAACACTTTTAGTATTTTATTACAGTATTTCCAAGTTATGTTTGCCTACCATATTTGCTACTTATTTGAGTTTGTTACTTAAATTAAATTAAGTTTTTCATTTATTATTGTTAATTATGTATATACTGCATTTTTATTGTTTTTGAATATGTAACCATATTTATTGTCATTTTGACATATCGGAGGAAGATAAGAATAAATGCCAAGTTATGCTCTCTTTAATTGAAACTGATAGTAATAAAAATGTCAGTGGACTAACCGACGGTGCTATAACAGACGCGTGCTATCTATTTCCAGGTATTTTTCAGGTAACAGTGCTCTTTTGTAACGAAGTTTTATTGCCGATCAAATCATTTTATTTACATACCTTCCTGTTGCCCCAACAATAAATACATATTCAGAGCAGCATGTCCAAGTGTCAAGCCAGTTAGTGACAAGTCAGTTAACAAAATGTATTCTCTACCGACACGCCAAAAGTTTGGGCAGCTAACCCATAATGAAAAGCGTATAATTAAAAATGTATTTGACTACGATAAAAACGATTAAAATTGCAATTTAAGTGTGGACGATTGTGTGACAAAATGTTCGTTAATGACTGAAGTTGGTAAAGCCACAGTTTACAGAATTTTAAGAGAAGAAAAGAAGGGGGGTTAGACTCTCCACAAAAGAGATCAAGGCGTATTGTTCATGACTTTTTTATGGAAAAAGATATTCCAACTTTGGATATGATCTTGCAGATGACTTAATACTAGAAAGTTCTGTTATTGTAATGGATAACGCAAGCTATCATTCTAAAAAATTAGAACGAGTTCCAACTCTGAATTGGCTGAAAAAGGACATCCAATCTTGGATGACCGAGAAAAACATTTTGTTTCTAAAAGACAGGGTTAAGAGAGAATTATTAGAAGTTGTAAAGCTTAAAGTTCTCAGAAATAAAGACAAGTACACAAGTTTCATCATCAACAAAATAGCAAAAAAACGTAATATTACTGTTTATCGCCAGTCCACCATATCATTGCGAGCTCAATCCGATAGAACTTATATGAGCACAGGGTAAAGGTAAAGTCGCCAGTAACAATACGACCTATAAATTAGCGGACGTACGAAACCTTTTTCAGAATGTTTTTACAGAAAATTGGCGAAAATGCCTCAAGCATGTGGAAGATAAAATGTGGACTGTGGACATGGCAATGGTTGCCATTGTTGAACCTTTAATTATACATGTAAATTTAAATGAGTCGGACAATGACAGTTTTTCAAGCATGACAGAGATAGAAGATTGGTAATACTTTTTTTCATTGTGGTTTGAATTCCTCATTTGTATATTTTTTAATTAAAAATGTTTCATTATAAAATGTTATTTTTTCTAATAAATGTTTAAATATTATAAATCTGTTTCATTGATACTATTCGCAAATAATACGTATATATCCAGGCACACCACCACCTGCCAGAACTATTTCAGACTATTTAGCCCCGAACAACAAAAAAAGGGTCGTTTTCCTATTGTATTCAAACCTAAGAGATTGTGAATATTAGACCGATGCCAGATGGTATTCCAATAAAGTTGTTGAACAGCTGCGTTACAGGTAAATTGTAGGTAAAACTCTGGAGCCCTTACCACTGCTTGATGCTAAATAGCATAATTCTAGGTGATTTATTGCTATCACTTTCAAATAAATAGATTATAACAACACGAAATCTCAAGACATTAATGAGAAATATAACAAAGGGGAATGTTGAAAAAATTTAAACATAATGCATATAAATAGTGCTTAAATAATATTGGATTAGTAAGATGTATTTTAAAAACTACAGCATATAATTAACATAAAGAGAGTCAATTAAATGACTTGGTTAAAAATAAAATTGCTGCATCTCTATTTCAGAAGTTTCTTATAAAAGTGCTTTTCTGCTATATTAAATGTTTATTCGTTTAGTTATGTTTGGTTAAGAGCTTGGGATGTTTGCCATTATGTTGTGTCAAATATTTATTCATTTAGAGTCGTTTGTTTAAGAGCTTGAGGTGTGTACATTTCTACTGTATTAATTTTGATTCGTTTAGAGCCATTTGGTTAAGAGTTTGTTACGTTTGCCTTTCTGTTCTGTTAAGTTTTGATTCCTTTAGAATTTGCGAATGTAGTATTTTTTATCAATTTTCACTCGACGCCTGAGGTTATGTTAAGTTCTTTTGCCTTTATGCTTGTTTGGGAATTAAGAATATAATGTCTTTGATCAATGAAGTATTGAAGAACGAGAAAAAATTTTCAAACAAAAGTTATGTATTTTTGCTAGAGAAATATGATGTCGCCTTAAAAAATATGGGTTCCGATTTAAAAAATTAAAGTTGTCCTTGAAATAACCTTCAAAATGATGTTCCAAGGTCATCACAATTATATCATTTTATTACCCCTTTAAAACCTTCTAACTTTTGCCTGAAACATTTTTTACTAAAAGTTGACATAAAAAATTAAGAAGTCAGGTACATTAAAATGGGACACCATAAATACAGAAATAAACAATGTTGCTACTAGAAAGATGATTTAACAGAGAATAAATACGATATCTGAAAAATTCAAAATCCATTTTGATGGGGAAGAGTAGTACTTTCATATGTGACAACGAGTTTTGTGGAGAAAAATTAAGTCACGGTGTAATATGATCCCGAATATAGAGAAAAAAACCGTCTTTTTGCATTTTTAGGTTAGGATATCTCGAAAATCTGATGTGATGGCGCGACTTTGAAGTCAGATTCGGATTGAACGCACCAAAAATCTTTGGGAAAGTATACTCTGCTCTCAGGGTGTGGAGTTTCGTCCAATTTATTCGGCCTGTGTTATTTATATACTTGCATTTTCATTGTTCTTTAATATGGAAACATATTTATTGCCATTTTGACATATCAGAGAAAGATAACAATAAATGCCAAGTTAATAACACGAAATCTCAAAACATATACATATGAGAAATGTAACAATGGGGGTATTGAAAAAATTTAAGTCATATGCACATAAATAGTGCTTAAATAATGTTGAATTTGTAAACTTTATTGAAGCAAATTAGAATTTTTTTTTTTTTTTTGGAAAAGATGTATTTCTAAAAGTATAATTAACATGAAGAGAGTCAATTAAAAATGAAATTGGTGCAACTTATTTCAGTTGTTAAAGTCACAGCATTTACATGCTCAAGAAAGTTATAGTTAAAATTATAATAAATAAATGTTTAATGAATATTAAAAACTGTTCTAATGTATTTAATAGCAAAGCTATATAAATTCAGTGAACAAAGAATAAGGAAATGAAATTTATGAAAATGGTAAATTATTCAAATAAGAAATAACATACAGTGAACAGTTATTTTAAATTTATGTGGACAAATGCGTATAAGGTTGTCTAATATCAGTTTAATATATTGACATTCCGTGTGATTATACTCTTGACATTTCTCGCTGATCTCTACCAATGTGAGAACCAAAATCTGCCCCATAAGTTAAACTACAAATATATTACATATATATATATATATATATATATATATATATATATATATATATATATATATATATATATATATATATATATCACCCTCCCCCCTTTATTCCCTTCCATATTTGAAAATAAATTTCATTTCAAATTTGTTTACTAAAATTCTAAGAATGCTGTTAAAACTACATAAAATTTATCTATCACCACCTCATTTCGTTGAAACGATATCCTTCAAAAACTATAGGTTCCTTTCAATTATTATATGTATACAAAATTTAAAACTGATAACCCATTTTCGTTCAAGTGTTTTAGTTATAGTACCAAAAGACAGGCAAAATGATAAAAATTCGAAATTGTGATTTTCGTGATTTAGAAATTCTGAAACGTAAAGAAATTTTGGAGGATGTGTTTTTTTAGTGCTACGTACGGAACACTTATGGGATCACTTTGGTATCCATCTGTCCATGTCTCTGTCAGTCTGTCACACCTGATTTTCTTCGAAGCTATCTGATATACGAAGTTGAAATTTGGCACAACTATAGAAATTGATGGCTCAAATGAGAGCTGTATAGTTTTAAACATTAAATCTCAATTTCAAGGGTTAGTTTTGGGGGGTGAAATCGGAAGTGAAAAAGAAATTACCAGATCATCGAGTGGGGTGTTAAATGAAGGCTTGTGAAAACAGGAGTTCAAAAATATATATGATGTAATACTCGTGCAAATTTCTTCATAATGTTTTAAAAAAATCGCTGTCCACCACTTATCTTGAAAAGTACTGATCAAAAAATTTTTTATCACTCCATAACAAAATTTTTTATTTTAAAACCAATCACAGTATGGAACACTAATTGCGCAAGTTCGACTTATACTTGGCCGTTTTTTTAACTTAAAATTAGTGACAAACAAATAAATAAAAATCTAATTAGTTCCTACAGTTACGCCTAGTTTCTCCAATTGCGAATTCGTGGCTAGCATGTATAATAAATCAAATGGTATATGTAGTTATAGTTAAATTAGTTAAGTACAAGAGTCTCCATTAGCTAAATAAGCATCCTAGTTATGTAATTTAACCAATTATCGATATTAAGTTATCAAGTAATTAGTAAGAAATATGAACGATTGATGTTCATTTCATTTAAAAATTTGCCGCTATAACATATTATGTATATACACTTTATAAACTCCTACGTAATTTCTTATACTCATATGCCTATGCCAAGGAAAATCACAAGCTTTTCCCTTACTTCACTTCTTCGCCACGCATGGCCAGTGGCGCCAAAATCGCATCTTATTAACTTTTAAACGAATACGGATTTTTAGTGCTTTTCCAACAGTATAATGGCGAAATGTGAACCGGACAGTGTTACATGGGAGATTTTTTTCTACTGTTGGTTAGACGCGTTTCTTTTCCGTTTTTCAATGTTATGTTTATAAAATCGTTCGTTTAATTTCATAATTATTTCTAAAAACGATTTTATTCAATGTAATGTTACTTCGTGTTTAAGTTATTATAAGAGTTTGTTTTTTTATATATTTTACAGAAACGGAAACTTAGTTTTTTCTTAAATAAGGTATTTTTTGTATGTTATGTGATGATTTGGATATTTATATTTAACAGAGAAAAAATCATTAATGGATAGCTAATGCCAGAAACAGGTAAAGAAAATTTGTAATACACATTAAATTATTTTGATTTTACCATTTACTATTTTAATGCGTCTGTTTTCAAACTTAATGAAGTAACGCATTCACCATTTTATTTTTTATAGTTATTAGAAATACTCTTCCAAATGTAAGCACATAATGGCTAGAGGGACTTAGCTGCTTAGTTTCCAAAACAAGCTATAAATATGTTAAATTATTCAAGCCTACAAACGTCCTTAATCTTATTTTTTTGCGATATTCGTTGGCTCTAATAATTTAAAAGTTTTTTTTTTATTTGAATAACTTGTTGAGTTTATGAGGCTGCTATTTACTTGGATTTTGAAAACTCTTTAGTATAACCAGAAAAGTAATTTAAAAATAGAATGATTAACGCGCCTCACCACATCCGACCCTAGCAAAATATTTTATATTATTATTTTTACTTTTAATAAAAAATTTATATATACATGTATATATATATATATATATATATATATATATATATATATATATATATATTTATATATATATATATATATATATATATATATATATATATATATATATATTTATATATATATATATATATATATATATATATATATATATATATATATATATATATATATATAGGTTGCCCCATATGTATGGAATAATGATTCCATCGCATTTATTAATCAGTGTATCAAAAAAAATGTTTAAATAAAAATTATAGAGTGTAATACGGCGCACATGCTGACGTTGACAATATACCATAATGTTTTGAACTGTCAGTTCGAAGAAATTACGCCATCTTGATTTTTTTAAATGGAAAGCCCTGTATATTATTTTATTTTTGATTCCTACTAAAAATTCTAGATATTATTTGTCTAATATACCATATGTCTTGGAATTATTGTCATTTGAAATTTAAAATAAAATAAAAAAGACAAAAAACTATTAATTAATTCTCTAGGTTTATTTTTACAGTAACAATTGCTCAAAATATCCACCATTAACAGCGAGGCAATGATCTAATCTGTTAGCCTGAACAGAGTTAAAACCTTAATTATTATTTTTTTAAATTTAATCTCCCTAATTTCAAATATCAATAATTCCAAAACAGTTCAATTTACGGTTACGTTATTTTTACGGTAACAATTGCTCAAAATATTTACCATTAACAGCGAGGCAATGATCTAATCTGTCAGCCTGAACAAAGTTAAAAGCTTAATTTTTTTTTTTTTAATTTGATCTCCCTAATTTTAAATGTCAATAATTCCAGTTCAATTTACACTTTACACATATGATATGCTAGAGAAATAATATCTAGAATTTTTAATAGGACTCAAAAATAAAATAATATACAGGGCTTTCCACTTAGAAAAGTTTAAGATGGCGTAATTCCTTCGAATTGGCAGTTCAAAACATTTTATTGTTAACGTCAGCATGTGCGCCATATAACACCCTATAACTTTTATTTAAACCTTTTTTTTGATACACTGATACATAAATGGTGTGGAATCATTATTGCATACATATGGGGCACCCTGTGTATATATATATATATATATATATATATATATATATATATATATATATATATATATATATATATATATATATATATATATAGTGTTTATTTATCCTTTGTATTTTTTATAATTTTTGACAACAAAACGTCTAAGCTTCTATAATATATATAAAATGCAACGTCTCTCTGTCTGTTTGTCTGTCCGTTAGTGCGCTTGCGTTTAGCACTCAAGAACCAGTTATCCGATTTACGTGTCTTTTATAAAATACATATGTTCTCTGGCCAGGTTATAGGATATATTTTATTACTTTAGATAACATAAGGAATAAGCAGTGACGATAATGGTGAATCAAGTCCACGCGAGCGGAACTGCGGGCACGGCTAGTTTCCAATAAAAGGTGATTTTTCTGCTAATTTCAAATTGCAACTATCAAATGAATTATTGTCTGCTTAACAATTTTTAGGGTTCCGTACGGAACACTTATAAGATCACTTCGGTGTCTGTGCGTCTGTCTGACTGTCACACCTGATTTCCTCTGAAAATATTTGACATAGAAAGTTAAAATTGGGCACTAATATAGAAATTAATGGCTTCATCAGAGCCGTGTAATTTTGAAAGTTAAATTTTAACTTAAGGGGTTAGTTTTGGGGGGTTGAAATCGGAAGTGAAAAAAAAAAAATTTTTTACCAAGTCATCGAGTCAAATGAAAGCTTGTAAAAACGGAGTTCAAAAATATATATAATGTAATACTTTCCCAGACTTCTCTTTGTATTGTTTTTAAAAAAGTGCGAAAAGTACTGATCAAAAAATTTTGAAAAATTCTGGAATATTCTCCACAGGGTGTAGATTGAACGAAAATTATTGACTATAATAATTTATCTGGTATATAAAAAAAAAAAAAAAAAAATCAAGGTCATCAGTTTTCAGGAAAGACAGAAAAAAAACTTTGTTGGAAACTCATTTGAGGTGTGTTTTGTGAAGTCATTGATCATTTTATACCTCCGTAACAAAAATTTTTATTTTCAAAGTAATCAACGTACGGAATTCTAATTGAGCAAGTCCGGCTTGCACTTGGACGGTTATTTTTTAATAAAATGTAAACTTTTTAGTTATAATCCGCATAAATATCAAGCGAAGATGTATATAGAATGAAATTGACACTGTCGTTTTTTTAATGGCATTTTGGAATTTTTGCACTTTGCTAGTTTTTGAAAGGTAATAAACCTTTATTTTGCTTTTCTTTATTAAGATTTAAGGATTTTTCTCTTTTTTGTATTTAATCACAAATGACACATACGGCTTGTTCCAAAAGTTCTCGGCCTAACACAAATCTGGCTCCAAGATGTCCAAAATATTATGATATTTGTTAAGTTTTATCTACTAGATGCTGTGAAGTTTCAGACACGTGGGCAGTTATCTTTCTGAAGCTATCGTGTAAACAAACAAGTTTTAACATTCTCTAAAAAATGGATAAAATTGCAATGCGAGCTTTTATAAAATACGTTAAAAGGTTTAACTCCTAAGGACATTCAAAAATATTTAAATGTCACATTAATTAATTCTTCCCCTTTGTTTATGCCGATTAAAAAGTGAACAGCCAAATTTAAACGTGGTCGTACGTCCATTCAAGGTGATAAACGCTCAGGATGCCCGAAAACCTCTACGATCGACGAAATTGTGACAAAAGTTCATAATAGCGCACTAAATAATCGCCGACTAAAGGTACGCGAGCTCATTAACATTGTAAACATATCAAGGGGCCCTATCCACTACATTTTACACGATATTTTGGATATGAGAAAGCTTTCCGCTCGATGGGTGCCGCGTTTGTTAACAATCGATCAAAATGCATTCGAATAGACATTTCCCAAGAGTATTTAGACTGGTTTAAACAAAATTTTAGTGAACTTCTTCAACGATTCATAACAGTAGTTGAAACATGGATTCATCATTCCACTCCAGAGATAAAGGAGCAGTCCAAATAGTGGGTGAGAGCAGGTGAAAGTATACAGAAAGCATTCGTCTACAGCAAAAGTCATGGCTACGTTTTTTTAGGATTCTCATGGTGTTGTGTTTATACACTACCTGAAGAAAGGTAGAACAATTATCAGGGAGTATTACGATTCACTACCAATTGAAGGGTGCTATTCAGGCGAAACATCTGCATCTCTCAAAAAAGAAAATGCTTTTTCATCCCCATAATTCGCCTTCACACACGTTTTGAATTGTTGCTGCAAAACTGCATGACCTTCTCTTCGAAGTGTTTTCATATCTACCGTATTTGCCAGATTTGGCTTCCAGCAATTACTTCTTGTTCCAAACCTAAAAAAATAGCTAGCTGGATGAAGATCCACTTCGAATAATGAAGTTAAAGTTGACAGTAGCGCTGACTTTGCAGAGTTGGATATATCTTATTATAATGAGGGTATTGAAAAGTTGGAAAATCGTAGGACTAAATAGATTTATTCGCAAGGTGACTATTTAGAAAAATAATATCTTGCGTTTTCTTTGTTAGACCAAGAACTTTTTAAACAACCCTCGTATATAATTTCACGGAAGAGGCTACTATTAAAGATTAGTCTGTTTTAGTATATATATATATATATATATATATATATATATATATATATATATATATATATATATATATATATATATATATATATGTATACAGTATCGACTTTCCGAGCCATTTTATATTTAAAAATCTGGTTATAATATTAAATGTAATTGATTTAAAACGAATTATGCAAATTTACTAAATAAAATCACTATGTCAAATATTGCCAGTTAATTTTCACAAAACTGTTTGACGAATATATACCGAGGATTGAAAGTAAATGAATAATGTTTAGAAAATACCCTCTGGGCCACTGAATATAACAGTTCTCTTCAATACCCGAGCCGGCTCAGGTTTGCAATATAAAAATGTAACCTTCTGTTTTAAATTGGTGTGGCTCTAAAAATTTGCTGATTGCTGAAACGTAAATAAACCGTGTCCAACTAAATATCTTTTGTTATCTACGGAATGCAAAGCTAATAAGAAATCACAAAAAAAAAATATATATATATATATATATATATATATATATATATATATATATATATATATATATATGTATATATATATATATATATATATATATATATATATATATATATATATATATATATATATATATATATATATATATATATATATATATAGCCGTATCAGATAGAGTCATCTACGTTACTATACAAATTAACAAGAGGTATAACATGCAAGTGATACAGGTATATGTTCCAACCAGCACATCTGACGGCGAAGCAGTAGAACAGCTATATGAAGATATATCAACAGCAAAAACAAATGAAAATGCGAAATATGTGATTATTATGGGAGATTTCAATGCCAAAATTGGCAAAAATACAAACCAAGATACCATAAATATCGGCAAATTCGGAGTGGGGGATAGAAATGCCAGAGGTGAAAAGCTTGTCGACTATTGCAGAAATGAACAACTTTACTGTATGAATTCATTCTTCAAAAAACCTGAAAAGAGAAGATGGACTTGGAGTAGCCCCGATGACAGTATTAGAAATGAAATTGACTACATAATCACTAACAAAAAAGAAATCTGTCAGGTTGTTACCGTTTTAAATCGGTTCGATACAAATAGCGACCATATACCTAAACATCAAATTCGAAAGAAACAAACTAATACTAAAGAAACAAAAATATCCTACAGTGGAAACTCTATCAAAAAATAAAGAAAAATTTCAGGATACATTAAACGTAAAACTAAGAGAGACAAACAGATTGAAGGACATGGAAATGGAAGATCTAAGTAAAACCATAAGAAGTAGCATACAAGTAGCAACAAAACAAATATGTGCTAAACAAAAAGAACATCGGCAAGTTTAGCCAAACTACTAAAAATCTGATCAAAATGAGAAGAGAAACAGATAGGGAAGCTAAGAGTTATAAGACAACAAATAGAGAAATAGACAAGAACATTCGAAAAGATCAACACAAAGTTGGTAAAGAATACTATTGAAAACAACAAAAATATGAAAGTTTTAAAATCCCACCTATCAAATGGAAGAACGAAATTAAGTAAATTGAAGAACAACAGTGGTACCGTAGTTAATAGTAGAACGGAAATTGTTGCCATAGTTCAGGACTTCTATAAGCATCTCTACAGTTCCAAGTCCCAAGGTCATCAGTACAACAGACGGAAAATTCAAAATATTGGATCCGAGGAAATTCCTGAAATAGATACCAATGAATTAAGAACAGCGCTCAACCAAATGAAATCTCAGAAATGTCCAGGAGAAGATCAAATCACCACTAAAATGTTAAAAATGGGAGGAGAATATCTAGTAGAGAGTGTACGAATCCTACTCAACAAATGCATAACCGAAGAAAGAATTCCAACAAAATGGAACAAGGCCGAAATTATTTTGCTGTACAAAAAAGGAGATAGAAATGACATAGAAAACTACCGTCCTATTAGTCTACTATCACACTTATACAAGTTGCTAACAAAAATAGTAATAAATAGATTAACTCAAAAAATGGATTCGTATCAACCAGTAGAACAAGCAGGTTTCCGAAAAGGTTTTAGTACGATTGACCACTTGCAGACAGAACGCACTCTCATAGAGAAGACCACAGAATATAACATACCATTGCACCTGGCATTTGTAGATTACAAAAGGGCCTTCGACTCGGTCGAAACTTGGGAAATATTGAGAGCTCTAGACAACGCAAGAGTAGACACCAGGTATTCAAATCTCATCAAACACATATACGAAAACGCGATCATCCAAATAACACTGGACGAAGATACAAAGACAGATAAGATATTGGTAAACAGAGGCATACGTCAGGGCGATACTATCTCCCCTAAACTCTTCACACTAGCCTTAGAGGACATTTTTAAGAGTTTAAATTGGCAATCCAGGGGCATAAATATAGATGGTGTGCGTCTGAACCATTTACGATTCGCAGACGATATTGTGATATAGTGATTATAAGCGATAAAATGAAGGAAATTCAGAGCATGCTGGAAGAATTGCATCAGGCATCATTAAGCATCGGACTCGAGATGAATCTACATAAAACAAAAATAATGAGTGTGGAAAATATTTAGGTAAACATCGGAAACCAAACACTGGAAAACGTATCAGAATATATTTACTTGGGACACAAAATACAACTTGGTAAAGAAAATCAAAGCTCTGAAATAACTAGAAGAATAGGACAAGGTTGGGCTGCGTTCGGCAAGTTGGGGTATGTACTTAAATCTAGAGAAATACCAATAAATCTTAAACGTAAAACATACGACTCATGTATTCTGCCGGTCCTTACGTATGGTCTCGAGACGATGGCACTCACCCGAAAAACCGCTGACAAGCTTCAAGTGACACAACGAGCAATGGAGAGATCTATGCTCGGAATTAGCCTGAGAGACAGGATACAGAACAAGGAGATTAGAAGAAGAACGTGTGTGACAGATGTCCTCAGAAGAGTAGCTCAACTCAAATGGCAATGGGCTGGGCATATAGCTCGTCAAAGCTCAGAAAGATGGACCAGCAAAATGATAAACTGGCGTCCAAGACAAACCAAAAGGAGTGTTGGAAGACCTCCAAAAAGGTGGTGCGACGACATCCAGAAAATTGCGGGGGTAAATTGGATCCAAACAGCCCTAAACAAAATGGCGTGGAAAAGATTGGAAGAGGCCTTCATTCAGGAGTGGAGGACTATAGGCTGAGGATATATATATATATATATATATATATATATATATATATATATATATATATATATATATATATATATATATATATGAAGTTTAATATCGCTATAACTAAATATATGACCAATAATACAGGAAATAACAACCTAAACCCCAATTTGAGAATTGAGTAGCAAACAATAGAAAGAGTCTCATCGAATGTATATAAGCAGGTTGAAATTGGTAAAAATAAATTAAAAGCAAATCTAAAAAGAAGGATTTCGTTAGGTTTATCTAGTTTCGGCAAGTTACAAGAAATATTTAACCCAAATCTATCAAGGCTAAAGTGTTCGATCAGCAAATATTGTCAGTTCTGACATATGGTACAGAAACGTGGGCGATGAATAACAGCAAAAAGAATACAGAGGGACATGAAAAGGCGAATGTTGAGGTTAAAACTCAGAGATCGCAAAAAATGAAGAAATAAGAAGAAGATCCAAAGTAGCAGACGTATCCGAGCAGGCCTGGAAGTTGAAATGGAATTGGGCAGAACATGTGGCCCGTATTACAGATAATCAGTGGTGGAACTTATTTCTCTATAACATGTTCTAAATTTTAGGGTTTATTGTGATTATTTTTTACCAACATAATAAAACTGGTGCATATTATGATAATTTTTTTTTTCTAAACGGTTGTAAAAACTTATTATTTCGTTTATTTTACAACGGAAATGTTCTTGCAAGTAATTAATTGTTTACCTCTCTACTGTTTACCTTTCAACTTTTCAACGCTATCCACACAGCATAGTAAGGGTTCGGCTTTGCCGCAATGATATACCTTACCAAAAAATTTTATAGCGGTAACTTTTGTGAAGGAAAATTAGCATATAGTCCAGTCAGAATACGATTTTGAGGTAAAATCGTCGGATACTACCACTTTTTTTTTAAATACTCGCCTCGAAGAGTACATTAACGAAAAAATATTGCCACCGCTGATAAATTGGGGCAACACTCTCAAAGATGGGAGAATTAGCCCGTTTTTGAGTGTTTAGTATATTTTTGAAATTTTATCCTAAATTTATGGAAGATAAACTAAAAATTCTGACAGATTTTGATTCTAGATAAAAAATGAAAAATTAAGTGGCTGTGGATGTCATTTGAACCTTCTGGTCGGAAGAAATTAGCCCTTTTTGTCTTTTTTTTTCTATTGTCACGTTTTATGATTAAATAGGCCTACTTGCAAACTGTAAGCTATTTTTTTCTGGTTAACTCTAGAAATATGTTCCATGGACATTATTTTAATTGATCTAAACATAATGTTAGCCATTTTTTATATATTAGATATATTTTTCACTCATAATATTGATAAATTTTTCACTCCTCATAATTTTGATAAATTTTACCGATTCAACTTTTTTTCTTCTGACGAATTTTTTAAACAACTTTTATTCAGTATACTACTACCTTACCTAAAATATTAGAAAATGCTCCTTAGTTCCTAAGCTTTCATTTGAGGTACTTAAGAACTCATTTAAATATAATGGTTACCAAATGTCTTACAAGGAGAGGCCAGAGCGTTTCGGTCATCGATTTGGATGAAACTTGATGAAGAGTCAGGTTTCACCGATATATTAACAACCCCGTTTTATGTTTTATCTCGTAGGTTTTTTTTTTTCACAGAAAATTAATTTTATTTGGCTTCATAATGTTTTGAAAAAGTAGTAATATTTCTATTAAATAAAAAATACATTGCTACAACAATTTAAATGTAATTTATTATTTTATTTTACTAGTTAAACTAGTGTTATTAAAATTATTATTTTGTACAGTAAATTTATAATTTTTATTAATTTAATTACGAGTATTATATCTTCTTAGAAATTATCAATAAAAAAGTAATCTTTTTAACATCGTTATTGGTTAATTTATTTTTTTATTTGTATAAAAAATCGTATTAAATAATATTACATAAATAATATGACGTACAAATATATATGAATGAATTATAAGATTCATACTGGCCAGTTTTTTCAGCCTTAATAGACCAAATGACTTCCTCAGCTACTTAACATGTACAGTAACCTGTGTAATAATTAAAAATATTTTTGGTTACTGAAAATATCATAAAACTCAAGAAAAAATAATTTTTTAGAAAGAAATCGTAAATTTGCTTTAAAAAAATAGTCAATTTCTCGGGCCTAAATTGTTTAAATGAGTTCTTAAGTACTTAAAATGAAAGCTTAGGAACTAATGAACATATGAGAAGTGAAAAATATATGTAATATGTAACAAATGGCTAAAATTATGTTTGGATTAATTAAAATAATGTCCATCGAACATATTTCCAGAGTTAACAATAAAAAATTAGCTTACAGTTTGCAAGTACACCTATTTAATTATAAAAAATGACAAAGAAAAAACAACAAAAACGGCCAATCTCTCTCGATCAGAAGATTGAAATGACATCCATAGCCTCTTAAATTTTTCGTTTTTTTTTAGCTAAAATTAAAATCTGTAAGAACTTTTCCCTAAATTTATGATAAAATTGCATACGCTAAAAAACCCAAAACGGGCCAATTCTCCCATTTCTGAGGGTGTTTCTCCAATTTTTCAGCGATTGCAATTTTTTTTCCTTAATGTACTCATCGAGATGAGTATTTAAAAACAAAAATTAGCAGTATACGACGATTTCTGTTTTTGGCCAGTTTTGGTCGTATACTTACTAATACCAACCAGTTCGATTCTATTATTTAGGTTATCATCGTCATCTCATGATTATTCAGTTAAAGGATAGGAGGATATCGTTTGAAAATCTGTTAATCTCTGCACACTGAAAAACTGCGACACAATTTGCTGCGCGTATAATTTCCTTATCACAACAGAGAGGTTTTCATAAACAATTATTGTTACCGCAGCTAATTTTCTTGAAGTACTTATGAAGAAAAAGTAGATAGAAAAGACAATATCTACAGTTTTTATAAATGCTTTATATGTAGAAATCTTTAATTGTAAATTAATGTTGTAATGTTTTAAAATATAGATTTGCTGCTATTAAGGAGTGAATAACCCCTTAAATTGTACAAAAATGTCATGAATAACGTTGGAAAAGGTATTTTCTTATATTTTAGGCAGTTTACTAGCTTTTCTCTTTTCTTTTTAATCTTGAACTAAAATTAAAGATAAGTTTGGAATGTACAAAAATAACTGAAAATATTAACTAAAACGCGTTTAAACGCATATTTGTACTGTTTATCGTGAACAGTTTTAGCATTCTTCCAAATTCCGATACAATGGTCTGAAACCATAAGATGGATTACAACAATGTTATAACGCATTTCAATAAGCAAAGAGCCTTAATTAAATATTTTTTCACAAACAGACAGTTCAATAGAAAATCACTATGAATTTATATCATACAATTCTATTTAATTAGACAGCTAAGTGATCATATCCAAAGGGTAATAGCTCTCCAACTAGATATAGTAGCTGTTTGTTTTTTCGATTATTATGCATTGATATAAAACTTATACCTTTATATGTTTTAATGTCCTATACCAAAATTGAAAAGCGGAACACTTCTGGAATCATTTCGGTGTCTGTCTATTTGACTGTCACAGCCGATTTTCTCCGAAACTATTTGACATAGAAAATTAAAATTTGTCACAAATATAGTAATTGATCGCCCGATCAAAGCCGTGTAGTTTTGAAAGTTAAATTTTGACTTAAGGGGTTAGTTTTAGGGAGGAAATCGGAAATGAAAAAAAAATTCAAGGTCATCATGTGAGGTGTCAAACATGCTTATGAAAACACGGTTTTAAAAATTTACGTATGATGTAATACTCGCACAAACTTTCCTTTATATTATTTTTAAAAAATCATCAAAATCATTTCGAAAAGATAAGGTGTAGATTGAATGAAAATTATCACGAGCGCATTATCTTTGATAACACAAGTCTGCAAAAAAAAAATTGAGAGCTGTTTTGGTTTTTTTGCGTAATTCTTAGGTTTTCGGGTGTACTGAATCCGAAAATGACTTTCATTTTGTCATAGAACGTCACGTTTTCTGACAATGTAGGTATGTATGTTAAACAAGTTATCATCTTAAAATAAAAGATAAAAGACTAAAAAATTTTTTTTTAATTTATAATTGCGTAACAAAACTTATTTTTTTTTTATCTAAAATACATTCATTAGTAAGCACTAAACACATTTCTTTTTCCCAGTGAGACTCCTTTTGGTACATTTGCGCTTGTAGGAAGCATCTGGAAGGCCTCTCTGAAGCGTCCAACAGTAGTCTGCCATCATTGAGACGCTCCATCTTCCCTGGTATCTGTTTTCCATCTCCTTAATATCTTGGTGAAATCGTTCACCTTGCTCTTCACTCAGATCTCCTAAATTTTCTGGGAAGTAGTCGAGGTGGGAATGAAGAAAATGTACTTTTAAACTCATTAGGCAACCTAAAGCTTGAAATGCTTTTAACATTCTTTTGACGATTTGTTTGTAGTTATGGTCTTTGTTATTGCCTAAAAATTTCTCTATGATCTCTTTAAAGGCAATCCACCCTTTTCTTTGAGGATCCGTCATGGTTGTGATGAATTGTGGATCAGCAATAAGCCGTCTAATATCTGGTCCAACGAAAACACCTTCCTTCAACTTTGCCTCCGAGAGGCCTGGAAACTTTGATATTAAGTATTTGAAGCAATTTCCATCTCTTGGAAGTGACTTTACAAATTGCTTCATCAATCCCAGCTTTATGTGAAGCGGTGGTAGAAGAACTTTATGAGGAGGCACCAAAGTTTCATGCAGGACGTTCTTTTCGTCAACTTTAAGCTCCCTCGGAGGCCAACACTTTTTGGTCCAGTGATTTGCTCGGTCTCTACTATCCCATAGACACAAAAAGCAAGGGAATTTGGTAAACCCAGATTGTTGTCCGAACAACATGCCCAAGATTTTTAAATCACCGCACACTTGCCAACCGTGGTCTTTATATTTTAATTTGCAAAGAACCAATTCCAAGTTCTTGTAGGTTTCCTTGAGGTGTACGGAATGACCGACAGGAATGGAAGCATAGAAACCGCCATTGTGAAGCAGAACTGCTTTAAGGCTTCTTTTTGAAGAATCTATGAAAATACGCCACTGTGCTGGGTCATATAAGATTTTAAATGTATCCATCAAACCTTCAATATTGGTATAATAAACCAACTCGTCCTCTTGGGCAAAGTAGGAAGTGAACTGCTTCTCACAATATCTAAACCAGGAGGAAGACACTCCCGGCAAAAGTAAGTTCCTGCTTTTGAGCCTTGATCCAAGCAACTCAGCAGCGTTTTTGGGAAGATTCAAGTCTCTTACCAAATCATTTAGCTCGCCCTGGGAAAACAATTTCGGACTGCTGTCATTCAAATTGAAAACTTGACTTGTCATCGGGTTCAGGTACAGCACCATCTTCGTCAGAACTTGGAATCTCTTCCAAGGTAGCAGGGGCCTTGGGCACTGGTATTTCGGTCCCATGAGGGATGGGACAAATAGCTGATTGCAGATTGGGGTATGAAATGGACTGCTTCTATTTTGAATTATACCCTTTCACATTACACGAACAAAAGTAACAATCATCACTACGGTTCTTTTGCTCGCGCCATACCATAGGAATCGCATATCGGAAAGCTTTTTTCTTGCCCTTAAACCAATTTCGAAGGTCTTCAACACATCGTTTGCTGACTTTATGAGGTGCCCAAACTTTATCCTGATGTCCAAGTTTTAAGCCAAAATACGTGAAGTATACTTTTTTTACAAAGTCCGTAATATTATGTTGTTGCTTTAATACCATATATTCGCCACAAATATAACAGAAACTGTCAGACGAATTCACACACTTCCGCACAGATGACATTGCACTATATTGAACCAAGATCTATAAAACAATGACGAGTTAACACGTAATTGTACCGCGCCACTTTCTACACTATCGGAGCGCGCACGTTCTGGTTACAACGTTTATGTTTGTTAATTTAGCTCACACAGGGCGTTCTTTATTTAGAAAGTAATGATAGTTATGGCCTGTATACATTTAAAAACAGTAATCAAAATAAAATTGTACCTATTTATTTATGACTTCAAGTTAGCCCAAAAAAAAACCCTTTTTTATAATAAAATTTTGCGTTTTGCAAAATAACGTGACGTTCTGGAATTTTTTGAGTATTTTTTTAGTTTTCAGAACACCTAAATACATAGAAATCAGTTGAAAACATCCAGACAGCATTTTTGTTGCAGACCTGTGTAATTTATCTGGTGTATAAACACAAAGATCGGAAAAAAAAAAATTAAAAGCAATTACGGTACGGAGCACTAATTGCGCAAGTCCCACTTGTACTTGGCCGGTTTTTTATTATGAAATAATCAGTTACCAGTGATACTTTGTTGTAAGGTTTATTTTCCAAAAACTATTAGAAATATCAGTATCTGACCAAACGAAGTCGCGAGGCACTTTAGGTTTCTTAAAGATGGAAAGACAAAGTAGAAACGTTTCCTGCCAAATGGAAAACATTATAGAAAATTACGAGACCTAATAGTAAGAAAATATTCACAAGAAAATTTTTGGTTCTATTTGTTGATAATTTACTGTTAGTCGCCTAAATTTACTCTACCATTTTTTCTCGTTTACCCTTGTTAAAATCCAGATTAACAATAAGAACATTCTGGCCATGTGGATGAAATGAGTAAAGTATGACAATAGAGTAAAAAATAAATAATAAAATAAAAGAAAATCATAAATAAAGAAAAATAGTCAAACGAGGAAAGCATTACAGGATAGAAAAATACACTTTAAGTGTATGTTTAATGACTAAGTAGCTTCTTCAAATTCCTATATCACCCATCGCACTATGTACTTTAATCTTGAACAGTATCATAAGTTTAAATACACCTTAATGCCTCAACTGCTTAAAAATTGTGCCTCTTTTTCATGTAACGCTATTATAGAAAATATGAACACTTTTAAAAGCGTCAGCCTATACTTTTTGTCAGCAAGAATATTTAATAGGTACTTTAGAGACTTAGTTAGAACATAATTTTAATTACAATATCATAGACCCATAAATTTTTGGGTAATTTATTTGATGTTTTGGCATAAAGCATGCTTAAACAGGGGTTAACCTTCATAAGACTGATTTGAATTAGGCACGGTGATGGGTCAAGAACGTGATACCATCTATTATTAACAATATTAAACAATCATTTAAACTGGCAGAAATAGATGCGAATTCTTCGTTTTTATTATTTATAATAGTAACGAATTTAATTTGCAAAAATGAATTTGTCTTATTTAACGATGAGTCTCAATACCTCTTACAGTTAGCTTATTCTTAGGCTTCAAAATGATACAAAAAAGTTTGGCATACTTTCAAGTCAAAACGTATAATTTGTCGTGTTTTTAAATGTCGACCACCTAAAGAAAATAAACATTTGCAAAAAAATATTTGTGAATAAAAATTGTTAAATTGTTACACCTAAGCTGTCTGAAAAGTTCTCGGCCTGACACATAGATGGCGTTAGAAACTGCGAAACCATAATTGTATTGGAAAGTTCCATCCTTTATATAAACACAAGTAAAATTTTATTTTGATCTGTCAATTCATTCAAGTAATAGCAGCTGTTTTATATTGACATGTTATTGATTTTTTTAAAATGGAAAAGATTGAATATCGTGGAATGATTAAATTCTTTGTTTTGGATGGTGTAACGGCAATAGAAATTGATTCGATATTGTTAAAAATGTATAAGGAAGGCTTCACTTTCCATTGCGAAAAAATGGGCTGCTCTTTTTAAATCTGGTCGTACAAGCCTTAAAAATATTCCACGCGTCCAAAAACTGCTACAACACCACAAATCGTTCAACAAGTCCATCATATGGTGTTAGATGATCGACGAGTGAAAATGCGTCAAATAGCTGAGGCCCTAGGCATCTCAAAAAATCTAACTGGAAATATTTTACATGAAGAATTAAATATGAAAAAGCTTTGTGCAAGATGGGTCCCGCATTTGCTGACGATTGACCAAAAACGCATTCGAACGTGTATTTCTCAAGCGTGTTTGGATCATTTTAAGCAAAGTAAAATGGATTTCAAGCGTCTTTTCATAACTGTTGATGAAACTTGGATGCACCACTATACACCAGGGTGAAAAGAATAGTCGAAACAATAGATTGAATCCGGTGGAAGTGCACCAAAAAAGGCAAAGACGGTTCCATCAGCAGGGAAGATTATGGCAACAGTTTTTTGGGATTACAAAGGTGTTTTGTTGATCGATTATCTTCAAAAAGGTAAAACAATTAACTCTGAATATTACTGTAACCGTTTGGATCAGTTGTATGCAAAAATTCATGAGAAAAGAGCTGCTTTAAAGAAGAAAAGAAACATCAAGATAATGCACGTGGTCACACAAGTGTTTTGAAAATGGCAAGATTCAACGAATTAAAGTATGAATTGCTTGAACATCCAGCTTATTCACCAGATTTGGCCCCCTTTGACTATTATCTGTTTCCAAAGCTGAAAAAATTCCTGGCTGGAAAGCATTTTACATCAAATGACGAAGCTATTGCAGTCGTGGATAGATATTTTGCACACTTTTCGGAATCACACTTTAATGATGATATTGAATTATTGGAAAAACGTTGGAATAAATGTATTGAAGTTTCAGGAAAAAATTTTCTTCCATTGTTAGGCCGAGAACTTTTCAGACAGCCTGTAGTAAAAATTTATCACAGAATAATTACATTTTATAGACAAAGGCACATGAAATAATTGTCCTAAGCCGATAACATCAGTACACCGTCTAAAAACACCTTAATTTCTAAAAAGAACTTAAATGAAAAGTTGAAAAATCCATAAAAAAAAATCAAAAATATATATTCCATTGTTCATGTCTCTATGGTTTAACGTCTTTGAGATAAGCCAATAAAAAGATTTAAAAAATTTAAAATTAAAAAGTAATATAAGTTTATAAATATCGAAGCAGTAAAGTACATTTTTATAAAACATTTCATAATTGTTCAAAATCATGCAATTTTTACGAACGAGTGAAGAATATGAATATATGAAAGCAAATAAGATAGGAAATATCTTACGAGTGTATCACCATTTTATTTTAAATTATATTAAAATCGTGTATAATATTGTTAAACAATAGTTCATAATTTATTTATGAAATTTCTTTTTCAAAATTTTTGTGTACACATAGTTTTGCCGAATAATTAAGTTTGTAATGGCTCGTAATAATGTAGTTTCTCTTAATTGTATATTTTCATTTATGAAGAAAGCATATTGTGCTCTTTGAAGTGTAAGTACTCATTATTATCTTAGGTGCCGATAATAGTATGGAATTTAGTCACGACGAATGAGGTTGAGACGAGTTCCTCCTCTAAAACTTTGAAACACTAGATTTAAAAAAAAAATGGTAAAGTACTGGTAAAGAGATTAGAATTAATGATTTTTAAATTACCTGTAGCAGGGAATCCTGAAAATAATTATGCACGACATGATATATTTAAATTACTCCCTTTTCACTTCTCCTCGGTCCCTTATATCTAAGACATTTATAATCATAACTTTTTTCTCAACCAACAACAAGGAAGAAGTCAAATAAATATGAAGTCTTTCCCTAAAGCAATTTCCGTAAGAACTATATGTATCAGACGTTGACATTGATACTTTATTTCATTCCACAATTATCGGGTCAACTATAAGTTTGTAATGTTTTGTTTTTCAATCGTAGCATTCAACAATAAAATGTAAATTTTGGCCTTTGAAAGTAATAGTGTATATACGAAGAACCCTAAAAAATAAATCAACCCTGAGTCGAAAAGATTGATCATCTCTTGCGTATTAGGACTCTGCAATACAATAACCTGAATATTATTTTATGCAGCAAAATGCAGAAAAAAATAGAAAGAGCGCCGTTTCGATAAAGTACAAAATATAAGGTGCCTCATAAATAACTTTAAATTTTTTCAGCTCATTGCCTGAACGGAACCAGTGGGAGGGACAAGGTGAAGTACAGAGAGTAACCCCGATCTTTGGAAATTTAACTGCTATAGAGCGTTTCATTGGAGCGGACCATTAATTTCTGTATATACTTACAGCATAAATCAAGCTCCAAGTGTTTAACTTATTTTAAAAAATGGGTGCAGGCGTTTAGTAAAACTCAGACGAATCAAGCAGAGATATCAAGAAGTGAAGTAAATTCGAAATAATTTGAGTGTCACTTCGCGAGAATCCCGACTCCTCAATACGCAAAAGAGTAAGTGTTCAGTAATCCGTTAAAACGCATTTTTCGAAAGATTTATGTCTGCACCTCTATAGCAGTTTTTTTCTGAAAAAGTTTACGTTGCGAAACCCGACATAGGGACATTCCATTGCTCTAGTATCGTCACTTAAGTTGCCGGACTTTTGCTTGGGAGCGAATTCGTCGTAGCATGAAGATGTCGCATGTATAGCAAAGTGAGCTAAAACTGGGAATACTATTTTGAACTAGAGAGCTTTACATTTCATAACTATTAATTCTGTATAACATTCAAATTCAACCAACGATGGAATACTGCTCCCATATTTGGGGCTCTGCTTCCAAACTGACGTCTATTTCAAAGATATATATATATATATATATATATATATATATATATATATATATATATATATATATATATATATATATATATATATATATATATACAGTGGCGAACAAAAGTATGGAAACATTTAAATTCCCATCTCTAGTCTTAACATTTAAACGGTTTACATTTACAATATTTATTTATTAATCGTGTACATGCTAACAAACATTTTGAAGACTAAAACAGTTATTGTTTATTAGAAATGTGCTTAATTTTTTACGTAACAAAATTATGTACAAACAAAAGTATGGAAACATTTTTTTAAAAAATTAAAATTCTACTAAGACAATTAAGATGTCGAAAATATTTAATATTTAGTGGAATACCCTTTGGCGTCAATCACTACTTGACATCTTCTGCCCATAGAGTCAATAAGCCTAGCACAAAAATCGGGTGGTATTTTTTCCCATTCTTGTTTTAATGCGATCAAAAGTTCGTCCCGGTTTTTTATATTTCTTTTCCTAATTTATTTATCCAGATAGTGCCAAAGATTCTCTATCGGGTTCAAATCAGGTGATTGTGAAGGCCAACGCATCACCTGAATCCTTTGTTCAGAAAACCAATTTCATGACAGTGGTAAATCTTCTTCATAAGGAATCACAAATATTTTCCAATATCTCAAGATACATTTGAGCATCCATTCTGCCATTTATCTTTGCCAATGGCCCCATACCAGATCGTCAAAAACAACCCCATGCCATGTTTCCACAGCCATGTTTGACAGTAGGTACAACGTACTTTGGGTCATATCTTAGACCAACTGGTCTTCTTACATAACCAGCAGAATCACTTCCAAAGAGATTGAACCTATTTTTGTCACTAAAGATTACTAGAGACCACTGATTTTGAGTCCAGTCTTTATGTTTCTTAGCAAATTTCAATCTCTCTTTTCTGTGACGCTTTCTAAGGAGTGGCTTTTTAACAGCACGCCTACCATGAAGATTTACAGATAACAGACGACGCTTAATAGTCATGTCTGACACCAATACACCCTGATATTCCTGCCTTAGTTCTTTATTAATATCAACAGCAGTTTTCTGAATTATATTATAATTTTGTCTACTCTCTTATTTGTTTTTCGAGGTCTACCATTTTTAAATGCCGGATCAACAGTGCTCCTTCTCGAGAACTTCTTAACAATTTTGCTGACAGTGCCCCTATGCATATTTAAAGATTTTGCTATTTCAATTCGCTTCTTTCCACTTTGATACAGAGAAATAATTTTATGTTTCATATCTGAACTCTAATATTTGCACTTTGGCATTTTGGCAAAAACCGCACTCTTAAACAATGCTATTAAATTACTTCGTATCAACAATCACGTACTCTTAAAGCAGAATGATAAAATTATTTCAATGCTTTCAATAAGGACAAAACGCGTTTCTTTAAAACCTTATCTACCAGAAAAGGTAAACACAGTTTTTATAGTCAATAATAAAATTCTATAAAGAAATTGTCAACAAAACAAGACTAGTTTTTTTTTATTCCTAAAGGATAGTATTTTATATTTTTGATTAAGAAAATGTTTCCATTATTTTTCTTCGCCACTGTATATATATATGTATATATATATATATATATATATATATATATATATATATATATATATATATATATATATATATATAGTAATATACAGTAATCGCCGCCGCCCGCAAAAGAAGGAAATAGAGTGATAGTAAGAAATGTGGGATCTGAAGAAATTCCCGATATAACAATGATGAAATAATGAACGCTATACAACATATGCACAACAACAAAGAACCAGGAGACGATAAAATAACTACAGAAAGAAGAATGTATGGCGGGGTATCGATAATACATTCTCTTCAAGTTCTATTTAACAGATGCTTTACAGAAAGTTAACTACCAACACATTGGGTAAACGCCTTGGTTGTGCTTATTTTTAAAAAGGGAAACAAATTTAAATTGGAAAATTACAGATCCAAAAGCTGTTATCAGTACTATACAAAATCATCACTAGAATCATAATATGTAGATTAACAAACAAATTGGAGAGTTATCAATCACGTGAACAAGCAGGATTTAGACGGAAATACAGCACTTTGGACCATCTTCAAACAATTAGATTACTAGTGGAAAAAGCAAATCAATATAAGCTCACCTTGTGGATAGCAACGGTTGACTACGAAAAAGCATTTGATTCGGTAGAAATATGGGCAGTTCTTAACACCTTAAGTAATAGCAGGTTCGCAGATGATATCACTCGGATTGCCAACACAAAAGAAGAATTACAAGAAATGTTGATGGAATTAAATAACAAATCTCAAGAAATAGGCTAAAAATAAACTTCACCAAAACCAAATATTTGAACAACGAAAGTGACATTCATATATTTAGGACAAAAAATCAAAAGTTCAAAAAATGATCTAAAGGCTAACCTGGATAAAAAAGTCTCGTTAGCTTGGTCTGCGTTCGGAAGATTACAATCCATATTTAAACTGATCATACCAAATACAATAAAAGCCAGATTGTTCGATCAATATGTACTACCGTTATTAACATATAACACTGAAACGTGGGCTTTAAATAAAAGTATAATATATAAACTCCAGGTAACCCAAAGAGTAATGGAGAGGAGAATGCTAAATATTAGATTCCAAGTTCGTATTCCTAACATCGAGATATGAAGATCAAAAGTGACAGATGTAATACAACGAATACGTACATTAAGATGGAATTGAGCGGGACATATCGCAAGGATGAATGATAACAGATAGACACGTCGTATAGTTGAATGGAGGTCTAGAGAACATAAAAGATGTAAAGATATACCACAGTTAAGATGGACGGACGACATAAAAAGATTAGAGGGACACGATGAATGCGAGAAGCAAACAATAAGGCTCATTGGAGAGACCTTGGGGAGGCTTATATCCGATTATGGATGGAATAAGCTGATAATGATGATTTCGAAGACAGCTGTTCGAATGATTGGAGACCCAGAATTCAATAGAAACCTTAATACTTTGGAACATGGTACGATTGGCCACTTGAGTCTCTATAGTATTTTCATGGAAAGTGTTCTAATGTGACCCGCTTAATTCCTCCCAGAGCAGTGCATGCTAGGAATACACGTCGCACTAATACATCACATCCGTATGAGGTTCAGCTTGTTGTACAACACTTTTCAAGCACACGTATCGCTCCTGTAACGCTTTAGCGGTTTCTCATCAAAACTCAGTTAGAATCTAGGCACAGACATTGTATAGAAAACATTTTTGTAAGAAAACTGTTTTTTGTAAACAAAACCGCAAACGAGAAGTCTCTTAACAGTAGCAATAATTTGTTACAGTAGATTACTCGTTAAAGTAGATATTAAACTGCACGTTCGGAGGTTGGAAATAAACAAAATAAAAAATTCTACAGACAGTATTTTCTCTGCTTTTGTAGAAAAGATATTTGGTAAAATGTCTTATTTTAGTGACTCCTACTATTTACTTTGTAGTTGAGAATTATAATTTAGTCGATCTTTAATGTGATAATGATTTTTATTTGGTGGTAATATCTCTTTCGAGATGTAAACAGTGATGTAACGAAGGCTCATGAAGCATCACGCATTAAATGCACTACTCGACAAAAATATATACTAAATGTTTTAGAAAAGATTTTACCAGTTTTTATCGTCTGTGGCCTCGTGTTATCACTAGTAGATTCACTAAAAAATTTGATATTACAGCAACCTTTAGGATGATGACTCATCATCATCATCACACAGCCACTTGCGTCCACTGCTAGACATAGGCCTCCCCTAGTCTTTTCCAATTATGTCTATCCTGTGCCTTTCATACCCAGTTTCCTGCTACCCTTTCCAGGTCAACAGTCCATCTAATCGGTGGTCTTCCTTGACTTCTTTTGGTCTCTCTGGGCCTTCACTACATAATCTGTTTGGTTCACCCATCGTCTCCTATTCTTGCTAAGTGACCTGCCCAGTTCCATTTCAGCGTTACGATTTTTTCCATGACGTCTTGGACCTCTGACCTTCTTCGGACTTCCTTGTTTGTTAAATGTTCTGTGAGGCTTACTCCCAGCATTGCACGGTCCATGGCTCGTTGAGTTGTTCTTAACCTGTTTGCTGATTTTTTCATTAACGTCAAAGTTTCCGCTCCATAAGTTTGTACTGGTAGGACGCACTGGTTGTATACTCTTCTTTTTCAGCACATTGGGACATTGCTTCGTAGAATATAACTTAGTTTACCAAAAGCTTCCCAGGTCAGGCCAATCCGCCTGCTTATTTTATGTGTTTGGTTGTCTTTCCCAATTTTAATTTCGTGACCTAGATATTTATATGTTTGTACTTGTTGTATGATGTTGTCAAAATTTATGTTGACGCTTATTACTAAGTTTGTCATGATATTTCTTTTTTCAAAATTTATTTTTAATCCTACTTTTTCAGAGGAATCTTTTAATGTCTTGATCATAAAGGTTGAATCTTGTAGTTTATCCGAGATCAATACAATGTCGTCGGCGAATCTTAGGTGGTTCAATCTCTGTCCATCAATGTTGTGTATTTTTAAATACAAGTTCCAAAACAGACGTAAAAGTTTGGGTGAGATGTTATCCCCTTGCCTTACGCAATTTTCCGGTCTCTTCCGGTACGTTTGATGTAGCGTTTTTATAGATGTGTCCAATTAATGACGTATATCTGTAGTTTATTCGGCTTCTAATATTGCTTCCAGTTCTACTGTGTCAAAAGCCTTCTCGTAGTCTACGAAGATCAAAACTAGTGATATATTATATTCAATACACTTTTCAATCAAGGTCTTTATGGTTTGTAAATGATCGTTTGTGGCATATCCCTCTCTGAACCCCGCCTGTTGTTTGGATTGGTAAAAATCTATCTTTTCGTTATTATTTTCATAAACAGCTTATACATATGTGTCAAGAGGCTGATAGGCCTATAATTTGCTAATTTTGTAATGTCTCCCCTCTTGTACAACAGTATTATTACTGCATTATTCCAATCACTAGGTATCGATCCTTGTTCCAAACATTTATTGAATAAGTCTCTTAGCGATAAAAGCAGGAGGTTCTCCTCCTACTTTTATCGCCTCTATAACTATTCCATCATCTTCGGGTGCTCGATGATTTTTCATTTCGCTTAGAGCTGTTCTTATTTCCGATAGCGTAATAGGCATAAGTGTTTCCGACCCTTAGTTTATCAGTGTTTTTACTACTGGTTTTTCATGTTGTGGTCTTTGACTAGTATAAAGGTCCTTACAAAATTTTTCGGCCACTTTAAATATATCTTGTCTATTCGTTTTTATTATACTCTGATCATTTCTTAATTTACATATTTCTTTTTTGCCTCCTGCAAGCTTACTTCTCATAACTTTCAAACTTTTATCTTTAACTTTTCTATTCTCTTCGTTATTATTTTAGTATTGTATGTCCTTAAATCCTTTCGAATTTCTTTTGAGATTCTTTTATTTAATCTTCTATACTCTTCATTATTTGCCTTGGCGTTTCCTTGCGAGTTTCTTCGATCTTTCATTAGAATTTTTGTATTCTGACTAATTTTTTCATTTTTGATGGTACTTCTTTTGCAAAACCTTGATTTTGCTGCTTCAATTACGTTCACTATCTTTTTGTTATGCTCATTAAGTTCTTGAGGGAGTGATTTTCTAGGGATTTACTGATGTTATTGACGTATACTTTAGGTTATTCTGGTGGACTCCAAATAGTGGGCGTCTCTTTGTTGATCATTTTTGTTCTTTCTTTCCGCAAATTAATTATCACTTTAGCTCTGACTGCTATGATCACTTCCGACTGATAATTTGTTTAGAACACTTATATCTTTAATTATCTGTTTTTTGTCTGAGATTATAAAATCTATCTCGTTTTTGGTTGTTCCATCAGGGCTTGCCCAGGTCCACTTCCTATGTTCCTTTTTTCTGAAAATTGTATTCATTGCAGATATTTTGTGTTGTAACATGAAGTTTATCAGCATTTCGCCCCCTTTCGTTCCTTTCGCTTATTCCGAAATTTCCGATTACTAATTCGTGTTCATTTTTCTTCTTTCCAAGTTTTCCATTAAAATCTCCAATTAATAGGTAGACTGGTTCTTGTATCTTGGCTTTTTCTATGTCTTCATAAAAGTTTTTAATTTCTTCGTCATCATGATCACTTGTTGGGGCGTATACTTCTTACTATCTTTAGGGTATATCTTCGGTTTAACCTCATATTTACATACAGTGTACGGTGTAACACAGGTAATGCTCTGAATGTTGTTGACTTGCCTTTGAGTAAATGAGTAGACCTACTCCTCCTATTGTATTTTCTTCTTCGCCTTTGTAGTGAAATATGTTACCTGACTTTAACCTAATTTGATCTTCTGCTTTTCTTCTTACTTCTCCAATTCATACAATATCCCATTTGACGTGTCTCAATTGTTCTTCTAATTCTATTATTTTCTGCTCCGTTGATAGAATCCTTACATTATACGTAGCTATGTGCAATGTTTTAACTTAAGATATTAATGTGTTTATTTCTGCGAGTAGTTGCCTCCCCCAGAATCCTTGAGGCAGACCTTGTTTAAGGTGTGGGATTTGCAAATTTTCCTACCCATCTGGGGTACTCTTCCGTATGTTTTTATACTCGCCATAGAGATAGAAATAGGGGGTTTTTTGGCCATAATCTTCCACGCTGGCCAAGCGGATTAGAAGATGGTTAGGATGTTGCAAGGAATTTATAAGAAGGGGTTGGATAGGATTTAGGTTAGGGACTGGATTCTTCTTGGTTTTAGGATGTAAGAAGAGATCAAGAGCTTACGTGGGCAGGATCACTATTCCTGTAGTAGATCTATTCTCCATCGGGATCATGGAGAAATATCTACCCGCTACCCATCAGTTGGAATTACTTTACTGTAAATATGCATCGAACATTTAAATAACAAGTCTAAACAAAAAGTAAAATAAAATGTAACTACGACTACAGAGTAGTCTTAGCCAGTACGCATTACGGCTAACGATATGTGTCAAAATTTTACTGTATTTCAGTGACAATTACGACCCAATTAACTTCAAATGATAGAAGACATCCATGTCCTTATATTTACTTTGGAGGAACATTGGAGAAGTAATTACACTGATCGCCATTGTCAGTATTATTAGAGTTTCTTTGTTGTTTAAAATGACTAGTTCATGATATTCGCCCATTTTAGAAAATTGTTGTTTGAGTTTATGTAGTTGTGAATATTTAATGAGTTAATTTTCTTGTAAAAAAGTCAGTCAGTTCCTCCTCAGTAAATTTTATTTCGTTTAAACGTAACTAAGATAAAGTACTTCTAATTTATTAGTAACATTAAAACAGTTTTTATTTTAGTGAATTATTTAAGATACCGTAAATGAATAAAAGTTATTCGGAAGTTGCAGAGGTAAATTGCCGCTCATTTAAATATCGAGAGTTTATAACAGAAAATTACGATTGATGTTTTGTACGTGGAACATATTTTCTGATATGTGGAATTTATATTATTTTTTTGAAGTTATGTGTTCCCAGCGCTCCGAGTTTTCTATATGTAATTCAATTTTAAAGTGCGCTATAGAAATAGACTGGATAAAATCGAATTGCTGGTGATTTATCCATTCAAAATCCACTCATTAATGAAGTTTTGGGCATTTTGTGAAAATCTTAACTGTTCTTCAAGTGTTTGTTTTAGTTAAGGTATAAAAACGCAAAACGTTGAGATATCTTGCATTTACCTTATTTGCTGGCTGAAGTACTGAAAATATTGTTTTTCTTGAAACTAATTCTCTCGTTCTCAATTTATATATATATATATATATATATATATATATATATATATATATATATATATGTATATTGAAATTAGTGACTCCCCAAGTCAATTGGAGAGACACCCAATACTTATTTTTATTAAATTTGAACATAGTTGAAAATTTTATAAACTACGATGCTATGTAATTTTAAAAAAGTATATGCTGCCACTGAGCCATCCATGAAATGTCTAAGTCAATACCAGTTGTTTACGTCTTGAAACTTCCTGCAAAAAGAATTGTTTTTTTCGTGAATTACCGCAAATTGGTAATTAAAAAAGAGCCCTAAGTGTCTCATTATTGTTACGACAGATTAGTGCCGATTAATTTTTGTTACAACTTGCTTAATTAAGCAAACATAGTGCTCTTTTTTTATACTGTGTTCGTCATATCTAATTTCTAACCTATACTATAATGAATTTTTTATTCCAAAATTGTTAAGAAGAAACAAGTTGTTTGTTATCTATTTTAAAGCATGTAAATAATGAAATAGTAAAATGGGTATCGGTAAGTAGTTTTCAATTCACTATCACAAAGATAGGGGCGGCCATATTTTTGGATTAATAAACGAGGGACACCTTTTATCAATATTTTTCTTCAATTGATACAGACATATATCAATATATCAGTTTTATAATATTAATATATATATATATATATATATATATATATATATATATATATATATATATATATATATATATATATATATATATATTATATATATATATATACATATATATATAAATATATATATATAAATATATATATATATATATATATATATATATATATATATATATATATATATATATATATATATATATATATATATATATATATATACATATTAATATTATAAAACTGATATATTGATATATGCCTGTGTCAATTGAAGAAAAATATTGATAAAAGGTGTCCCTCGATTATTAATCCAAAAATATGGCCGCCCCATATATATATATATATATATATATAAATAAATATATATATGTATATATATGTATATATATGTATATATATATATATATATATATATATATATAAATATATATATATAAATATATATATATATATATATATATATATATATATATATATATATATATATATATATGTTGACCGAAATTTCACTATAGAAAGTTTTTCACTATATAAAGAGAAAATCCGTATATATTGTTATGTATGTAGGTCTTGAAAAAATTGCACTATAAAGAGTTTTTCACTATATAGAGTTTCACTATAAACAGTGTCGACTGTATATATATATATATATATATATATATATATATATATATATATATATATATATATATATATATATGTATATATATGTATATATATATATATATATATATATATATATATATATATATATATATATATATATATATATATATATATTTACATATATTCTTCTTTTGGTGCATTATTTTTGTTAACAACCACTTGGAAAAGACCTGTTGTCATCGAAAACTAAGATCGTAGACACTTAAACATGAAATGCGCCTTCGTCCAGGACCTCTTTTTCCTAGCACCTTACCCTGCAATATCAGCTGTAATTATCTGTATCGCTATCATCCACTGTATCATCCACTTTTGTATTTTAGTTCTATCTGGTTTCAGGTATTCTTTAGTATCTTCTATTATTGTCTTTAACTTTCCCATATCTTTATTGGTATCATTATTTTGGTGTCTGTACAGAGATGTGAGATGCTCATTCATCTTTTCTTCAACTTGCCTTTTGATGTTCTCACCTTTAAATTTTTCATATTACATTGTTGTGTTCGGTTGTGTTTCACTATTTTCTTTAGTTTCAGTTTAATGTTGGCTACAAGTGAGTTATGGTCAGACCCGCTGTCAGCGCCAATATATTGAACACTAAGGTCTAAACTAGCTATATTTAATGTTTGTCCCTGAGCTTTATTGATCGGCATCGAGAAACACAGTTTTATAGGAAATTGGAACAGTCTAAATTAAATTAAAAAAAACATACCGAAAGTCGGTTGGTTAGCTCCACAACCTATCAGAATTGTGCATTTAATCAAATAATTTTTACGGGTCTTTATTTGTAATTTAATACACTTGCATAATTGTGGTGGATTTAAATTACGCAGCAATATTATAGGAGGCCCTACTTTTAGAATCAGTTTATGGGCGACACGAGTTCAGAAACACTCTTGTAAAATCTAAATTATTCATCCAAATGTTACAATTTAAAGACAGTTTTCATTTTCTTTAAATGAACAAAATAAAGAAAGCATATAATTTCATACGGATTTATATTTTCATACCTAAATTACTCTCTTTAGTTGAAGTATTTTAATACGTCTCTTTTTAATTAATAATTTAATTTAAAACAGATGTTCAGTTGGGAGTGACCATCGCAGTATAAGAACTAAAGTGTTTATTAACATTAAACAGGAAAGAACAACATGATTCTTAAAAGAAACTATAAGAAATGGACAACCCCGGAGAATGTGGATTCTTATAGAAGAGAGATCGCAAGCTCCTTGGAACACAATGAAGATACAGCAGTTGATGAAGTATTTGAAAACATTAAAAATAGTATAGAAAATGCCATTGACAAAACCCCAAAAAGAAGAGAAATTAAATCAAAGGGTAAAACAGCTAATGAAGCAAAGGAGATAAATGGTAGATAAGACTACAGATAAATACAGAACTATAACTAGAGAGACATCAAGGGAGATTAGAAAAGATAAAATTCAAGAAAATGCAGAAGAATTTAAAAACGTTGTAGAACAGAATAAAAGCTTAAAAGTTTTGAGAAAAAAGAACACAATGGAAAGATTAAGGACATGCATGGTAACGTAATAACAAACAAAAGAGATCGAACATCGAATTATTTTATCAACAATTAACACATGGGCTGAAAAGTCCCGGGCCTAACACATAGATGGCGCTAGTTTTATTGCAGTCACCTTTTTTTCAGTTAATACTAACCTTCAAAAGACAGCTGTTAAAATTTCATGATATTCTATTCATTAGTTTGTGAGTTATTGTGCTAAGAGTGACGCTACTTTTGTTATTTTCAAAACAATGGATCAAAAACAATTTCGTGTTTTAATTTTACACTGCTTCTTGATGGGAAAAAATACCGTTCAAGCGAAGCAATGGCTTGAAAAGTGTTATGGGGACTCCGCTCCATCAGAAACAACAATAAAACGTTTTGGTTTGCTGACTTCAAACGTGGTCGTAGAGACACCGATGATGCAGAACGCAGTGGACGTCCAAATGAGGCGGTAACACCAGAAAACATCAAAAAAATCCATAAAATCGTTTTGAATGATCGAAAAGTGAAGTTGCGTGGGTTAGCTGACATCGTAAAGATATCAAAAGAACGTGTTGGCTTTATATTGCATGAGCATTTGACTATGAGAAAGCTCTGTTCAAAGTGGGTGCCGCGTTTGCTCACTGTTTATCAAAAACAAGAACGTGTTGATGATTCTGAGCAGTGTTTGGCCATTGTTAGAGCGGCGCTGGAATGATTGCGTTGCTCTTGATGGAGATTACGTTGATGAATAAAGCTAATTTTGAACCAAAAAAACCGTGTTTTCTTTGTTAGGCCCGGGACTTTTCAGCCCATGTGTTATATACCATACAAGATAAAAGAACAGAAATCAACATCCCAAAAGTCCTAAATCAGGGATTGGAGAATATCCCAGACATCACAGAAGAAATCACATCAGTCCTGAAGAACATAAAAAATAACAAAGCTCCGGGTGAAGACAATATTGACGTAGAGACAATTAAACAAGGAGGATAATAAATTATCAAATCTCTTAAAATTATTTAATAAATGCCTCTTGGAAGGACTAACTCCATCGCAGTGAAATACTACTACAATTATCGTCATCATGTATAAAAAAGGAGATACTTCAGAACTTACAAACTATCGACCCATTAGCCTCCTGAGCCATGCATACAAATTATTCAGGAAAATACTTACTAAACGTCTACAAAAAAAAAATTGAGTTTTTCCTTTCAAAAGAACAGGCTGGCTTCCGCTCTGGGTATGGAACAAACGACCATCTGCTTACAGTTAAAATCCTCATTGAAAAATGTATAGAATATAATCTTGTGCTCATATTTGTGGGCTTTGAAAAGTTTTTTGATTTGAGAGTAAATTGCTTTAAAAAAATTATTTTCAACATAGCCCTCATCGTCTTTTTGTTCAGCCGACCCATCATTGTCATGATAAGGACGTTTTGGTCTAGTCTAGGCTACCCCTAGTCATCACCACCATCATCTTGTGGATAATAATAAAGACTTTTTGGCTTACCCTCTTCCACACTAAGCCAGCTCTCTTCTAACTCCATATAATTCCTTTTTCAACATCTTTTTAATAAAAAAAAAATAGATAAGGACTTTTTGGTCAAACGGCCGTTATCCGCTTCTACCCTCATATAAGGTCTTTCTCAACTACTTTTTAATAAAAAAGACCCATATTAGGCCCTTTTGACAACGTTTTTAACAGGAAACACCTTATAATAGGCCTTTTTCATCTACTTTTTATTAAAAAAACAGTCCTACTAACTTCATTAATTCCTTTTTTATATCTACACACGCAGACGTCAACCCTCTTCTAATGCCCTTTTAACAACCTTTTTATCAAAAAACAACCACTAACCCTCTTCTGATGTCTTTTTGGCAAACTATTTATCAAAAAAAAACTACTGACTTCACTAACTTTCCTTCCTTTTCCACATCTAACCTACTACCATTACACACTAAAAATAACCAAGACAATTCTAAGAATAAACCTCATCTTCATAATAAAGACTTTTTAACCGAATCTAGCACACCCCTCATCACCATAATAAGGACGTTTTGATCAACCAATCCCTCATCGCTATTTTCATTAACGCCCGTTTGACCTACAACCAGCACTATCGCACACATACCTCGACGACGATGAACATCTTCAACCGAAAAAATACTACTTTTCATAGAGTTGTATGAAAGATTTCTAGATCACTTTTTAATGCCACTTACCAGGTGTACAAGTATGAAATGCGGATTTCAGACAACATATGGTGCACCAATGCAGTTTGTGCTATAAAGATTTGACACTGCGCCATTTTGTTGTGTCATCAACAAGTGTCAGACGAGCACGAGTGATAAATTGGAAAAGTGTGTACATAGTGTTGTGTTGTTGTGTTCAATATGTCGAAATTTATACCGACCCAAGAGCATTCGCAGATAGCATTAATTTTTTGTTTTCATTTGAAGAAAACTGCTGTTGAATCATGTTCCATCGCAAGATACGTGTGAACGATGGTTTCGGCGTTTCAAAAGTGATAACTTCGATGTTGCAGACAAGGAACGTGGAAAACCGCCAAAAAAATACGAAGATGTGGAATTGCAAGCATTGTTGGACGAAGATGATTCGCAAACACAAAAACAACTCGCCGAGCAATTGGGCGTTAGTCAACAAGCTGTTTTCAATCGGCTTCGAGAGATGGGAAAGATTCAGAAGACCGGTAGATGAGTACCACATGAATTGAACGGCAGGCAAATGGAAAAGCGCAAAAACACGTGTGACATTTTGCTCTCTCGGTACAAAAGAAAGTCGCTTTTGCATTGTATAGTTACAGGGGATGAAAAGCAGATTTATTTTGAGAATTCCAAGCGCAAAAGATCATGAGTAGACCCAGGCGCACCATCCACATCGACCACAAAACCGAATTGCTTTGGCAGAAAGACGATGCTCTGTGTTTAGTTGGACTAGAGGGGCGTGGTCTATTATGAGCTATTAAAACCTGGGGAAATGGTTAATACTAAACGTTACCAATAACAATTGACCGATTTGATCCGTTCGCTGCTTGACAAAGGGCCAGAATACCGAAAGAGGCAACACAAAGTCATTTTTCTTCATGACAATGCTTCATTACATACGGCAAAACCAGTTCGCGACACGTTGGAAGCATTCAGCTAGGAAGTTCTACCCCATGCGGCTTACTCCCCAGACTTGGCTCCTTCCGATTACCACTTGTTTGCATCGATGGGTCACGCACTTGCTGAGCAGCGCTTTGGTTCGTACGAAGATGTGAAAAAATGACTCGATGAATGGTTCGCAACAAAAGGGAAGATTTTTACTGGCGTGGTATTCACAAATTGCCCGAAAGATAGGAAAAATGTATAACAAACGATGAAGCATACTTCGAATAAAGCACTTTTTATCATTCTTCCAAATTTAACATGTTTTTTAGAAAAAAAATCCGCATTTCATATTTGTACACCCGGTAAAATATTTCAAGTGATATTTTTAGATGAAACCTGCCTAATGATACTTCACTTAATTTTTAAGCTACTTAATTTCACCTAATTAATGATATTAATAATAACACGATAGAAGCTAAGATCTAGTCTAAAATAAATTATACAGCTATTTTTTTCAAACTCTATGACTTCATTCTATTTTCTTTGATTAATATAGTAAAATAAAGCACCTTAAGTGGAATATAGTGTGTAATAATAAGAATTCCTTATCATGCAATCTCTAAAGAAATATGTCAGCATTAATTTGTAAAAAAAATCATTATGAAGAAACTGTTCTACATAAAGTCTTGTGTAAAGCTTTTAGTACAAGCATTTTTTCTTTTTGTTTCAAAATTAATCAATATTTACTTTTTCATTACTAGGATGCGTCCATACTTTTAACTATAAAAACTTAGAAAAAGAACTTGATATTTATGTTCAAGTTTCCGCAACTAATTAGTAGATCTACTTAACTATATTGCGCGTAATGATCAGAATATTAGAGAGCGTATGGAGTAATTTAGATATGCATCTAAGGTAGTAAGGCGGCTACAAAATAGCTGTCTAAACACTATCATAATACTTTTATATTAAATTATGTGAAAGACTGTGGATACCAGAGGCGTTCTAAAAGTTTGCGGAATGAAAGAGTTGGAGAAAAATTGGGTGTATTTATCATGAATTTCGATACATTTTTCAGATTTTGATATTAATTTAGGTATGAATTCAGAAATATATATTCCTTTTTAGCATCCAAATGTACCAAAATAGCTGTCTAAATTTCTTTAGCGGGAGCAAGTGCATTGTCAAACAAAAAGCAAACCTCCTTTCGTTCATTTTCCTCGCGTTTTTCCTCTGATTGCTTCTTTTAAATTGTTCAAAAGCCTTGTGTAGTATTTTCGGTAAAATCTTTTTCTTTATGGTCAATGAGCAAAATTCATTTGTACGAGGGTTACCTTTTAAGTTTTTACAAAAACCATATTCACCTTTAAGATTTATATACTTTTGCATGCGTTCCAACCAATTCTCAAAACATTTTTTCCACTCTGAATTTGGGACCTCAAAAATATGGTTTTGTAAGGATTCAACAGCTTCTTAAGGTGATAAAAATCGCTACTCAGTATATATCACCACTACACCAAACACTTTATTTTTGCACTCGACGCGCGTTTCGCTAACCATGTTAGCTTCATCAGGAGCGATGATTGACTAAAGCTAAACTACAAATCTACCCTATTTATACTTAGCCTAACCCTTGAATTACTCAAGCGGAACTAATGACATAGGCAAGGCCATCAATTCCGGTCAAGTAACCGGTAGAGGGGACTATAAGGAATAGGCCCTCTGTCTTTATTTAAACTACTTTTACATTTTATGATTTCCATACTTTCGTATGCGTTTAACAATCTCCTATCAGATACATTTTTTATCAATCTTAGATTATCTAATGTTACAATATAATCAGCTTCAAGGGCATGTTCGGCAATGCTAGACTTTTCTGTTCTATTGTATTTTAAGTGTGCTAAATGTTCTTTAAATCGTGTTTTAATTGACCTTTTAGTTTGCCCAACATACTTTTTGTCACAATCATTACAACTAATTTCATAAATTCCACTTTTCTCACAATTAGGAATCTTATCTTTGGGATTTCCTAAGATATTCCTCAGATTGTCTGATGACTTATAGACTAAGGTGAGGCCTACCTTATTAAATACCTTATTGAGTCCCTTGCTATATTTCGGATTATATGGTATGGAGACATACTTGGTGTTATTTTCTTCGCGTGTAAAAAAGGTGAAATTCTGAATATTAAACCTAAACTTATGTCTATTTATTAGCTTATTTACTAAGTCGTCGTCATAACCATTAACTCTAGTTATATTTCTAATACGATTCCTTTCTTTATTAAATTTTACTCTATTCAGAGGGAAAGTGATTAAACGATGAACTAAAAAATGTAATGAGGCTAATTTATGTTGTTTGCAATGAAATGAATCATTAAGAATATATCTATCTGTTACTGTGTCCTTCCTATAGATATCAAATTCTAATCTATTATTATTTTTAATAATTAAAATATCTAGAAAAGGCAGTTGTCCTTTGTTCTCAACTTCGTAAGTGAATTTAATGGAATCATACCGGCTATTTAATTTAGAAACAAAATCATCAATATTTGCTTTATTTGTATCAAAAATCGCGAAAATATCATCCACATACCTATACCATACATTATATATATATATATATATATATATATATATATATATATATATATATATATATATATATATCATACATATATATTTCCCAAGGGTAGTATCATTGTGCCAAAGATTCCACATTCCCAACCTAATAAAAATCGCTGTTCACGCATTTTTTTTTTTTGGCATTCGGGAAGAAAAAGAAGTCGTTAGGCGATAAATCACGTGAATACGGGCAATGAAATGTTAATTCGATGTTTTTCTCCGTCAAATAATCAATTGTTTGACGTGCTGTGTGAGAGCTAGCATTGTCATGTTGAAGAATGATGTGATGTTTTCGGTTTTTTTTTCCTAATTTCATTGATGACTTCTGGCAAACAAATTGTTGTATACCATTCAGCATTAACTATTCTTCGATCCTCTAAAGCAATGGTTGCAATATGTCCAGTATAACCAAAGAAACAAGCGATCATTTGATTGATTATTGCTTAGTTTCCGGCTCGTACGAATATATTCAAGTTTCGTCTCCTGTTACGATGTTGTGTGCAAATTTTGAGTACTTTCTTACACCAATTAACACGAGCCTGTTTTTGAGTTTCCGTCAAATTATGCAGGATCCAACGGGAACAGATCTTTTTCACAGCTAAATGTTCACGTAAAATTAAATGTTCTGTAGTCTTCGATCCGCCTAAGGATGTCTCTATTTTACAGTAATGCCGATCTTCTTCAATTATGTTGCGCACAGCAGCGATTTTTTTTGTATCATCAACCGATTTGGGTCGACCTTCACGAAATTCATCGCTGACGGAAGCACGACCATGACGAAATTTTACAAACCGATTGTAAACAGTCTTTTCTGACGATGATTCATTACCAAAAGTTGAACGAAGCGATTCGAGGCATTGTTGTTGAGTTAGGCCTTTACTAAAATCGTAGAAAATCATCCAACAAAAACCCTGAAACCGTGAAATTTCCATTTGTTCATAAAATTGTTTTTTTAAACGCTCACTGTAAACAAACTACTCGGCCAATTTCTGAACTGCCACGCTTTTAACAATAACAAATGTAAAATTTTACAACAATGGTAATGTCACACCTCAATAGCGCCATCTACTGGTCGTTTGTAAAAACTTAAAAGGCGACCTTTGTATTCCAAGATACTTTTCTGCCAATTGACATACTTTGAATGTGTAGAAATTCAAAGCAGAACCCAGGTTTTATCCATATAGCTTCAAAAAAAGTTTTGACGCGACGACCAGCAGCTTGTTTTAAGACAGCGTTAGCAGTCTCGATACAAGCTGTTTCTTCTTCAAACCGACATTATCCAATAGGAATTTCTTGACTTTTTCAATTGGAGGTGATGGCTTTAATAGGTTGGCCTCGGCGAAAGTTGTCTTCTATCGACTCTCTACCATGCCATTTTTTTAACTTCGTAACTTTGTATAAGCCGGACCGATTGGCGCACTGGGCTAAGGAGCCTGCTGTTGATCAGGAGGTCAGCGGTCCGATTCCTTGTGTCGGCTGAGTGTTGTGAGTGTTCAGACGTAGAGGTGCAAAAATAACGTCCGTGGCAGCACTACCGTGCCGTGAAATGCAAAAATGTATGTTTCGGCACTTGGACAACGTTGACGGGTATTACGACATCCTCGCCTTGGGATATGGAAAAGGATAAAATCCCTACTGAGGCGGTGAGGTGAGCGATAAAAAAAACTTGGTTTTGCTAAAGCAATTGTCCCCGTAAATAAGCCATCATGGTTTGATGCATCTTCCCTGGTTGTATGAGAAACTTATGTATGATCCTGGATTTACTGCGTAATTGCAATTTTCTTCCGACTTGACTTGTTTGTGTGGCGATTACTCATAACTAAACGGTATCATAGGGTTTAAATTTAACCCATGTACGTATAATGAGTTCCTAGTACGTTCTTTATTATTTACTTTCTATATGCCTGCAGGTTCGGTTTACCACACTATCAAATGCAAACAATTGCATTTGAAAATGTGGTAAATCCACAAACCGGAGTAACGTAGAAAATAAATAATAAAGTGATAAGTTAACAAAATAAATTGTTCGTATATTTATAATATTCTACCACGAAGAACCGGAAAAATTCATATGATGAATACAGATTATTGAATCTGTATATTTGTTAAAGGTGCATTCCATAACTACATGTTCAGAACAATTTCTGAATGTATCGAGTGTACATAGTTCTAAAGTATTGTCCAATAAACCACTTAAAAATCGTTACACAAAAATTAAAAAAAACAAACATAAAGCCTACAGTGAAGAGCAGATTGTAGATATGTTGCTGATGCAATCTTGCTTCAATAAAAATCACATCAAGATAGTTAAAGTACCGTTTGGTGCTTATCGAGATGGTCATCCTCCTAACTGCAAGTATTTGCAGGAATTCACTAATTTATTATACAGTTAATTATGACTCTAATAAGATTCTTGATAAAGGCCAAAGATCAGCCAAGAGATGATACATTTTTTACGTATTTTAATGCAAGTATGAAGCAAATTGTTACGACGAAGTTTTAAGTGTTTTCGGATTTTGTCCTGATACACGGGCGATGAACTTCCCTTTTTGTAACATTATAAAGACCATATATTTAGCTAATGATTACCAACTTAGTTAGCGGATATGGCCTAACTGCTAGTAAATTATAATTTCATAATTATAATTACTTTAAATCTGTTAACAATATAATAACACCTTCCTTTAATTTTGCAACAAAAAAAACAATAACATTATGCTTCACAAAGTTCAATAATTAATTACTTGATTGTGCAATTTTCGCAACCTTATTAAAAATACATGATTTTTTTTAGTAAAAATAATTTAATCCAAAATTCGGGTAAATGATATTTAATTATTGTCAATGATCGGTGGTCGATAAATTAAAATAACCAGCGAGCGATTTAAAATAGAATTAAAATTTCCTTAATATAAGAAAATAAAAAGAGTTTGAAAATGTAGGAATTCATAGACAAACAAAGAGGCATAAGAATTCTTATGCCAAAAAGTGAAAAATATAAGTAAAATTTGCCTAGTTAAAGAAAAATATTTTTGAATTGCGAAAATTCAGTTTTTCCAACTTTTTCTTTTTTTTCAATGTCTTCCAAACAAGTTTGAATTATTAAAAAATAAAATCATTAAAAATATTTCTTTAATACCTTTTTAAACTACACCAGTTCAACGGTCCCATCTTCTCTAGTAATAAAGGAAGTACCTTGAGACAGCTCTTAAAATTAATGTGCCTTATATCATTATTCAAAGATATTTTTAAACTCGAAAAAGACATCTTAAGATTGAGTTTTCCGATAGCTGTTTCCTGTGTTCTCTAATATTTTTGTAATATATATTTCTGGCTTAAAAATTTAATTGGACTCTTTTTATCTATATTTATACACAGAGCAATTTAACATCAACGGATAAGTATTTTTATACAGAGTGAAGTAATATATATATATATATATATATATATATATATATATATATATATATATATATATATATATATATATATATATATATATATATAGGGTGCGACGCTTAAATCCAAACAAATTTAAATTTGAATTTTCCGCCATAGAGGTCGTTGTTGACATTCGTGAAAGCCACATACTTCTAGTAAACAGTTATAACTAGAGACCGGATAATATGCATTTGCATATTTTCATATGCATTTGCATATTTAGACCATTCTCACCGATTATTGCATATTTTACCCAAAATCTAGTAATGATGCATATTTTCCCTATATTTACAATATTTCTCGGTATTACTAGGCAATTGAATTGCTCAGGGTATTGTTAATGTCGCCGTCGATTAGGTTATAGTGCCAAGGGAATACCCAAAATTACGACGGTATTTTATTCTTTTGTTTCTTGGTCGGGATATTAAGTGATAAGTAGTTAGTTTCTAAGAATATTTGTTTGAGAGTGCATCAAATAAACAATTTTCTCGAAGACGAATTTTTATTTTAAAACAAGATATCGGTTTTAACATTATTGTTGATGCGCTTGCTTCAGTGTAGTCTTTTTGCAATTTTTAACGTGTTGTGTTAAAGTTTAACATGTACCATGCCACCCCCAAAAAAAAGTGTCTCTTCGTGGGTAGCTGATTATCCTGGAACATTTACATACGACGGAAATGTTTTATATTGTCGACTTTGCGAGAAAAATGTTTAGTGCACAAAAAAGTTTCAAATTGACCAGCATGTCAAGACAAGTCTTCATATCGCAGGATTACAAAAAAAGGCCCACGACAACAACTTATAACAGCAGCAAGTAGCAGTGATTCCACTTCTATAGGCAAACAAAAAAAACACTTTAGCATGGATTTATGTGAAGCATTGCTTGCAAGTAATATTCCTCTCCACAAACTTACAAATCCTACATTCATAAATTTTCTGCGAAAATATTGCCTTTACCTCCCGAATCAGTGGTAACTCGATGGGGAACATGGATTGAAGCTGTACTATTTTACAATGAACATTTCGAGGCCATCAAAGGTGTAGTAAATGACTTCGATACTGCAAAGGCTATGGCAGTTCGTCGATCCAAGGAAGCATTTAACGATTCTGATATTAAAAAAAAAACATATCTTTGATTAGCACTCACTTTTCCCACATACCTGCGGATATTAAAAAGCTTGAAACTCGAGGTTTGGCGTTGACCGAATCAATTCAGTTAATGAATAAAATCCGTCAAATAAATTCCACATTGCCAGATGTATTCCCGCGTAGAGTTAAAGAAAAGTTTGAAAACATTTTGTGCAATAACCCAGGCTTTGAACCTTTGTATCAAATTGATAGTTTTATTAATGGGACGGGTGAACTTTTGCCAGAAACAATAAGTGCTAACATAGCACCCAAATTCAAATACTGCCCAGTTACCTCAGTGGATGTGGATCGGTCTTTTTCCACTTATAAAAAACTACCCAACATTTGGAACAATACCTTATTGTTTACGTGTACAAGAATACAAATGTTAAATAGTTTTAAAAAATGTTAAATAATTGTTAATTAAATTTAAACATCGTCGATAACTTTTTAATTTTATGCTGATTTTGAAATAAAAAACTAAAAATTACTACTTATATTATTATTTAATATTGCATATTTTGACCCTTTTCATGCATATTTTAAGCATATTTCATGCATATTTCAAGATTTTTATGTTGCATATAATCCGGTCTCTAGTTGTAACTTTGAAATGACTGAACAGTTACGAACAGTGCAGAGTACAGCCGAAGAGCCGCGATTATCGAAAGTCTTGGCGCTGGACGTTCGGCGACTGAAATAATTTTTCGGGTATCCGAGATCAACTGTGTACGACATTGTTACTAAATATAATGTTTCTGAGAAGGCACACCGGCACACACGAGCCATTTAGTCCAAAACTGGTTATCGGATCACGTAGACATGTTCTGGTATAAAGAATTCTGGCTCCCCTATAGCCCGGATTTGAATCCCCTAGACTACTATGTTTGGAGCGTAATCGAAAGAGCTATGAGATCACCTTAAGAAAGATGAAAACGTCATATACCTGCACCTAGAAACCTGAGGGAACTTGAAAATGCAGTTATCACAGAATGGGAGCAAATTCCTCAAGATTTTATCCAAAATTTAATTAGAAGCATGCCTAGGCGCATAAACGCTGTCATCCGAAGTAGAGGAGGCAACACACGCTACTTGTGTCCCTGTTACACCATTAATTTTGCTACTAGTGTCCCAGTTTATTTTTTTCATTATTACATAATTTCAACGATTTTATTATTAGGTCTTAAGAATAATTTTAATTCGAATCTTATAGAGAAATTTGGTAGCTAATTCACGTTTAAAGTATCCAAATAAGTTTTTTTTCCAACTTTTAGTGTAACCAATGTTCATAAAAAATTATTAAAATTAATTCATTATTGAGATTTGTATGATTTAATATATTGTTGCGTTAATCTTGTCCAGGATATATATATATATATATATATATATATATATATATATATATATATATATATATATATACATATACATATACATATACATATATATATATATATATATATATGTATATATATATATATATATATATATATATATATATATATATGTATATGTATATGTATATGTATATATATATATATATATATATATATATATATATATATATACATATACATATACATATACATATATATATATATATATATATGTATGTATATATATATATATATATATATATATATATATATATATATATATATATATATATATATATACATATACATATACATATACATATATATATATATATATATATATATATATATATATATATATATATATATACATATATATATATATATATATATATATATTATATATATATATATATATATATATACATATACATATACATATACATATATATATATATATATATATACACAAAAAGTAATATAGTGAGGATGCAGTTAAAAACAGTTGTCTTTGTTTAATTGTTAAGCTTTCGAATATATTCAATCCTTCTTCAGAACATCTAGAAATTATTTACGATCGATTTTCAAAACACAACTATAAGAAAGTTAGACTTACAAATGTGAGATTATCCTGTGGAAGCTGACATGATTCTAGGAAAAGGGATCGTGAAATTTTATAGAAAATTACGACGTAGTAAATACATTTTCCGGTTATATTTTCCCGGGGCAACAGAACACGTGGTTTAGATTAGTAAAGATAAGCAATTGGAAGTTTTATAAGAGTAACAGTGGTAGTCGTATTGTAGACATGAACTAAAAATGACCTTGAATTACGAAATTTTAGTAAATTATATATAGTCTGATTTGTTATGGTGTAAAAACTTTTAACATATTATTTATTAAAGAACTAAAGTAAAAGATTTTTATGAATTAGTATTATTGTATAATGTCCTAATTTTGTGATAGATGAGAAGATAGAATGTAAGAACAGATGGTGCTTAGATCTTCCACATCGGTCCTTCAATTCATCGCGCCATCGCAGTAATCGCAACCATCTCCAAAACTTTTCTTTTATAATAGTTTTGCTGTTTGTACACTATTTCCACATTGCCATAGTCTGGACGATGGTCGTTGTCAATTGCAAGAGAACAAAATTTGATACTCCTTCAACAGCCACTCCTGTGAGAAGTTAACCTTCCCTTAATGCTCGAATATGGAGAACTAGCTGTATAAAATCGAATGGTGAACAAGAATTAATTTTGGATTAATATTGTTCAATAAAGAAGGGGCCCGTCGGCAGTGGTAGTGGGAGGTGGGACCCCTCCTTCCATTTTTTTTCCCTTTATGTTGCGGGACGTTTGTCAAATGTAACAAGATGTGCAGTCTTTGAATGGGATCCTGTTACAATGGAACGCCCTCTATAATATTGTCTAAATATAGGCAAAAATAAAATTAAATTACCGTGTCGGAAATGAATTACTTCATTAAAGCTCAACTGAGAAAGATATCCAGCAACGAAGAGCCAAGCTATTCATTGTCGAGCATATGAAATTATAATTCCAGTAGTACAACAATAACAAGTTGCCACAAATAAACCAACTAGAACACAAAATTCAAAAACCTGCCAAGTGCAAGTAGAATTTGCGCAATTAGTGTTTTGTACGTTGTTGGCTTTTAAAATAAAAATTTTTGTTACGAAGGTATAAAATTATCAATAACTTCACAAAACACACTCCAAATGAGTTTTCAACAAAGTTTGTTTTCGATCTTCACTGAAAACTGATGACCTTGAAATTTTAGTTTTTTTATATACCAGATAAATTATTAAAGTAATGCACTCGTGATAATTTTCTTTCAATCTACACCCTGTAAAGAATAATTCAGAATTTTTTCAAAATTCTTCCATCAATACTTTTAAAAATAAGGAGGGGCAGCGATTTTTCGCAATTTTTTAAAAATAATACAAAGAAAAGTGTGCGCAAATATTATATTATATATATATATATATATATATATATATATATATATATATATATGTATATATATATATATATATATATATATATATATATATATATATATATATATATATATATATGTATATGTATATGTATATGTATATATATATATATATATATATATATATATATATATATATATATATATATATATATACATATATATATATATATATATATATATATATATATATATATATATATATATATATATACATATACATATACATATACATATATATATATATATATATATATATATATATATATATATATATATATATATATATATATATATATATATATATATACACAAAAAGTAATATAGTGAGGATGCAGTTAAAAACAGTTGTCTTTGTTTAATTGTTAAGCTTTCGAATATATTCAATCCTTCTTCAGAACATCTAGAAATTATTTACGATCGATTTTCAAAACACAACTATAAGAAAGTTAGACTTACAAATGTGAGATTATCCTGTGGAAGCTGACATGATTCTAGGAAAAGGGATCGTGAAATTTTATAGAAAATTACGACGTAGTAAATACATTTTCCGGTTATATTTTCCCGGGGCAACAGAACACGTGGTTTAGATTAGTAAAGATAAGCAATTGGAAGTTTTATAAGAGTAACAGTGGTAGTCGTATTGTAGACATGAACTAAAATTGACCTTGAATTACGAAATTTTAGTAAATTATATATAGTCTGATTTGTTATGGTGTAAAAACTTTTAACATATTATTTATTAAAGAACTAAAGTAAAAGATTTTTATGAATTAGTATTATTGTATAATGTCCTAATTTTGTGATAGATGAGAAGATAGAATGTAAGAACAGATGGTGCTTAGATCTTCCACATCGGTCCTTCAATTCATCGCGCCATCGCAGTAATCGCAACCATCTCCAAAACTTTTCTTTTATAATAGTTTTGCTGTTTGTACACTATTTCCACATTGCCATAGTCTGGACGATGGTCGTTGTCAATTGCAAGAGAACAAAATTTGATACTCCTTCAACAGCCACTCCTGTGAAAAGTTAACCTTCCCTTAATGCTCGAATATGGAAAACTAGCTGTATAAAATCGAATGGGGAACAAGAATTAATTTTGGATTAATATTGTTCAATAAAGAAGGGGCCCATCGGCAGTGGTAGTGGGAGGTGGGACCCCTCCTTCCATTTTTTTTCCCTTTATGTTGCGGGACGTTTGTCAAATGTAACAAGATGTGCAGTCTTTGAATGGGATCCTGTTACAATGGAACGCCCTCTATAATATTGTCTAAATATAGGCAAAAATAAAATTAAATTACCGTGTCGGAAATGAATTACTTCATTAAAGCTCAACTGAGAAAGATATCCAGCAACGAAGAGCCAAGCTATTCATTGTCGAGCATATGAAATTATAATTCCAGTAGTACAACAATAACAAGTTGCCACAAATAAACCAACTAGAACACAAAATTCAAAAACCTGCCAAGTGCAAGTAGAATTTGCGCAATTAGTGTTTTGTACGTTGTTGGCTTTTAAAATAAAAATTTTTGTTACGAAGGTATAAAATTATCAATAACTTCACAAAACACACTCCAAATGAGTTTTCAACAAAGTTTGTTTTCGATCTTCACTGAAAACTGATGACCTTGAAATTTTAGTTTTTTTATATACCAGATAAATTATTAAAGTAATGCACTCGTGATAATTTTCTTTCAATCTACACCCTGTAAAGAATAATTCAGAATTTTTTCAAAATTCTTCCATCAATACTTTTAAAAATAAGGAGGGGCAGCGATTTTTCGCAATTTTTTAAAATAATACAAAGAAAAGTGTGCGCAAATATTATATTATATATATATATATATATATATATATATATATATATATATATATATATATATATATATATATATATATATATATATATATATATATATATATATATATATATATATATATATATATATATACGAGGCTGGTTTGAAAAGTCCGTGCAAAAATAAAAACTACTTATGTGTTTGGGGTAAACCTTTTTTATTTTTCGACATAGTCTCCTTTTAAGCTTATACACTTCGTCCAACGATGTTCTAGTTTGTTGATCCCTTCCGAATAATAGGATTTGTCCAAATCTGCAAAATATCCATTAGTGTCTGCAATTACCTCCTCGTTTGAATAAAATCTTTGTCCCGCCAGCCATTTCTTCAAATTGGGGAACAAATAGTAGTCCGAGGGAGCCAAGTCTGGAGAATAGGGGGAATGTGAAACGAGTTGGAATCCTATTTCCATTAATTTTGCGACCACAACTGCTGAGGTGTGTGCTGGTGCGTTGTCGTGATGGAAAAGGACTTTCTTGTGGGCCAATCGCGGGCGTTTTTCTTGCAGCTCTGTTTTCAAACGGTCCAATAACGATGAATAATATTCACCTGTAATAGTTTTACCCTTTTCCAGATAGTCGATGAGGATTATCCCTTGCGAATCCCAAAAGACAGTCGCCATAACCTTTCCGGCCGAAGGAACGGTCTTCGCCTTTTTTGGTGCAGATTCCCCCTTAGTAACCCATTGTTTAGATTGTTGTTTGGTCTCAGGAGTATAGTAATGTATCCATGTTTCATCCACAGTGACGAAACGACGCTTAAAGTCCTCCGGATTCTTCTGGAACAGCTGCAAACCATCCTTGCAACACTTCACACGATTCCGTTTTTGGTCAAGCGTGAGCAATCGCGGCACCCATCTTGCGGATAGCTTTCTCAGGTCCAAATGTTTATGCAAAATATTATATACCCGTTCAGTCGAGATGCCCACAGCACTAGCAATCTCACGTACCTTAACTCTTCTGTCATCCATCACCATATCATGGATTTGATCAATGATTTCTGGAGTCGTCACCTCCACAGGCCGTCCAGAACGTTCAGTGTCACTTGTGCCCATATGGCCAGTCCGAAAATTTTGAAACCACTTATAAACTGTTCTAATCGAAGGTGCAGAGTCACCATAATGTTTATCAAGCTTCTCTTTAGTCTCCTGAGGCGTTTTGCCTTTCATAAAGTAATGTTTAATCACCACACGAAATTCTTTTCGTCCATTTCTTGAAAATCACTCGATTTCCTTGATTCACACGAATGCCAAACACAAAGAAATAGACAAATATGGCTGAAACTTGGTGTGCGTTCATTCAAGAGATGCTACTAACTAAACATGACCTCGATACGCGCCGGTGGTGCCATTTCTCGGACTTTGCATGGACTTTTAAACCAGCCTCGTATATATATATATATATATATATATATATATATATATATATATATATATATATATATATATATATTTAACTGTTTTTACAAGCTTTCATTTGACACCTTCCAAAACTAACCCCTTAAGTCAAAATTTAATTTTCAAACTACACGGCTCTGATGTGGCCATTGCGGTGCCAAATTTCAACTTTCTATGTCGCGGGCCGCATCCGGCCCCCGGGACGTATCAATAAGGCCCGCGATCGCAATGTGTCACAGAAAGAAGAATCATGTTTTTTAGAGCCGTATATTATATACAATATAATTAAATAATTCAGTACATTTTTTTTATTTGAATCTGGCCCGCCTACACATTCTAAATTTAATATATGGGCCTCTGCAAAATTGAGTTTGACGCCTCTGTCTATGTCAAATAATTTCGGAGAAAATCGGGTGTGACAGATCGACAGACGGACAGACACACGGACAGATACCGAAGTGATCTTATAGGTGTTCCGTACAGAACAATAAAAATAATGAAACATAGTTATCCAATATTTACGCAATTAGTTTGCAACACAAACGTTTTAGCGAAGGGTTCAAAATTTAGTTGTACCAAATCATAGTAATTACTAAATTTACATGATATAGGGTAGTTCTTGTGTATATATATGAAACCATAATAAAAAGTTAAAGTAGTAAGGATGGCCTAGCAGGTAATTTATGACGAATCAGCTCTATCAGTAGAGACATTAATTTTGGGAAATTTCTAGTATATTTGTCTTCATACCTGGAGTTAGTTGGGGCTTTCTGGCAATATATTAGACCTTTCTATTGCGTAATAGCTAAAAATATAACAGATGAGAAGACGCAAATAAAGAGAAGTTACAAAGAATTTACAAGAATATTTGCTCTGTGACAATTATTTCTACAGGTTCGGCGTAAATTAACTTGAATGCTGTGAGCTATTATATACTTTAACAGTTTATCGTTTCCTAAACAACACGTATGTGTAGACAATATCCTACATATAAAAAAACTAATATGTTGTTCTTAGTATTCCATACGGAACACTTAGAAGTTCTTTTCGGGGTCTGTCCGTCTGTCTGTGTGTTCGTCGGTTACACCCGCTTTTCTCCGAAACTATTTGACATAGAAATTTGAAATTTGACACTTATATAGGAATTGATAGGCCCATCAGAGCCGTTAAGTTTTAAAACTTAAATTTTGAGTTAAACGGTTAATTGGGGAGGGTGAAATCGGAAGCGAAAAAAAATTTATCAAGTCATCGAGTGGGGTGTCAAACGAAAGCTTGTGAAAACACGAGCTGAAAAATATATATAATGTAATAATTGCGCACACTTTTCTTTGTATTATTTTTGAAAAATTGCGAAAAATTGCTGCCCCCCTTTATCTCGAAAAGCAGCAAAAAATTTTGAAAAAATTCTGGAATATTCTCCACGAATGCATCTTTAATAATTTATCTAGTACACAAAAAAAATTCAAGGTCATCAGTTTTTAGCAAAGATCGGAAACAAACTTTGTTGAAAAATCATTTGGGGTGTATTTTGTGAAGTCATTGATCATTTTTATATTTCCATAAGAAAAATGTTTATTTTATAAACAATCAACGTAAGGAACACTAATTGCGCAAGTCCGACTTGCACTTGCCTGGTTATTTTTTCCTAATAATTTTATTGCATACGTTATTTTTTAAGGTCGTTCATTACTTACGTATATTACATGAAACATAACTGTTCAATAAGTCTCCGCAGTTACAAGAACAAATTTTGTTCGAAATTAGGGATTTCCTATCCGTGGAAAATAGACAAAAAAATATATAGTAACTTAGCATTCGAAGGTCGTCTACAAATTTCGTTCTTGCGTTAAAAGTACTGAAGGTCCGAGGCTATAAATAACCCATTTAGAGCTCGTCAGCTAGTTTTAGGCGAAGATGGTAATCATCTATTCTTGCCACACCGGGGACTCCGTGGCATGGTACTTGCTTGCGGTGCTGAAGGTCTCGGGTTCCAATCCTGGCATGTCAATATACTTATTTATTAATTTATTTAAGTATATTTGGCTTGGCCACGACCATAGGTGGTAGTTGTTTGCAGAAATGCAATAACGCCCGTGGCAGTACTACTGTGTTGTCTAAAAGGTGCTGTGAAATATGTTTCGTCACTTGAACTAACCTGAACTCTTTGCTTCACAGCCTACTATCGGAAGAAAAACACGGCCCACTATTCCCATAGTACAGTCAAGGGTCCCAGATATTGTCTTTAGGTAGCGTATCATACAACGTATTTTAATGAAGCTAGGCACCAAAAAAGCCTCTGGCGCTGGTGGAATACCTGTTATAGTACTCAAAAAATACGCAAGCGAACTAAATCCAGTTTTCTGTAGACTTTTCAACCTATCCTGTAAAAAGGAAATATTTCCTTCCTGTTGGAAATGCGCCAAAGTTCAGCCGATATCCAAAAACAGCAAGAAGACCTTGCCAAAAAACTATCCACCAGTCGAACTGCTTTCAATAATATCAATCAACATCTTTTAAATAGAATTTAATATTATTAGCGATCATCAATATGAGTTTCGTAAGCAAAGATCAAAAGGAAATCTTCCACCTTATGTAACACATATGTTTGAAATAACGCAATTGAAGATTTTGGAGAATCTCGAACGGCTGCACTTGATATATCCAACGCATTCGACAGTGTTTGGCATGACGGATTGTTTGCTAAGTTACGCTCTTATAGTGTGTCTGAAAATTTTTGTTTATAGCTCTCGGGTTTCCTTAGAAAGCGGTCTTTACGAGTGGCAGTCGATGGATTTCTTTCTAACACCTTCAGCACCAAAGCCGGTGTGCCCCAAGGCGCCATACTGTCTCCTACTCTCTTTCTAATTTACATTAACGATCTGCTGGAAAGAATCAAAAATCCAATCTACAGATTTACAGATGACAGTATACTTATTTCTTCATTCACTTTGAGCGTTCGAACATCAGCTACTCATGTAAATAACCGCAGACGACAGGAAGTTGTTCAACTTACCAAAGATCTGGAGGAAATTCTATCTGACAGTAACCAAGTAGAATTTAACGCTACAAAAACCCAGGCAACAGTTTTTTTCTAAAAAGTTAACATTGCATAACTCGACATACTTATGTCGGGACACTCAGTTCCTATAGCATCGTCACTCAAATTGCTGGGCGTTAACTTGGGAGCAAATATGTCTTAGCACGAACATGTAGAATGGATAACAAAGAGAGCTTCTCAAAAGCTGGGAATATTATTTCGAACTAGGAAGATTTACACTCTACAACTGCTAATTCTGTATAAACTTCAAATTCAACCAACGATGGACTAGTGCTCCGATGTTTAAGGCTCTGCTCCCAAACATACACTGCATTTGTTGGATTCTATTCAGACGAGAACTGTTCGCCTGCTTGAAGATCCAGAACTCACTAGAAACTTTTATACCTTGGAACATCGGAGAACAGTTGGTGACTTGAGTCTATTCTATAAGTATTTTCATGGGAAATGTTCAATGTACGTAGCCCGCTTAATTCCTCCCAGAGCAGGGCATGCTATTAATAAACGTCTCGCTAATACATCACATCCATATGAGAGTCAGCTCGTACAAGATATTTCAAGCAGTCTTTTATACGGAAAACAACATTCCTTTGGAATGATTTGCCCAGGAGTGTGTTTCCCATCGAGTACAACTGACAGCGATTCAAGACCAACATGAATCGCTTTTTCCGCACACACCTCGCTCCTCTAGCGCTTTAGGAATTTCCCTGCAGCACGTGTGCTATGTACCATAAAAAAAAATTGACACAAATTTTTTCTGTGGGGCTCTATTAAGAGTAAAGTTTATATCAGCAAACCAAAAACACTTCATGAATTAAATCACTGGCCAAGTGCAAGTTGAACTTGCGCATTTAGTGTTCCGTAAGTTTTGAAATAAAAAATTTTGTTACGGAGGTATGAAATGATAATGACTTTACAAAACACACCCCAAATGAGTTTTCAACAAAGTTTTTTCCGATCTTTACTGAAAACTAATAACCTTGAAATTTTTGTTTTCTTTTTTATATACCAGATAAATTATTAAAGGTATTGCACTCGTGATAATTTTCTTTAAATCTACACCCTGTAAAGAATATTTCGGTACCTTTCGAGATAAGGGGGGACAGCGATTTTTCGCCATTTTTTAGAAATAATACAAAAAGTGTGAGCGAGTATTACATTATATATATTTATGAACTCGTGTTTCTACAAGTTCTCATTTGACACCCCACTCGATCACCTGGTAAATTTTTTTTTCCACTTCCGATTTCACACCTCAAAACTAACCCCTTAAGTCCAAATTTAACTTTCAAAACTCTCTCTCTCTGATGAAGTCATCAACTTCTATATTTGTGCCAAATTTCAACTTTCTATGTCAAATAGTTTCGGAGGCAATTGGGTGTGACAGACGGACAGAGAAATAGACGGACAGACAGATACCGAAGTGACCTTATAAGTGTTCAGTACGAAACACTAAGAACAACATCCGAGCTGAATTTGCTGAAATAATTTTTTAATTTAAAATGCTTGTCAATTGCAATATTATTGGTGGAAAAGGTTTGTGAAAGTATATGAAATAAAAAAAAATAAAAAAGCGTGTTTTTTTGAATTTAATTCATTATATCAACTATTTAAAATAAAATAATGCGTGTGTACGTGCTTATGTTCGTGCGTCGTGTATTATTCTATGTAGTGTGCGCGTGGGCATGTGTGTTGGTGTCTGTATATGTAGACGTGAGCGTACAAGTGTATTGGAGAATACAAAGTACTATTTAAGTATTTAATAAAGCTGAAAATAAGTAAAACCGAAAATTAATAATGTTTAGATGAGCTTGTATATTTGTGTATGTTATATATATTTTTTTCTCACCTAAAGTGTCCACTTCTGCAATTTCTCAGGATAACTTGCGCTACTGTATACTTACTTATGTATAGAATTTACATGTTATTTTGGAAAAATTCTTCGAAGTCACTCATTTACATGTACTAAGCGATACCGCTTATTACATATAAATATAATAAAAAAATATAATAATTATAATAATAAAATTATAATAATAAAAAAACTGTAATAAAAAGAATTGCGATTCTTGACCTCACAAAATCATAAACAAAAAATCTGATTTTTCTCTTTTTGTTTACTTTTAGTGTCACTTATGTCAGTTAGTAAGATTTTCAAAATTCAATCTAGTAAATCGGTCCATATCAGTAGCGTTACTAACATTAGGTAAGAAAAAAAAATAAAAATTAGTACTAAACGTTGTGTAAAATGTTTTAATGCAGTAAAAAAAGGAACACACTTATGCACACCGTCAACTGCTGTAGAGAATCTTCAGGATCAAATTACAAAGTTGACTTTAAAACAAAATGAGCAATTGGCACCTAGTTATAAACAAGATATAAGAAAAATCTAAATCTGATTTCAATAATAGTAACATAACCTTGGTACGAATGTCACTTACGTAAACAAAAAGAGAAAACTCTTGTGAGGCCAAGAATCGTGATTCCTTTATTTACATTTTTTTTATTATTATAATTTTATTATTATAATTATTATAATTTTTTTATTATATTTATATGTAAAAAGCAATATCGCTTATCTATAATATATATAAAATGCAACGTCTCTCTGTCTGTCTGTCTGTCCGTTAGTGCGCTTATCACTGGAGAACCACTTATCCGATTTATGTACTTTTTTTTTTAAACATACATACGAGGCTGGTTTGAAAAGTCCGTGCAAAAATAAAAACTACTTATGTGTTTGTGGTAAACAATTTTTATTTTTCGACATAATCTCCTTTTAGGCTTATACACTTCGTCCAACGATGTTCTAGTTTGTTGATCCCTTCCGAATAATAGGATTTGTCCAAGTCTGCAAAATATCCATTAGTGTCTGCAATCACCTCCTCGTTTGAATAAAATCTTTGTCCCGCCAGCCATTTCTTCAAATTGGGGAACAAATAGTAGTCCGAGGGAGCCAAGTCTGGAGAATAGGGGGGATGTGAAACGAGTTGGAATCCTATTTCCATTAATTTTGCGACCACAACTGCTGAGGTGTGTGCTGGTGCGTTGTCGTGATGGAAAAGGACTTTCTTGTGGGCCAATCGCGGGCGTTTTTCTTGCAGCTCGATTTTCAAACGGTCCAGTAACGATGAATAATATTCACCTGTAATAGTTTTACCCTTTCCCAGATAGTCGATGAGGATTATCCCTTGCGAATCCCAAAAGACAGTCGCCCTAACATTTCCGGCCGAAGGAACGGTCTTCGCCTTTTTTGGTGCAGATTCCCCCTTGATAACCCATTGTTTAGATTGTTGTTTGGTCTCAGGAGTATAGTAATGTATCCATGTTTCATCCACAGTGACGAAACGACGCTTAAAGTCCTCCGGATTCTTTTGGAACAGCTGCAAACCATCCTTGCAACACTTCACACGATTCAGTTTTTGATCAAGCGTGAGCAATCGCGGCACCCATCTTGCGGATAGCTTTCTCATGTCCAAATGTTTATGCAAAATATTATGTACCCGTTTAGTCGAGATGCCCACAGCACTCGCAATCTCACGCACCTTAACTCTTCTGTCATCCATCACCATATCAAGGATTTGATCAATGATTTCTGGAGTCGTAACCTCCACAGGCCGTCCAGAACGTTCAGCGTCACTTGTGCCCATATGGCCAGTCCGAAAATTTTGAAACCACTTATAAACTGTTCTAATCGAAGGTGCAGAGTCACCATAATGTTTATCAAGCTTCTCTTTAGTCTCCTGAGGCATTTGCCTTTCATAAAGTAATGTTTAATCACCACACGAAATTCTTTTTCGTCCATTTCTTGAAAATCACTCGACTTCCTTGATTCACACGAATGCCAAACACAAAGAAATAGACCAATATGGCTGAAACTTGGTGTGCGTTCATTCAAGAGATGCTACTAACTAAACATGACCTCGATACGCGCCGGTGGTGCCATCTCTCGGACTTTGCACGGACTTTTCAAACCAGCCTCGTATGTTCTCTGGCCAGGTTATAGGCTATATTTTATTACGATAGCTAGCATAAGGAATGAGCAGTGACGTAAAATAGTGAGTGAAATCGGAAAAAAATTTGCCGCTAGCGCATTTTCTTGCAATACACAGCCTAAACCATTAAATATGGAACAATATTATGTAGCAGAGAATATCTATAATCTATAACACAGGGGAACAGCTGTTTTGGTGTCGAGGTTTTTTGAGCTGATTCTGTATCAATTTGATGTCCTGAATTCAAATAACGTATTCATTTGTACCTAGGAGCTCAAATTTTTAAGATATACAATTTTAGAGAAATATAAGTTACATTATTGTAACTCAAATCCGTAAGTGTAGTAAACAAAAGTAGATACGAAATTTTTATTTTAGTTATACAAAATACAATATTATGTCGTACTTACAAACAAAAAAAAAACATTGAAGAAATGAAATAGTCACTCAACACTTGGAAAGCTTCTTTTCCGCGACATTCTTGAATGTTTTTTTAAACAGTCCCTTTTTAAACTCCAGCAGTAATCTGCCATCATGTGCATGTCCCATCTTCCTTGGTAGCGGTCCTCCATAACTTTAATATCTTGGTGAAATCTTTCACCTTGTTCCTCACTCATGTCTCCTAAATTTTCTGGAAAACGGTCTAAGTGGCTGTGTAAATAGTGTATTTTAATACTCATATTGCACCCTAAGGATTTGAAACTATTAAGCATCTTGTTAACCATTTCAACATAGTTTTGAGCTTTATGTTTGCCTAGAAAATTTTCTACAACTGCAACAAATGATGTCCAAGCTTCTCGTTCAACTTGATTCATTGAATTTATGAAGGCAGGATCCTTAATTAATTGTCTTATTTGTGGGCCGTCAAATATCCCTGCTTTGAGTTTTTCTGTGCTCAACTGATGCATTTTTACCCCTATATATGCAAAACAAGACCCATTCTTATCAAGAGCCTTTACAAATTGCTTCATTAAGCCCAACTTTATATGTAACGGAGGAAGTATGATTTTTTCTCTTTCAACCAAAGCGTCGTTAATGACATTCTTTTCCCCAACGTCCATGTTTTCTCTCTGAGGCCAATCTTTTCTAACCCAGTGGTGTGTTTTGTCCCTACTATCCCAGAGGCACAAGAAACACGGATATTTCGTGTAACCACTTTGCTGCCCAAGAAGAAAGTTTCCCATTTTTAAGTCTACACAAATCATCCATTGATGTTCGTAATACTTTATCTTCTGCAAGACCAAAGCTATGGTATTATATTCTTCTTTCAGTTTCGTTGAGTGAGCTAGTGGTATTGAACCATATTTATTCCCATTATGTAGAAGGACACATTTTAAACTTCGCTTTGAACTGTCAATAAATAAGCGCCAATCATCTGGAATATATTCAGAAAGTCCCATTTCTTTCATGAGTCCCCTAATTTCGTGACAAAATACAAGATTGTCTTCTTGAGAAAAGAATGGTAGCAGATCTTTTTCTCTTGTACGGTAAAAGGTAATTTTGGTTCCTTGTTCCAGTAAATTTTTGTCGTTCAACCTAGAAGCCAGTACTTCAGAAGCTTTTTTCGATAAATTGAAATCCCTGGTGAGATCATTAAATTCATTTTGATTGAAGCGTTGAGGAACTGATGACGTCCCCTCATAGTCACTGTTAGTTTCATTAGCATCAGAACTTTTATTAGCATCAGAAGAGCGATCAGAGGGAAAATATTCGTCATCAGAGATATGTGGTAGCTGATGAAATGTTGGAATCGGTATTTCATCTGAGTGCGGGATAGGGCGTATTGCCGAGTCTAAATTGGGATAAGTCCACTTACTGCGGTTATTTCGATTGATTCCATTAGTATTTACTAAACAGAAATAACAATCATTGAAGTGGTTTTTTGGTTCTCTCCAAACCATTGGTGCGCCGAATTTTAGACATTTTCTTTTCCCGGTAGTCCACTGCCGTAAATGCTCTGTACAAGTTTTACATACGAGATGCGGGGCCTACGTTTTGTCCTAATCACCAAGCTTAACTCCAAAGTATCCAAGATACGCTCGCTTTACAAAGTCAGTAATAGTTTGTCTGTTTTGTTGAAACATGTATTCTCCGCATATATAGCAAAACACATCAGGTTGATTTACACAACTTCTTCTTGAACTGGAACCTGAACTCATTTTAATTCTGTTCAATAACACAAAAACACTCTTTTCTTAACATAAAATAACACGCCGAATTCGATCTACTCTCATTAGTAAGAACGCACAAACTGACGAGACTTACCCGAGTTAGGTGATTAAAAGGGTCAGTTCAGGTACCTGATAGGCAATGGTTCCACTATTTATAGATTTACCTGGAATTTACTCAATTACAGACTGACAATAAAAACCATTGTACCTACATTAATGAATATATAATAATTTTAGAACTCTCATAAATGAATATACTGAATAAAAACCACATTGGTAGATAAGTTGATGTATCTAAAAAAGTAGAGCTGATAGAGAAAAACGGATTGCACGTATAGATTTAGCGTCCCAAATATAGTTAAAATCAGCTCTAAAATCCCAGGCACCAAAACAAAAATATTTTTTTGTTGCCCTGTGTAATCTATAATATATATAAAATGCAATATCTCTCTGTCTGTCTGTCTGTCCATTAGTGCGATTATCACGCGAGAACCACTTATCCGATTTACCTGTCTTTTTTTAAATTCATACAAATGTTCTTTGGCCAGGTTATATAATAATAATAATAATCTATATCTATAATATAAATAAAATGCAACGTCTCTCTGTCTGTCTGTCTGTCTGTTAGTGCGCTTATCCCTCAAGAACCACTTATCCGATTTACGTGATTTTTACAATTTATACTTCTCTGACCAGGTTATAGATATATAGTTTATTACATCTATAATATATAAAATGCAACGTATCTCTGTCTGTCTGTCCGTTAGTCACTGGAGAACCATTTATCCGATTTTCTAACTTTTTTTTTTAAATATACATGCGTTCTCCGGAGAGGTTAGAGGCTATATTTTATTACGATAGGTAGCATAAGGAATGAGCAGTGACGATAAAAGTGAATGAAGTCGGAAAAAAGTTTACCGCTAGCGCGTTCTCTTGCAATACACAGTCTAAACCATTAAATATGAAACAATATTATGTAGCAGAGAATATCTATAATCTAGAATAAACAGTGACGATAATAGTGAATCAAGTCGGACAAAGTTTGCCACTAGCGCGTTCTCTTGCAATACACTGCCTAAAGCATTAAATATGGAAGAATATCATGTAGCAAAGAATATAATATATATAAAATGTAACGTCTCTCTGTCTGTCTGTCCGTTAGTGCGCTTATCACTCGAGAACCACTTATCCGATTTACGTGTTTTTATAAGTTTATACATATGTTCTATATAATTCGATATAAGCCTAGATAATGGGAGATAAGGTGAGATAATGGGAGATAAGTATAAATAATGGGAGATAAGGAGAAATAATGGGAGATAAGGAGAAATATTGCGAGATAAGTCGAGATAAGCCTAGATAATGGGAAATAAGATGAGATAATAGGAGATAAGGAGAAATAATGGGAGATGAACAGAGATAAGCCTAGATAATGGAAATTATGTAAGGAGAAATATTGCGAGATAAGTCGAGATAAGCCTAGATAATGGGAAATAAGATGAGATAATGGAAGATAAGGAAAAATATTGGGAGATAAAGGGAAATAATGGGAGATACTTTATTACGTTGGGTAACATAAGGAATAAGCAGTGACGATAGTAGTGAATCAAGTCCACGCAAGCGGCCGCGGGCCCTGCTAGTTATATATAAATGAGTGAATTCGCAGAATTTTTCCAAAATAACATCTACGTATAAATCCTATATGTATAAGTAAGTATACGGTACCGCATTTAATCGTGAGAAATTGCAGAAGTGGGTGGTTAGATGAGAAAAAAAAATATAACATACACAAATATACCAACTCATTTAAACATTATTAATTTTTGGTTTTACTCATTTTAAGCTTTATAAAATTCTTAAATAGTACTTTGGATTCTTCAACATACTTGTACTCGCACATGCACAAATAGAGACTCATAAACATACGTGACCACGCAACCACTACATAGAATAGTACACGACGCACGCATATAAGTACGCGTTATTTTATTTTAAATAATTATTCGAAATTCGAAAAATACGTTTTTTTTTTTTTTTAATTTTGCACTATATCAAAAATAGCTCGATAAAAGATTTCAATTTTTTTTTTATTTTATTATTTTCGCAAACCTTTTTCATCAATAATATTACAATTGACAAGAACTTTAAATTAAAGTCATTTAAATAATATTGTATTTCATGTATAATTTCTGTAACACAAACAAATAACAAAAACTTTGAAGGATTCCAATTTTTCTGTTTTTTATTAAAAACTTTTAGGAGCCTCTTACCTTAGAACCTTAGAGTACCTCCTTATTTTGCCATTTTGTTTTTTTTTTAGGATTGATGACCGAAGTAATAGCGCCTAATGACATCTCAACATTGGATGACCGCTAAAACTAACAACAATGTCGAAAATTTGAAACATGTGTCACTGAACTCATTTTATCAAAAAAATGAGAACGCCAGAACATCGAGCCCACCCTCGGGCAGGAAAGAATTTCGAGGTAAGTAAATGCTCCTTCACCACTGCCCGGGAAAGAAGAAGGAAACAGAGTGATAGTAAGAAATGGGGATCTGAAAAATTTCCCGATGTAACAACGGATAAAATAATAAACGCCCTACAACATATTCACAACAACAAAGAACCAGGGGACGATGAAATAACTATAGAAATGATAAGGTAAGGAGCGGCATCGATAATACAATCTGTTCAAGCTCTATTTAACAGGTGCCTTATAGAAAATAAAATATCAACACCTTGGGTAAACGCCTTAATTGTGCTTATTTTTAAAAAGGGGAACAAATTTAAATTGGAGAATTACATACCCATCAGCCTGTTATCGGCACTATATAAAATACTCACTTGGAATTATAAGATATAAATTAACGAACAAATTAGACAGTTATCAACCACGTGAACAAACGAGATTTAGACGGGGATATAGCACTTTGGACAATCTTTAAACAATTTGATTACCAGTGGAAAAAACAAATGAATATAAGCCATTGTTATCCTTGTGAATAGCAATGGTTGACTACGAAAAATCATTTGATCTGGTAGAGATATGGGCAATCCTTAACGCCGTAACGGCAGAGTCGATGAAAGATACACAACTGAATACATATATAAAAATGCCACTTCACAAATAAAGTTTGTAGAAAAAACAAATAAAATCAAAATTAAAAGATTGTTAAAGTGGAAAAATAAAGGAATACTAATGGATGGTGAAAAATTAAATCACTGGTGGAAAACCGCCAAAAAAATACGAAGATGTGATTGCAAGCATTGTTGGACGAAGATGATTCGCAAACACAAAAACAACTCGTCGAGCACTTGGGCGTTAGTCAACAAGCTGTTTCCAATCCGCTACGAGAGATGGGAAAGATTCAGAAGACCGGTAGATGGGTACCACATGAGTTGAACGACAGGCAAATGGAAAAGCGCAAAAACACGTGTGACTTTTTGCTCGCTCGGTACAAAAGGAAGTCGTTTTTGCATCGTATAGTTACAGGGGATGAAAAGTGGATTTATTTTGAGAATCCCAAGCGCAAAAAATCATGGGTAGACCCAGGCGCACCATCCACATCGACCGCAAGACCGAATTGCTTTGGCAGAAAGACGATGCTCTGTGTTTGGTGGGACCAGAGGGGCGTGGTCTATTATAAGCTGTTAAAACCTGGGAAAACGATTAATACTAAACGTTACCAACAACAATTGACCGATTTGAACCGTTCGCTACTTGAAAAAAGGCTAGAATACCGAAAGAGGCAACACAAAGTGATTTTTTTTCATGACAATGCTCCATCACATACGGCAAAACCAGTTCGCGACACGTTGGAAGCACTCAGCTGGGAAGTTCTACCCCATGCGGCTTACTCACCAGACTTGGCTCCTTCCGATTACCACTTGTTTGCATCGATGGGTCACGCACTTGCTGAGCAGCGCATTGGTTCGTACGAAGATGTGAAAAAATGGCTCGATGAATGGCTTGCAGCAAAAGGGGAAGATTTTTACTGGCGTGGTATTCACAAATTGCCCGAAAGATGGGAAAAATGTATAACAAGCGATGGAGCATACTTTGAGTAAAGCATTTTTTATCATTCTTTGAATTTAACATGTTTTTTTAGAAAAAAATCCGCATTTCATATTTGTACACCTGGTATTTGAGCAACGAAATCAAAAAATCAAAATATCAAAAAATAATATAAGGCTGACTTGGATAGAAGAATCTCGTTAGCTTGGTCTGCTTATTCGGAAGGTTACAATCTACATTTAAATTGGACATCCCAAATACAACAAAAACCAGAGTATTCGACCAATATGTACTGCTGGTATTAACATATGGCACTGAAACGTGGGCTTTAAATAAAAGTATAATAACCAGGTAACTCAAAGAGAAGAATGAGAATGCTAAATATTAGACTCCAAGATCGTATTCCTAACATCGAGATTCGAAGAAGATCAAAAGTGACAGAGGTAATACAACAAAAATGTAGAACATTGTTTAAACATTAAGGTGGAATTGGACGGGGCATATCGCAAAGATGAATGATAACAGATGAACACGCCGTATAGTTGAATGGAGGCCTAGAGAACACAAAAGATGTCGAGGTACAGCACAGACAAGATGGACGGACGACATAAAAAGATTAGCGGGACACGATTGGATGCAAAAAACCAAACAACGAAGCTCATTGAAGATAACTTGGTGAAGCTTACATCCGATTATGAATGGAATAAGTTAATGATGATGATGATAATGATGAAATGATAATTAATGTTGATAGATAAACTTAGTATGATAGTGATTGCGGATTTGGCTTAATTATGGGAACTTGAAATTTAATGCCAATTATGTCCTAATCGAATCTAAGGCTAAACTAGTGTACGAGTCAATATGGTATGGAAACTTTCACGGGCTTGACAAGATGAGAAAGCATTTATGGAATAACACTGTGTCAAACTTTTCAATGTCTCTCTTACGATTAGAACGCTGAGTGAGTTAAGAAAGATACAATTGTGTGAATTGTGTTTACCGATCCTTGACTTAGATTAATAATTCGTTTCAAAGTGTGATTAGATTGTAAATATCGATTAAGTGGTTCAGCTTTTTAATCACGAAGAGGAAAGATCCCTAATTCCCGATCCCCGCCGCACATTTAAAAAAGTTAGTCAATTTCAATGCCTTATATGTATAATATGTTTCTAAATATAAACAAAATGCATAAATTGATAATGGCAGGAATAATTTTGACCAAACAGGACGAAAATGGATAAGAAAAATATAAAATTGACAGGTGTTGTAATATAGAACATTGTTTAAACATAAACATCTTACATTCAATTTTAATACATTTAAAAAGGAAAATTATATCAACACACACAACATACATATTTCTCTTAAATTTCTTAGGTGGATCTGGACATGAACTACTTAAGTCCAGGAGCCTTTACAGTTCTCCCACTAGATCCAGAAAGTTTGCCAGACCCACCACCAGCCCCGCCGCCCTACAGGTAACCACGTTACACTTTTTCTTATTATGAAAATTATAAATATTTGATTCGGTTTGTGCTGATTTAAAACTTATTTCGATACCTTTTAATAATGCACTTTTTTGAATTTACTTACACAAAATACAGTTATTTTCCTTTTTACAAACAGCCGGGACCAAAAAAGGTAAACGAAATAGCAGAAGCTTCATTCTAAAACATTACCACTAGCATTTTGTCACATTTTTTATACAACACGTTGATATTCATCCATCGGTTAAAGTTTGCCGTATTTTTAGAAACAAATTACAACAAATTAACAAGTTTCAAACATTTGCATGATATTATGACGTAATCCTTTCGTTTTCTATCATTACTACTTTTCCAAAATAATTTGTCAAAACATTTACACAAACATTTCATAGAAATTCTATCCAAAAAATGAACAAAAAACAAGCACAGAACATATCATAAAATATTTTTGAAGAAATAAGGATATCTCAATCTTAAAAAAATTATATATACAATTATCTACCTTTTTTACCCCTACAGATTAACGCCAAACGCACGTAGGCCAAAACATAAATCGTTTGCAATTATCGGCGATCCAACCAGCAGTAGTCCAACCTCAAGAAGTTCCTCACCCACAGGCCGTGTTAGTCCCTTTAAAGGACGTGGCTTCAATCCTATTGGCTCTCGCCATGCTAGTCCTAGCATATCACCCATTCCACCTGAAGATCCCAGAACCATAAGTCCTCGACCTGGTGCTGTGGGGAATTCATCAAAGATTCCTAAACCTACTGCTGGAAATAAGATTAGAAAGAGTTCTACAGGTGCTATTTTTGGAGAAAAAGTAGCGCATGTTAAATTTAGAGGCCTGAATAAACAGTCAAGTCAGAGTCTTACTAGTTTAGAAGAAACAACGTCTCGAAAACGGCCTCCACCTAGCCCAAGAAAGAAGTTCAAAGGGGCTTTTAAAGAACTATCTCCCATTCAAGGCTCAAGTCCTGAACCTAGCCAATCATTATCTTCTCCCTCGCGAATTCCTACAAAAAGTAAAAGCACTCCTTCCAGTAGGCTCACGTCTCCTACTAGGGAACAAAGCAGAGGACCTTCTAGAAGTCAGTCAAAACCGAACGTCAACCGAAGTAGAGATCCAAGTCCTTCCACTTTGCGAACCAAGATTCCTGTTAAAAAATACGATCATGTTCAGTCTAAAATTAACAGTTTCAATAATAAACCAAAGGTTCCTCCGAAACCTTACATACCTCCAACATCAAGCGATTTATCTGAAGATAATGAATCACCAAAAAAGAAAGTGTTATCTCGTAAAAACTCGATAAATCGAACTTCTTCCAGGCCAAATTTACTTCCAAAAACGTTTATGGGCAACAAAAACCATAATTATACTAGTGATAGTAGTTTAAGTACGGAACCTGTAGACTCTCACAAACCGAAGACAGTGTCCGCAAAGACTTTCGGTTCAAAAGTGAATACGAAAAATGTCTCGAACTCAAGTGTCGGTAAAATTTCTAATAGTGTTGCGAAAACAAGTAATAATAAACCTAGTGTCTCAAAAACTAACCAAATTTCTAAAAGTGTCAATAAGAAAGAACCTGCTACAGTAAATGCTCTCAAAACTGCTAATAATGAAAACGATAAATCTGCAGACACTTCTCTTACGGAGGATCTGGGAAAATCTTTTACGGAGGGTCTGGGAAAAAAAAGTTCGATTATGGGAAGCAAGGTCGACTTAGTTGCTTTGGAATTAGATGATCCCATTCCATCAGCCATAGATGTGGTATCAAGTACAACCAACACAGTCACTAAACCTCTAAAAATTGATACTCCTGTATTAGAACGATCAAAAGCTATATCGCCTATAATCGATGGCAGAGTTTTAAGTGCTACTAGTGTAAGTCATGCAATAAACAAAATGAATGATACTGTGCTCAACACTCAGACATTAATTAAAGATAGTGGATTACAAAGTAGGCTAAGTTCAGCTGCTGGGGCGGTAATATCTGTGAGAAGCGAATGTAATGAGAAGAAAGGAGGTATTTACGAAAATATGGTTGATTCTAAAGAGAGTCCCAAGGGCACAGAAAGTTTAAAGAAAAATGAAAGTCCAAAAGAAAAGGAAAGCTCAGGGGGAACTGAAAAACAAGGTACGTTGAAAGATTCTACTAAAACAACAGATGGTGAGATAGGCAATAATGCAGGGGTAGCTACTCTAAAAATCGATGTGAAAAAAGAAAGTCCAACAGCAACTGCTGAAAAAACTGCCAAAATAAATCCAAATAACGTAAATACACATTCTTCTACTACCGAAGCAACATTGAAAAACATGGAATCACTTAATAACACCAAAATGGCTTCATCGGTTCCCACCACGGTTAATAATAGCATAAATCATATCTCCAACAACCACTCAAATAATCACGTGACGACTGTTGGCTTAGGAAATGCCCGAGCAATAGAAAGAGAGGTACAAAACAACATGAGTAGGCTATTAGGATCTATGGATTCAAGTTTAGGCGATACGCCGGTCAATAAAATGTCTGCGAACGACAGAATAAGAGAGGCAAGGACGGTGATTGCGGCTGACGTTAAGCCGATTAGAATAACGGTTCGAGAAAAACCTTCTGATGTAGAGGTCCAGAGTGGAAATGTTGGTCCCCATTTTAGTATTGTCAATGGAGTGAATGACAGGCCAGGGTAAGTTGTATTATTTATTTAATTCTTTATAACGTATAGAATTAAGATCATTTGGATCTTGTGTATATGTTGGATATATCAAAACAGACAAATATAGAATTTTTGAGATTTCAAATATGTAAAGTTAATTCTTATCTCTGTTTGTCTTATATATACATAGACAGAATATGTATTTTTTGAACGGCGTGGCTATATGTATTATCGAGCAATAATCATATTTAGACCATACTTCGCAAATTAAAAGAAAAATCAAGAAGATAAATATTGTGCATGATATCTCATCGAAGCAACTGACAATTATTTTTATTATCTAAAACGCAACTATTAAGGTATTGGTATTATGAACCACCAGAAAGCTACTTTTGTCACACCTACTTCACCTCGAAAAGAGGTAGGGCAAAAATTTGTTCTATTTATGAACCAGCAATATTTGGTTCAACATTACTGCAGTTTATTTCGTAAACGTTCTTTTTTGTTATTGTCAAATTATAAAGCTTTAAAAGATCAAGACCAAGGCAAACAATATAGAAAGGAAAAACTCGCATTTTCTAGAATAAAGGAACTGTTTTACAGGGTTCGTATATGTAGTTCAAGGACACAATTTATGCGTTAATTTTGTAGGGTAGAAGAGAATTAGAAAATAAATTATTTAGTTGGGATTTATAAATATAAATTTAGATTTTTTAGATTGCGTAATTGGTTTTTATTACCTACCTACGTGAATACTAAATAGATTTCTTTAAGATAGAAAAGATTAGAATTCTGGTTGGCTTTACTTGAGCTAGAAATAGTAAAAATTAATGCAAAAGAAGGAAAAAATACGCATTCATATTATATTTCAGTGTTAAAGATAAACATCGAAGATTTTTAACGTTTAAGGAGGTATTTTATTCTATTCTAGCAATAAATTTACTGCAGCACTAGTGGTATGAAGAATTGATTTATGGCTAATTGCTCCAACAAATCCAGGAGATGCTTATCCTTTTTTTTTTAATAATAGTTTATTCAGCTACAATTTGCAGCGATTTAATACTAACATAGATTGCTACCTTTAGCACACTCCCTGCTCCTGCAGAGATTTAGAGATTTTCGTCTAGAGCATATGTTGTGCTTATAGTAGTAGAAAAAATCTAATTGGATACGTTCGAAATTCAGTAAATACTTAGGTTAAAGTATCATCTAAATTTGTTGGTGCTATAAGGGTTATTTTTCTCAATTTGGTTTTGCATCATAATATTGATAAGATTCGTTGTACGACGCTGGTTTGAAAAGTCCGTGCAAAAATAAAAACTACTTATGTGTTTGGGGTAAACCTTTTTTATTTTTCGACATAGTCTCCTTTTAGGCTTATACATTTCGTCCAAAGATGTTCTAGTTTGTTGATCCCTTCCGAATAATAGGATTTGTCCAAGTCTGCAAAATATCCATTAGTGTCTGCAATCACCTCCTCGTTTGAATAAAATCTTTGTCCTGCCAGCCATTTCTTCAAATTGGGGAACAAATAGTAGTCCGAGGGAGCCAAGTCTGGAGAATAGGGGGGATGTGAAACGAGTTGGAATCCTATTTCCATTAATTTTGCGACCACGACTGCTGAGGTGTGTGCTGGTGCGTTGTCGTGATGGAAAAGGACTTTCTTGTGGGCCAATCGCGGGCATTTTTCTTGCAGCTCGGTTTTCAAACGGTCCAATAACGATGAATAATATTCACCTGTAATAGTTTTACCCTTTTCCAGATAGTCGATGAGGATTATCCCTTGCGAATCCCAAAAGACAGTCGCCATAACCTTTCCGGCCGAAGGAACGGTCTTCGCCTTTTTTGGTGCAGATTCCCCCTTGGTAACCCATTGTTTAGATTGTTGTTTGGTCTCAGGAGTATAGTAATGTATCCATGTTTCATCCACAGTGACGAAACGACGCTTAAAGTCCTCCGGATTCTTCTGGAACAGCTGCAAACCATCCTTGCAACACTTCACACGATTCCGTTTTTGGTCAAGCGTGAGCAATCGCGGCACCCATCTTGCGGATAGCTTTCTCATGTCCAAATGTTTATGCAAAATATTATGTACCCGTTCAGTCGAGATGCCCACAGCACTAGCAATCTCACGCACCTTAACTCTTCTATCATCCATCACCATATCATAGATTTGATCAATGATTTCTGGAGTCGTAACCTCCACAGGCCGTCCAGAACGTTCAGCGTTACTTGTGCCCATATGGCCAGTCCGAAAATTTTGAAACCACTTATAAACTGTTCTAATCGAAGGTGCAGAGTCACCATAATATTTATCAAGCTTCTCTTTAGTCTCCTGAGGCGTTTTGCCTTTCATAAAGTAATGTTTAATCACCACACGAAATTCTTTTTCGTCCATTTCTTGAAAATCACTCGACTTCCTTGATTCACACGAATGCCAAACACAAAGAAATAGACCAATATGGGTGAAACTTGGTGTGCGTTCATTCAAAGATGCTACTAACTAAACATGACCTCGATACGCGCTGGTGGTGCCATCTCTCGGACTTTGCACGGACTTTTCAAACCAGCCTCGTACTTGGCTCACGTCGTGCCATAATATGAAAATAAATTTTCGCTAATTCTAAATGATTTTAATTGTTTTTAGATGATTTTAATGATATTTCTATAGATGCCTATCGATTTAGAGAGGGAGTTTTAAAGAGGTTTACAACATGCAATTTGTAACGTACTTTTTTTACGCACCCATCGAAGTAGCGATATGTAGTACTCTTATGAGTTGAAAGCTGTAAGATTAGGATTGTTTTAAGGAAGTTTTTTTTATAGTTCAACGGCCAAAGTATCTTTTAGAGTATCTAATTAACAGAAAATGAGTAAAAAATAGGTCTCCTGAACTGAAATAATGGTGAGTTTATGAAGTAAAATATTGGAATATATTTACATAAAAACAACAGATATACTATAAAAGTTCAAACTTATGTATTTTGGATGGGCACAAAAGGTTTTCAATTTCTCCATAATGACCCTGCGGCTTTTATCATTGTCGTTCCTGTAATGATACAATAGGCAACGCTACACCTCTTTTCATTTATAATGTGTAAAATTATAAAACCCAACAAAAAATTGTAATTAATTTATAGTGCTTCTAACTTTTAAAACCTAGACAGGGGCACAAATTGTACAATATCAACGCTAGATGGCGTTGTAGTACTATAGAACTTTTTTTTTTTTTTTTTTTTTTTTTTATTGGTCTAGCACACGTGCTGCAGGGAAGTCCCTAAAGCGCTCCAGGAGCGGCACGAGTGCGGAAGCGGCACGAGTGCGGAACTGTTTTATAATAGGAACTTTTTCTATAAGTGAGCTGGGTGTTCTCTTTGGGGAATTTCCTCAGTTACCTACTTGTAATTGTCAAGAACACAGTTAAAATTTTTAATGATCGTCAAACAGGAAACAAAAGGTTTTCGCTTTTAGTAATGATATCAAGTATACAAAAATTAGAAAATATAGTCAATAAATAAAAAAGCGTTAAGCGGCAGACATAACAGAAAATCGAGTAGAGATGGAAAATTCGGAACTGTTTTATAATAGGAACTTTTTTCTATAAGTGAGCTGGGTGTTCTCTTTGGACCCAGGAATTTCCTCAGTTACTCTACTACTTGTAATTGTCAAGAACACAGTTAAAATTTTTAATGATCGTCAAACATGATATCATTAAATTTGAAACAAAAGGTTTTCTTAAGCTTTTAGTAATGATATCAAGTATACAAAAATTAGAAAATATAGTCAATAAATAAAAAAGAACAAACATGTTAATACCTCACAATGCGTTCTAGTATTTTTATCATCTAATATTAAATACAGAAGACAGACATAACAGAAAATCGAGTAGAGATTCATCGGAAAATTTTTATAAAACAACTTAAAAAAATAGATGATTTATATTTTAGTAAATCCTGTAGATCTATTGTCGCTTTATCTTATCTTCTTCTTCGGGTACCATGACCGTTCAACGATCGGCCGCCGGAAGAATTGAACCGTAGACGTTCCGTACCACTGCCTAAAATTTTTCAACCACGATGTTTTCTTTCTTCCTGAACCATGTCTGCCTGGAATCTTTCCCTCTATAATCAGATGCAAGATTTCGTATTTCTCTGGATGTCTCATAAAGTGGCCAAAATATTCTAATTTGCGTCGCTCGATGCTAGTGACCACCTCCAAGTCCTTGTTCATGCGAGTGAAAAAGCTGTTGTTACTAATTCTGTTCATCCAACTGATTTCAGCAGTCGTCGATACACCCACATCTCGAATGCCTCCAGACGTTTAAGCATGGCTTCAGTTAGCGTCCACGCTTCCATGCCGTACAAGAGAACCGGAAAGACATAGCAGCCTATTATTTTCATCCGTAGTTTCAATGATAGGTCGTGATTAGTTAAGATTTTTTTGTTCTTCATAAATGCGGCTCGGGCTTTTTCTATTCCACTTCCACAGTCGGATCCCAGTGATCGTTGATATTGCTACCGAGATACATCAATTTATCAACTCTCTTTATCTTTGTGCCACTGACTGTAACACCACCATCTTCAGTATTAGATTCTTTGCTTATAACCATATATTTTGTTTTATTTGCATTGAGTTTTAAACCAAACTGTGTACAAGTGTTAGTTGTTGTAGATCTTTTCCGTTATTAGTGATAACACAGGCCAACAAAAAAATATTTGTACCACTACATCTAAGTGTTATATATTTTTGGCTGCTGAAACCGTATCTGGTATCAGTTCTTTTGTATCACCCACAGTTCTCTCACAATATCACATCGATTAAATTTCAAAATAGGGAAAATTTGATACATAAAAAATAAAAACTTAAACCGTACTTTTATTTGATTAGCTTACAATTTTTACTCACGATAACATATTTCACTTCAATGTGAATATTTTAGGTGCTTATTTTTTTGTATTTCATTTCCCTTTTCTCTGTGAAGTTTCTTGTATAGTTTTTTCTCCATTGTAATGCATTTTGTTGTTCTCTCTATGAAGTGATCAACAGTAATCACCCATCATGTCTATATTTCAGCGTCCCTGGTACCGTTTCTCCATCTCCTTTATGTCCTGATGAAACCGTTCCCCCTGCTCTTCACTCACATCGCCTAAGTTTAGGAAAAAAGTCAAGATAGGTGTGCAAGAAGTGGACTTTAAGGCTCATCAGACAACCCAGATTTTTGAACTTGTCTATCATATTAGCTACGATAAGTTCATGGTAAAGGTCTTTCACATTGCCCAAAAACTTCGTCATAATTTCTTTAAATGATATCCAAGCCTCCTTTTCCTTTGTAATCATCCTTGCTTCAAAGTTGGAATCGAACATCATTTTACGAATATCAGGCCCAACGAAAACCCCTTCTTTCAGTTTGACTTCTGATAAATGAGGAAATCTTTTACACAAATATTTAAAACATTCACCATCTTTAGGCCGGGCTTTCACAAATTGTTTCATTAAGCCTAACTTGATGTGAAGTGGTGGTAAAAGAATCTTTTTTGGGTCTACTAAAGTTTTATGCAAAATGTTCTTCTTGCCAGGTGTTAAAGTTTTTCTTACGGGCCATTGTTCTTTGGACCAATGTTGATCCCTTGTTGTCCCACTCAATATAAAACATGGAAACTTTGTAAATCCCTTTTGTTGACCAAGGATCATGGAGACAACTCCATATAGCATCCAATCGTGAGCTGGATACTTAATTTTCTGTAAAATCATGTTAAGATTTTAGTAAGTTTCCTTCATATGGACTGAATGAGCAACAGGCAGTCAAGCATAAGTATTTCCGTTGTGTAACAGAACACCTTTTAAACTAGTTTTTGATGAGTCTATAAAAAGCCTCCAATCTTCTTTCTTGTACTCAATGCCAAATTCGTTCACTACCAATATCATTACAGTAAACCAAATCCTCTTCATGCTTGAAACACTGAGCAAACTGTTGATCTCTTGTTCTATAATGATAAATAGATGTTCCAGATTCCAATAAATGTTTTTCTTTCAGCCTAGAATCAAGCAATTCTGCTTTTTTCTTAATCAAACCCAAATCTCTCACTAAATCATTTAACTCAGCTTGTGTAAACAACAGTGGTTTTAAATTTTCTAGAGCACATTGAAACTCATAATCATCTGCAAAAATAACAATCGTTTGAATGATTTTCTTGCTCTCTCCATAGCATGGGTACTGCGAATCTAAAAGCTTTCTTTTCTTTCTTACACCATTTCCTAAGATCCTCGACACAAACAGAACATACTTTGTGAGGAGCCCAACATTTTTCTTGATAACCGATTTTTACACCAAAATATGCAAAGTATACTTTTTTTACAAAGTCAGTAATGTTTCTTTGATTTTTTTAGCTACAAACTCACCACATGAGTTAAACACTGCCATGCGAGGTTATATAAACTTGAAGAAAACAAACAGCTGTGACATTTACCGGAACTGCCAACCTAATAACATTTGATTTAATGCCAACCTTATAAAATTCTGATTTTATTGCCAACCTAATAACATTTGAATGATAAAAAATAAACTTTTCACATTTTGATTATTAAAATGTGAAAAATTGGTGGGTGATACGACTTTTTTATTACTATTTTTGGACTCAGCACACCAAAAAACATAGCAATCAGGTAAAATTATTAAAAAAGTTTTTTCATCTAATCGTAATCGTATCTAATATTATTTATGTTGATATTGATTCCTTCAGTGGTACCAGTGCTTCATTGAATATCGCCTCCGAAAAAGGTTGAACAAGAAGGGCGATAGAAAAACAACCCTGACGCACTCTCCGCTTGATTTTAATTTTATCTGATAGTTGAAGCTCCAACCGTACTTCAGATGTCTGATGCCAGTACAAATTGACGATGATACGAATGTTTTTGTCGTCTATACCGGTCGTTTTTAAAATTTCTAGAAGTTTTTCGTGGCGAACCTTGTCAAAGGCTTTTTCAAAGTCAATTGAACAAAGGAACGCATTTTAGTTAACATCGCGACATCTCTGAATCAACACATAGATACCAAACAGTGCCTCTCTAGTCCTTATTCCGTTTTGAAAACCAAACTGATTGTTTCCAATTCTTTCTTCAAGTTTATTATGTATCCTGCCATGCATGACTCTCAAAAATATTTTTAAAACGTGGTTCATGAGACTAATTTTTCGATGGTTACTCCAACTGGTTGCTCCGTTCTTTTTTGGAATCATGACAAATGTTGATTTCAGCCAATCAGTCGGTAGTAATCCGATCTCACAAATGGCGTTAAAACGTTTTGTCAGAGTTGTTATTCCTAAATTACCCTATAGTTTTAAAATTTCAGTGCTCACTTGGTCCGGTCCAAATGCTTTTCCATTTTTTGCTAGCTTTAACGCTAGTGCCATTTCGTCTATAGTAGTTGGTGGGCCAGACGTAGCATCAGTCATGTCACCTTTAGATCTTCCATCATCGAACAATTCTGTGATATAATCCTTCCATACCTTGAGCTGTTGTGTGACCATTTCGATCTTTCAGATAGTGGATTGTATTCAGGCTTTTATTGCCGTTAACCTCCTTCAGTTTTTTATGTAAATTAAACAAGTCGTGCTTTGCCTCACAGTGTTCAGTCTCATTACATTTCCTAAGGTGCCAGTCTGCCTTTGCTTGTCTTATTCTACGTCTTATTTCACAATGTATTCTCTTATATTCAACCTCGTTTCTATTCTTGTACTTGCGTCTCTGATCCATAAGGTTTAAAATGCCATCAGTCATCCAGCTCTGTTTCTTCCTTCGTCTATCCTCTTTTAGCTCACCCTGTCTTATAGGGCGTACCATTTAAGCTGACATTCAATCGTTATCTTAGAAGGCACCTAAAGTTGCATTTTTTTGCTAATAACTTCCATCCAATTGTAGATCTTAAATTTCAAAATTATGGTGTTTTTTCAAAAATGGACGGATAGAAATCAGTCAGAGCTTCCTCATGCCCAAATGTTCATACAAAATATGACCAACACATTCGTTTGATATCTTTAGGGTGTCAGCTATTTCACGTAATTTCACTTTACGATTATCCAAAACAATTTTGAGGATTTTTTTGATGTTTTCCGGTGTAACCACCTCATTTGGGCGTCCAGAGCGTTCAGCAACATTTGTGTCTGTACAACTGCGTTTAAATTCAGCATACCAGTAAACGATGAATGATTCAGGGGCAAAGTCCCCGTAATACTTATCAAGCCGTTGCTTTGCTTGAACGGTATTTTTTCCCATCAAAAAACAGTGTTTATTCAACATACCAAATTCGATTTTTTCCATTGTTTTGAAAATATCAAAAGTAGCGTTACAAAAACACTGGAACTAATCGTCGAAATGTCATGAAATTTTGACACGTATCGTTTGAAGGTATTTTTTGAAAAGGGCGGCATCTATGTGTCAGACCAAAAACTTCAGCCTACGTGTTATATATATATATATATATATATATATATATATATATATATATATATATATATATATATATATATATATATATATATATATATATATATATATATATATATATATATATATATATATATATATATATATAACAATCCTAAGTTTAACTGCTGCGAAACGCCCTTATAAGGAGAAGAGATGAGCAATCAAAGATCTAAAGGCTCTAGTATCTGCTTTTTATTTTTATTGTCGAGCTTTCGCTGCCTAATGGTAGCTTCTTCTGGATTCTAAAAATGCAAACCATGCATTGCATTGCAGAGAAGGTTAATGGCTTCATTTTGCCAGAGGGTTTTGTACTTGCTTCTTTCGATGTAGTTTCACTATTTACTAACATTTCTCTAGACCTTATTATATCAATATTAAATGAACATTTCACATCAATAGAAGAAATATGTAATATTCCTAAAGAACAGTTTCTACTAATCATTACTTTTATATATGAAAATACATTTTTCTCCTTCAATAGTACATTCTACAGACAAAAAATTGGCGTCCCAATGGGAAGTGCTATTTCACCAATCCTGGCCCAAATTGTTATGAATAAACTTCTTTATTTTGTTATTTCAAGGGTTGAATTTGAATTTCCCCTTCTGTTTCAATATGTGGATGACTTGTTAGTCGCTTTACCTGCCGGAAGTGTACAGAACACTCTTAACATTTACAATTCTTTCAATCATCAGTTAGTATTTACTGTTGAGGAGGAGACTGACTGTGCTGTTCCGTTTCTGGATACTAGGGTTGTACGCTCAGAAAATAATACAGTCAAACTGGACTGGTATAGGAAAAAATCAAGTTCTGGTAGATATATCTCCTTCCATTCTTATCACCCTATGAAACAGAGACTGAACATCATCAGAGGACTAAAGAACAGAATAGATAAGATTTGCCACCCCTCATTTAAAGAAAAAAATGTAAAACTGTTGGAAGACATTTTGTTGAACAATTACTATCCTAAAGCTCTAATTAAAAAGAATTTTCAAAGACCCCTCCTTCCAATTAATCCAACTGCCACCACTAATGTCGATATTAAAGTAGGAAAGCTACAATACATTGAAGGCCTTTCCCAGTCCTTGTCTTCTCTTTTTAAAAATACAAACATTAAAATTGCCAATTACAACATAAAAAGAATGAATTGTTTTTATACCAATTTAAAAGATAAAACCGATACTTTACAAAGATCTAATATAATCTATGGCATTCCCTGTCAATGTGGTTTGGTCTACGTTGGACAAACTTCACAAAAGCTCTCTAAGAGATTAGCGTTACACAAAAGTGATAGTAAACACAAACCTAACGCAACTAGTTTGAGCTTACACGTAAATAATACAGATCACAGAGTACAATATAACAACAGCTTCATTCTGGATGTTGAGACTAATTATTTCAGAAGAAGTTTCTTGGAAATGTGTTACATAAAAATCTGTAAAAATAATCTCAATCACAAAAAAGACATAGAAGGATTGAGCTCCATGTATACTTATTTGCTAACACAAAACTATACCAAACCAATAAAAAAGAACGATCTTTATGAAAAAATTAGTTTCTAGTAAAGTTGACGTTTTTTTATCTCTTTCTGTCATTTTTGCTATTTATTACCAGTTACTTTTCTATGTTTTCTTGTTAAAAATTACATAATAAAAAATTAAATATGACTAATAATAAATAACGTCCTCTTTCAAATTTTTAAATTAGCCTATGAATCTCTTGATTATAAAATTAAAGAATTAATATAATTAATAATAAATAACTCGTCGAAGAGTAACATTCATCAAATTTAAGTCCCCCCTTTTTTATAAAATTAAAACTAAAAAATAGATATCATTAATAATAAATAATTTATCTAAAATTAGCATCTACCTAAAAAATTTACATCCCTAACTTTAATGCTTTTTATGGTTTCTTGTCGACCTGATGACGACATAGACTACCAACAATATCCGGTTCGGACCCAAATATCACTAAATAGTTACTAAACTCGACGTCAAAAATTTTAAAATGGAGTACCATTTCAACATCATGGTTTCTTGCAGTTGTGTTTCTGTCTTCAAAAAGTGTTTTTAACTAATGTTTATTGACAAAGTTTTATTTTCAATATTTGTGTAACTCTCTAAGTGTCTTTTAATCATGTTTTGTGTAATCATTCATACTACCTGGCCAACAAAAATGCAAATTTCATTGTCTTCACCAGAGATGAACTAACTGCTAAATTTTTGTAAGTAATTTCACATTCAGTCGTACAATTCATTTAATCACATTTTAAAAAAACGAACGTTTTAGTTTATTTTCTGTACCTGGTTTGCATTTTTAGAATCCAGAAGAAGCTACCATTAGGCAGCGAAAGCTCGATAATAAAAATAAAAAGCAGATACTAGAGCCTTTAGATCTTTGATTGCTCATCTCTTCTCCTTATAAGGGCGTTTCCCAGCAGTTAAACTTAGGATTGTTTGTTGCCAGTGCCCTGTTACTGTCCTTCCTCTTTCTTATATATATATATATATATATATATATATATATATATATATATATATATATACATATATATATATATATATATATATATATATATATATATATATATATATATATATATATATATATATATATATATATATATATATATATATATATATATATATATATATATATATATATATATATATATATATATATATATATATATATATATATATATATATATATATATATATATATATATATATTTGTTTTTGCTTTTTACAAACATACTCATACACATGTTAGATCTACGCACAAGTTTATCGTATGTCAAAATGCATATATATCTAAATAGTGATACTCCTAATCGTGTGACTATTGCTTTTGCATCAACCCGCATAGAAATAAAAATCCTCTTAAAAATGCCAACTTCAAGGTCAGATATCTAAAAAACTATGAACTTTTGAGTTTCGTGCCCACGAAAACTTTTGATTTGTTCCTCAAAACCTATATTTTCTCAAAATTTGAACAAATTTAACCGAGAGCCATTTTCCCTAATGACACTGCAGGGTCCTTTACATTTTAAAAATACTTCTAAAAGAGAACCCTCATGACGGTTCTAAACTTTTAGTGTGCCAACAAAATATGTAGACAAGTTAGAAATATTTTTGTCCTTACAACTTTCAATACCCTTTACTTTTTTTGCTACGGAAAGTATTGTATTCGTGAGAAAATCACCCTGCGGGATTTTCGTATTTCTTTACATATCAAGGTCCCTACATATATATATATATATATATATATATATATATATATATATATATATATATATATATATATATATATATATATATATATATATATATATATATATATATATATATATATATATATATATATATATATATATATATATTATATATATATATTTATATATATATATATATATATATATATATATATATATATATATATATATATATATATATATATATATATATATTATATATTTATATATTTATATATTTATATATATTTATATATTTATATATTTATATATATATATATATATATATATATATATATATATATATATATATATATATATATATATATATTATATATATATTATATATTTATATATATATATATATATATATATATATATATATATATATATATATATATATATTATATATTTATATATTTATATATATATATATATATATATATATATATATATATATATATATATATATATATATACCAGGTGTGCAAGTATGAAATGCGGATTTTTTTCTAAAAATACATGTTAAATTTGGAAGAATGATAAAAAGTGCTTTATTCAAAGTATGCTCCATCGCTTGTTACACATTTTTTTTCACCATCTTTCGGGTAATTTGTGAATACCACGCCAGTAAAAATCTTCCCATTTTGCTGCGAACCATTCATCGAGCCATTTTTTCACATCTTCCTACGAACTAAAGCGCTGCTCAGCAAGTGCGTGTCCCATCGATGCAAACAAGTGGTAATCGGAAGGAGCCAAGCCTGGTGAGTAAGCCGCATGGGGTAGAACTTCCCAGCTGAGTGCTTCCAACGTGTCGCGAACTGGTTTCGCCGTATGTGATGGAGCATTGTCATGAAGAAAAATGACTTTGTGCTGCGTCTTTCGGTATTCTGGCCTTTTTTCAAGCAGCGAACGGTTCAAATCGGTCAATTGTTGTTGGTAACGTTTAATATTAACCGTTTCCCCAGGGTTTAACAGCTCATAATAGACCACGCCCCTCTGGTCCCACCAAACACAGAGCATCGTCTTTCTACCAAAGCGATTTGGTCTTGCGGTCGATGCGGATGGTGCGCCTGGGTCTACCCATGATTTTTTGCGCTTGAGATTCTCAAAATAAATCCACTTTTCATCCCCTGTAACTATACGATGCAAAAACGACTTTCTTTTGTACCGAGCGAGCAAAATGTCCCACGTGTTTTTACGCTTTTCCATTTGCCTGTCGTTCAACTCATGTGATACCCATCTACCGGCTTCTGAATCTTTCCCATCTCTCCTAGCCGATTGGAAACACCTTGTTGACTAACGCCCAATTTCTCGGCGAGTTGTTTTTGTGTTTGCGAATCATCTTCATCCAACAATGCTTGCAATTCCACATCTTCGTATTTTTTTGGCGGTTTTCCACGCTCCTTCTCTGCAACATCGAAGTCACCACTTTTGAAACGCCGAAACCATCGTTCACACGTATCTTGTGATGGAGCATGTTCACTATAAGCTTCTCGAAGTAATCGATATGATTCAACAGCAGTTGAACACAACACTATGCACACACTTTTCCAATTTATCACTCGTGCGCGTCTGACACTTGTCGATGACACAACAAAATGGCGCAGTGTCGAATCTTTATAGCACAAACTGCATTGGTGCACCATCTGTTGTCTGAAATCCGCATTTCATACTTTTACACCTAGTATATATTATACTCGTATTTATGTATATATATATATATATATATATATATATATATATATATATATATATATATATATATGCATATATACATACATACATACATAGTCAATAAAAATATATCGAACTTTTCCTTAATGAACTAATTTCAAGTATAATTATTGATTTCCAAATATATAAGGGGTATAATAAGGGGAAAAGCTATAAGAGGTTACATTAAATATATCTTATTGTTTTTCTGTTGTGTCCAATCTTAACAGAAATAATATATAGATGATATAGTGGGATTTTTTTTTAATACTCTCTAATACGTAAATGTAGTTTACAGAAATCAATGCCACGGCTATCACAAACTTAGTATTTCATATTATATTAAAGAGTATTACATATAGAGTCATTAATAGTTTATTACATATATATATATATATATATATATATATATATATATATATATATATATATACATAATACGACGTTTCGCACTTGAAAATGCCAAATGAGATGTGTGTTTTGTTAGACGAACATTGAAACCCGGAATCTTAATGTGTTACATTCCACCAACCGTGAAAACCTCTATTGTAATATATATATATATATATATATATATATATATATATATATATATATATATATATATATATATATATATATAATTAGTTACTTGTAATACACCAATTTTAATATAATAACCTGAACTATAACAGGTACTTCATTTAATTGAGCAACATATTAGGATTACTTATATGTTCCATATTCCTGTCTTAATTATTAGAATTAATTTTCTAACTTCCTTTGGTTATATATATATATATATATATATATATATATATATATATATATATATATATATATATATATATAATTAGTTGCTTATAATACACCAATTTTAATATAATAACCTGAACTATAACAGGTACTTCATTTAATTGAGCAACATATTAGAATTACTTATATGTTCCATGTTCCTGCCTTAATTATTAGAATTAATTGTCTAACTTCGGATTCCTTCCAGCCAGCGAACAAGTATACACAATGCGACAATCAATTTTCAGAAATAGTTCTATGCCAATTAAAATAAATAATTTTCAGTTTTCTCTCTATACGTCATTAAATTTTCTCCTCAAATCAACGTACTTTTTACAACGATTACATAGTGATTTAACTAAGTAATCAAGCCTATTTGAGGAATTGCCTGCAAACAAGGTGTAGAAATCTTGTGAATGGTCTCTGTCCTGGAAACAGCATCCTTATAACTTCATTGTAACTTTTGGGAATAGTGAAAAGACAGAAGATGTATACCAGGTTAATCTTTTCACTGGTTCAACACACGACAGTTGATTTTGAGCCAAAAATCGATCAACAAGTAGTGAAGCAAGTACCAACTGTCTTAATTACGATATTAAGGTCGAATACGACAAATTCTAATCATCAAACATTTCAATATTTCTAAATAATACTCGCAATTTACAGTTTTGCCAGTTAGACGAAATGAATAGATAGAATAAGAAGGTAACCAACATTGTTTTGATTTTTAATCGAACTTAAATTCTGCGCTTCAATGCTCTCTTTATGGGTGATGATATTGAAAATACCATATCTCCTCATCGGTAACAATCACGAAATTTGGATTATTTCTAGAGGCTAATGCAAATTCCCTCGAATGTTACTCTACTAATGACTTGTGATCTTAATGTGTATGAAACAAATTTTGGGCAAACCTTTGTCCTGGCAAGATTTTCTTTCAAAATCGTTGGAATTTTTTCCCTGTTGATGTTTGATGCTTCTTCTATCATTTTTAATTCTGTGCGAGTTCCCGGAAATTATATAGTGTATATAAGAGAAGCGCATACACGTTGGTAAGCGCGCATGCTCGTTAAAAATCTGCTCTCTTCTTGCCTCTCTCTTTAAGGGCACTCACTTGAAGATACGGCGGTAGCTATATAGGAGTATTACATATATGAAAGTTGTAGATGACCGCATCAGTTCATGATGTGCGGCACCAACCTGAGAAATAATTTATCGCGCTGTGTATTCTCAGTTAAAAAGTGAATTAACGCTTTTTGTATAGAACGAACAAACTGAAATAGAAACTTATTAATCCTCTTTGTTTGGCTTTGCAATAAATGTCAGTTATTGTTACATGTTCTCTTTTCAACCATATATTTTATTTAAAAAATTTAATTTTTAAATGGAAGCTTTCTTATTTTGGACGAAATTTTTAAAATCTTATAAACATTACGAGTATAAATATTTTTTCTTCTAAGCCTCAAATTACCATATTTAATTTATTATTATTTTTAAATACCTACTTAAATTTTCAGCAGTGTATCATTGTGTATACGAGAAGGGCATTTACTTTACAAAGGAATATTTCCATTCCTGGATTTCTCCACAACGCATTTCCAGAACCATTAATAATCATAAAGTAAGCTATTGGTGAACGCGTCAATAGAAGGAAGAGTACAAAGGTGCAAAGTAGTGTAAAGTACGAAAATTGGTTGTTTTGTTGGGTAAAAGAATTACCAGGTGTGTTAAGCCTACAATAATATACCTTATTTGTTAGATCCTAGAAATATCAAACGACTACATATATGCAGTTTGCTTTTTTGTATCTTCTATGTTGTAGGTAATTTGTGAAAACGTATTGACAAAAAACGCAGTGATTTATGTTACTAATGGTCTACAAGTGATAAATTATCCATTAAAAAAAACTAATATAACGGACAAAAATATTAAAGAATCCCTTTCATTTTTTTATGTTCAACAAATAAGAAAGCGGTTTTTTGCCCTTGATATAACAATGGTTGGGTCAGTAGAATAGGTCATGTATCAAGTCTAGTAATCGTGAAATGTTGGCTGGCGAACAGAACCTATAGTTATAGAAAGGGGAGTCCGGCAGGGAGATCCAATCTCTCCAAAACTTTTTACCCTGAAACTGAAGTATGCGTTTAAGGAACTTGAGTGGAACGCAACAGGAATCGCTATAGCTGGAACTTTCCTTAATCACATTCGTTTGTCGACGACTTAGTGCTAATGAGTAACGATCCCGAAGTGTCAACGATGCCCAACCAATTGAGAATGGGTTTATCTATAAACCTTGACAAAACCAACATAATCGCACCGGCTCTTGGTTAAGTTTATGCTGACAATGCAAAGATAGAGGTGGTAAAGGAATATGTATATCTGGGACATAGGATGGCACTTGGACGGCGGATCCAGGCTTCGGAGATCGGCTGAAAAGTAGGCTTAGCTTGGGTTGCATTTGGAAAGTTGAGACATATTCTGAAAAACATCAGATTGTCCATCAACCTGAGGAGGAGAGTATTTAATACGTGCATACTGCCAGTGATGACTTATGGTTTTGAGACAGTGACTGTGTCTCAGAGAAGTGCTAACAAGTTGAAAACAACGCAGAGATCGATGGAGAGAATGATGCTCGACATTAGAGGAGATCAAGTAAAAAATGAGGGCATCAAAGCCAGGACTGGGGTCACCGATGTGATCGAAAGAGCAGCAAGACTAAAATGGCAGCGGGCGGGATACATAGCTAGAGGTCATAATGACAAATGGCGGCTTCTGTGTTGGCAGCCGAGAATATCTGTACGGAGCGTAGAACGTCCCCAGCACCGCTGGCGGGATGATATAAGGCGATATGTGGGTGCATCGTGGATGCAACTGGCCCAGGAGCGCAGAGCATGGATAAGGATGGAGGAGGCCTATGTTCAGGAGTGGACGGCGACGGGCTAAAAAAAGAAGAATCATTACTGTCATTTTTTTATATACTTTTGAAACCGTTTATTTGAAAAATGAGTAACAAGTAATTTACAATATAATCGCCATTAGTTTCGATTACTCTTACCCAAAGTTTTGTGAGATTTTTAATTACAATCGGATACAACGGTGAAGGATTTAATGAAACGAAGTTAGTAATTGCTCTGTTATCAAATAGGAAGAAAGTTGTCTAAGAAACAAAACAAATGACAGTTGGAAGGAACATTGTTTAGTACAAAGAATGGGAAAGACTTTCTATTCCAGCTAGCCAATTTTTCTTACAATGATTCGTGTCATCTGTAACCAATATTTCTTTGCTGAAAAATTGCACCTTTCCGATTGACTAATACGGATTACTTTAGTCTAGTCCATTGTTGACAAAAATCCTCATTGGTGGTCTATGGTTGGTTAATAGCAGCTTGACATGAATTATATATTTAAGGTTCAATAAGACACACAGCATCTCTGTTTTTAGTTGTAACTCTACCTTTAGCAATGGTTTTATATATATAAACATCTAAAATGTTTTCAGATGATGTGTAAATGATCACGGATCAACTTTACAAGAGCACGATACGAATTCGACATTAATGGTTACTAGACCTGATAAATTACATTGTTTTCTATTAGTAGAAAAGCATATAACTTAGGCTTGTTATATTATTTTACACGTTCTACATTATCATTATTATCATATTTGCAGATATCTCTAAGATGTAAAAAGAGCTGTACTTAAATAAATCAATAGCATCACTGTTACCAATAAAATGTGTTGATGGTTGCGACAATGTAGTTAATACTTTTACTAAAGACATATTTTAATAAAATATATAAAAAAATATTTTCAAAGCATTGTTTCTAAATAGTAACAATCGGGTTTGAAATTAGCGACAAAACCATATACTATTAAGTTCTATACATAAATAATTGACACACTAAGAGTTCTCTTTTATTTGTAAGGATTCTCTCGTAGACGTAACTTTGAACCTAACCAGCGAAGAAATTTATTTTTAAGCCCAAGTTTAACTATCAAACATTATCCGTAAAATAAGATCTCAAAAAAAAACTTTTAGTAAAAAAGGACTCTTCTATAACTGTCCTATAATGATCACCACAGCGATCACCAATATGGCTTTCGTAAACATAGATCAACAGGAGATCTTCTGACTTATGTAACACATGTTTGGAACAACGCAACTGAACACTTTGGAGAATCTCGAACGGTTACTCTTGACATATCCAAGGCATTCGACCGTGTTTGGCACGATGGACTGTTGGCTAAGCTACGCTCTTGTGGTATGTTTGAAAAGTTCTGTTTGTAGCTCTCATATTTCCTCAGAGAGCGTTCTTTACGAGTGGCCGTCGACGGATTTCTTTCACACACCTTCACTATCAACGCCGGTGTGCCCCAAGGCTCCTTACTGTCTCCTACTCTTTTTCTCATTTACATTAACGATCTGCTGGAAAAGACCGGGAATCCAATCTACAGCTTTGCAAACGACAGTACGCTTATCTCTTCATTCACTTTGAACGCTCGGACATCGGCTGCTCAGGCGAATATCCGCAGACAGCAGGAGGTCGTTCAATTTAACAAAGACCTGGAAGAAATTCTATCTTGGGGTGACAGTAACCAAGTGGAATTTAACGCTACAAAAACCCAGGCAGCAGTTTTTTCTAAAAAAGTTAACGTTGCTGAACCCGACATAGTTATGTCGGGGCACTCCCCTAGCATCGTCGCTCAATTGTTGGGTTAGTTTGGGAGCAAATATGTCCTGGCATGAACATGTTGCAGGCATAGCAAGGAGAGTTTCTGAAAAGTTAGGAATATTATTTCGAACCAGAAAGCTTTACATTCCACAACAACTGTTAATTCTTTACAAAGCTCAAATTCGACCAACTATGGAATACTGCTCCCATATTTGGGGCCCTGCTCCCAAACATACACTGCATTTGTTGGATTCTGTTCAGAGAAGAGCTGTTCGTCTGATTGGAGACCCGGAACTGACCGGCGGCCTTAATTCGCTGGAACATCGAAGAACGGTTGGCGACTTGAGTCTGTTCTACAAGTATTTTCATAGAAAGTGTTCGAAGGATGTAGCCCGCTTAATTCCTCCCAAAGCGGTGCATATTAGAAATACATGTCGCGCTGGTGCTTCACAACCGTATGAGGTTCAGCTTGTTACTCCGCGTACAACGCTTTTCAAGCAGTCTTTTATTTGGAGAACATCATCCCTTTGGAATAATTTGCCCAGCGCTGTTTTTCCCACCGAGTACAACTTACAGCGTTTCAAGAACAACGCGAATCGCTTTTTCCGCACACGTGCCGCTCCTGGAGCGCTTTAGGGACTTCCCTGCAGCACGTGTGCTAGACCCATAAAAAAAAAACTGTCCTATAATGATAACTTTTGAAACATTAATAAACCCCGCAGTGGTTGTTTGAACAAGCTTTTCCTTTACGAGTTTTATAAATAACTGCAATGGTTAAATTGCAGAAAAATACCACTAAAGGCTAAAGGCTGAAACCTAGGAATCCATGCAAAAAATACTCTAACTAGTAACGTTAAAGCTCCAGTTTTTTTCCTAAATTGTAACTTATGACCAGCTGCACTAACAATTTGAGATAGCCTTCAGCTGCTTAAGTAAGGGTTAAGATGTGAATTGCATTACACCAATATTTAAGAAAGACTTAAGCCGTCTTGAACCTTTTTAAATTTAAATTTCCATTTTCCCGTCGTTAAATGTAAGTTATTAATGGCTTAAAAATTAAGCCATTACGAATTGCTTCTACATTTTTTTTTATAGTCTTTCGATATTTTTATAATATAAAGAATTTATGGAATTAGTCAAAAATAGAATTCCTGTTACATGTGCTATAGTCAGTCCTATTACTATTCATTTAAGATCACTACGACTATAATATAAATTTCTGTAATAATAAATAAAGTTATTTCTAATCGTTTATATTCTCTATAATCATAAATAATAAGATACATAATGAATAAACCTAGTTAAGTGCAAGTTGGACTTGTGCAATTAGTGTTCCGTACGTCGATTACTTTTAAAATAAAATTTTTTGTTACGGAGGTATAAAATGATCAATGACTTCACAAAACACATCACAAATGAGTTTTCAAGTTTTCAACAAATTTTTTCTCCGATCTTTATTTGAAATTTTTATTTTTCTTATATACCAGATAAATTATTAAAGGTAATGCACTCGTGATAATTTTCGTTCAATCTATACCCTGTGGAGAATATTCCAGAACTTTGTCAAAATTTTTTGATCAGTACTTTTCGAGATAAGGGGGACAACGGGAGTGGCAAAAGATATATAAACGGCCAGATGAAATTTTTAAAGGTTTTTTTCTCGGCCATGCCGTAGTGGCTTTTTCCCCCAGTATGGCTTGTTTTCTCTAGCACGACGTAGTGGCTTCTTATTTTTCTCCGTGATGCAGTAGTGAGTAACGATTTTTTATCACCAAGTGGGTGTCGTTTCCAGCTCTGAAGTTTAAGGCCTTCTTCTGTCCTTAAAATATCCTGCTCATCCTGAGGCTTTTCGGGTCAAAAAGTGATGAGCTACTAAATGAGACTAGGATAGTAGTGGCTGAGACAATATTTTTTGATGAGAATCTCACCAGGAGAGGCCAAGCAGCTTATGGAAAACCCACGAGGAGAAGCCAATCAGTAAGTCATAAGCACACCAGTTTAAATATCTCACTTCCTGTTTGCAACGTGTGTTTCCAACAAGTCCACACGTGAAATCCACGAAGTTAATTTTACAAACTTTTAGATCGTGTTTTTTAAAGCTTTTTGCTTTTTTTACACTTAGGATCAATAATTCATAGAATTCTAGTTTAAATGTGTACCCTCTAATAGCCTAAGGCGTTTTTATTTAGTTAATGTAATTTTAAGAGTGTAATAACTGCAAGAATTTTTATTTTGTCAATATACTTTTTCTTGTGTTAATGCAGCCTTTTACTGAACTACCTGCTTTATCTTTCAGGGCACAACGGTTGTACCATATTAAAATGTCTTTCAACAACTACATAACATAACAGGAGAAGGGTGTTCCACGATATTTAAATTGCTGAATGGTGTTATTGATTGTCCACCCCTCTTAGGACAGATACAGTTGAAGGTTCCAGAACGTTGCTTAAGAAGAAATAAGATATTTGTCATCGGTCATCACGGTACTAACTATGGAATTCACTCTCCATTAGCGAGATCCTTGCTCTTTCTAAATAATAACCCTTCCATCAATCCATTCGGAGGCTGGCTGTCTGGCTTTAAAGGGCAAGTCATTAAAGTGGTGTGTGACCACTGATATGTTTCCTGTTTATTAGATTGGGTGTTTTGAATTGTAATTTTTTTTTCTATCTAAAATACTGATTACTGTACTGTTGTTATTACTTTATATCTCGAATATTATAACTTTTATAATGGGGTTTCCCGTTTATTGATAATAAATAAACAGTATTTTTTCATTTTTTGAGCTGACGTTAGATTCTTTTTATTCTAAAATGAATGGTGCCCAAAAATAGTACAACCAAATTTTAAACAACTATAGAGACTATTTTGAAAAGGCGTACAAAAATTACCTCGATCTCCATGTACATTTTTGGTCTATTAAGATATACATAAGGGGCAAAATAGTGCCGCAAAAGAGACGTTATAAAATGACGCTGCAACGAGACGCTATAATACAAAGAAAATTGTGCGCAAGTATTACATTTTATTTATACTTATAAGTCAAAATTTAACTTTCAAAACTACACGGCTCTGATGAGGCCATCAATTCCTATATTAGTACCAAATTTCAATTTTTTAAGTCAAATAGTTTCGGAGAAAATGGGATGTGACAGACAGACAGTCACCGAAATGATCTTATAAGTGTTCCGTACGGAATACTAAAAATAGCTAATATCTGAGATAAAATCTTCCTGAAATTAAGAGCTTACTTAGGCTAAAATTTTAATTACATCACAGTCGTATTGGTAGGAAATATTTCTTTTGTATAAATTTTCTTAATACTTATTCTGCCTAATTCAAAAAAAAAGTTATTAAAAACTCCTATGAAAGGGCTATTACTGTCTGTTCATTATATATTGCAATTAGATAAATAGTAACATAAACATATAAATTACCTTTTTTATAAGTACACTTTAACCTTATTTAGTGATTTAACATAATTAAAATTGTGATACACTAATTCATTTTAATATCTGAAATGACACAGACAATCTGATGACTAGTGAAAACAACAATTTGAAAAATACACTAACTATACAGGAAATTTCACAACCGTTTACATCTTTTTTTTTTCATTTCTTATATTTTAATATGTGTTATAAGACATAACATAAAAAGAGTGATACAAGTTCAACAAACAACATAAGAGTGAGCTTCGGCAAACCATCAACAACCGCAGTAAAGTAAACATATTAGTTTCAAATACATGCCAGAAGAATGAGTGGCCCCCTGGTCCTGCGATAGCAGGCACATTATAATTTCCGTATGCTAAATCAATTTATTCGAAACTTAATTAAGTTTAATTAAATAATAGTATGCGCCCGTGGCTCCGCTCATGTGGATTACATATTTACTGTAAGTAGTAAAGGGCTGCCTGAAAATTAAATCGGTTGTTTTCAAGTTAGAAACGGACTCGAGTACTCGAATACTTAAATAACAGCTATCACTCGGTTATGGCATCAAGTGCCGAAATCATTAATTCAAGTGTATAATAGCCGCTCGAACATGTTACTCCGGTACTCATTCCCTTGACATCGTAGCGTCGGTTGGTCAGTGAATCGTCCCCAAATGAACTACTTTTATTTTTAGTGTCCGTACGGAACACTTATGGGATCACTTCGATGTCCGTCTCTCAAACCCGATGTTCTCCGAAACTATTTGATATATAAAGTTGAAATCTGGCACAAATATAGAAATTGACAGCCTAATCAGAGCCGTGTAGTTATGAAAGTTAAATTTTGACTTAAGAGGTTAGTTTGTAGGGGTAAGTAAAAAAAAATCTAAGGTCATCTAGTAGGGTGTCAAATGAAAGCTTGAAAACATGATATCAAAAATATATATGATGTAGTACTTGTCTACGCTTTTCATTGTATTATTTTAAATAATTTCTGGTCCTCCACCCTATCTGGAAAAGTACTGATCAAAAAATTTTGAAAAACTCCTGGAATATTCTTCATAAACTGTAGATTCAGTGAAAATTAACACGAGTGCATTATGTTTTATAATATATCTGCTATATATGGGGAGTGAAATCGAAAGTGAAAAAAAAAATTACCAGGTCATCGAGCAGAGTGTCAAATGAAATCTTGTGAAATCACAAATTTAAAAATATATATGATGTAGAGTAGTATACTTGCGCATACTTTCCTTTGTATTATTTTTAAAACATCTCTGCTTCCCACCCTATTTCGAAAAGTACTGATTAAAAATTTTTGAAAAAATTCTGGAATATTCTTCATTCAGAGTAGATTGAGCGAAAATTATCACGAGTGTATTATGTTTGACAATTTCTGTGGTATAAAAAAAACTATATGTAATGACAATATTGGGGAGGTTTCCCGGCAGTATGGTGGAAATAAATATATTTTCAGTATCACGCCTCGTTCCTCTAGGGACAGAATAATTTTATTTTATTTGTTTATAATTAAACAGATATTTAGGTAGTAAATATTTGTTTTACACTTTTATTACTAGATTATAGATTCAGCTAAATTAATTTATTGGCTATTGGGTAGCTGAGATGCTATAATTATTATAACAAGTAGGATGAAAAGTTTTTGGTCTGACACATAGATGTCGCCCTTTTCAAAAAATCAATATGATTTTTCGGAAGTACCAACCTCCAAACGATACGTGTCAAAATTTCATAACATTTCGACGAGTAGTTTACAAGTTACAGTGGTTTTAGTGGCGCTACTTGTGATATTTTCAAAACAATGAAAAAAAATCGAATTTCGTGTACCGTTCAAGCAAAGCAATGGCTTCATAAGTGTTACGGGAACTCTACCCCTGGAAAATCACTCATCACTGGTATGCTGACTTTAAATGCGGTTGTACAGATACTAATAATGCTAAACGCTCTGGACACCCAAATGAGGAAAACAACAAAAAAAATCCACAAAATTGTTTTAGATGACCGTAAAGTGAAATTGGGTGAGATAGCTGACACCCTAAAGATATCAAAAGAACGTGTTGGTCGTATTTTGCATGAATATTTGGGCATGAGAAAGCTCTGTTCAAAATGGGTACCGCATTTGCTCACAGTGGACCAAAAACAACAACGTGGTGATAATTCTGAGCGCTGTTTGGACCTGTTTAAGCGCAATAAAAAGAATTTTTTCATCCGAAACATGGATCCACCACTACACATCGGGATCAAATCGGGAGTGGACAGCAGCCGGTAAAAGTCGCTCGAAGCGACCATAGACACAACACTCGGCTGGGAAGGTTTTGGCGTCTGTGTTTTGGGATACGCATAGAATAATTTTTATCGACTATTCCGAGAAGGAGAAAAACCATCAATAACGAATATTACATAAAGCTATTGGTGCGTATGTAGGCAGAAATCGCAAAGAAACGGCCCCAAATGAACAAGAAAAAAGTGCTCTTTTATCAAGACAATGCACCGTGTCACTAGTCAATGGTTACGATGGCAAAATTTCATGAATTGAAGTTCAAATTGCTTCCTCATCCACCTTATTCTCCAGATTTGGCCCCAGCGACTATTATCTATTCGCAGACCTCAAAAAAATGCTCGCGGTAAAGAGATTTGGCTCCAATGAAGAAGTTATCGCCAAAACTGAGGCCTATTTTGAAGGCAAAGACAAATACTTCTACAAGAAAGGTATAAAAATGTTAGAAAAGCGTTGCACTGGTTGTATCGCTCTTGAAGGAGACTATCGGAGCTGATCAAATCTGCAATTGTTTATAATGGCAAAAAAATATCTGCCTCTCAAATTGAGAGGACTGAATTGCGAGAGGGTCTTTAGACGAAAGACTAGGGCCCTACTTATAAAAAAAGGCGTACTATGCACTAGAGGAATTCTACAATGATAGACGGGAATAAGCATATAACAGTAGTTGAGTGGTTGGCATTTGGGTTGACTTATGTGTAAATTTTATTTTTTATTTTGGATTTACTGCATTGACTATTAATCTTGTTCTGTTCTTTTTCTTATTTTTTCTTTTTTTGAATTTGAGTTTGTGTTTATTAATATAATAGTAATTTCAGTTAAGCTTACTTTGTCAACAAATACGTTGTATTTTAGGACAATAAAGCATATTTCTATTTCTATATTGATGAATAAAGTAGAATTTTGCAAAAAAAATGTGTTTTCAGCAGCTAGACCAAAAACTTTTCAGCCTACGTGTTACATTATTGACTAAGAAAAAAAAAGGTGAAAATACATATTGGATCTTAAGATATATAGATGACGGGAACTTTTTGAATTTATTTTAAAAGCAATCACCATGCGAAACACTAACTGCGCAAATCCGACTTGAATTTGGCCGATTTTTTGAAAATAATATGAAGAGACAAACATAAATACACAACAAAAAATTTCTAATAAAAACAAAACAAGGAATATTTATATTTTTTAGTTAACAAAACAATAAACTATATTGATAAAAAACTTGGTACCCGCAAAGGTAAAAGTAATTCTTAAATCTCCTTTATTAATTAAATTTATGAACATGAATTTTAAGTAATTATAACATCAAGATTATTTCTAATAGTTTTCGGACATTCACGGAATTTTTTCATGCGATAAGTTGCGTGCGTTTAATCGCATCTAGTAACGCATTGTGTAAGAAGTATTGCTGGGATCACTGTTACTATGTGCTAGTTTTTACCTATAAAACCCTAAACGGACATTTTGTGTACTATGATAAAATCGTACACGGGAAAGTATTTTCATTGTTTTCACTGTATTTTGAGATACACAGATATTTTTTGGTAATCTTATATATTTATTTACCTACTAATCGGAAATCTTACTGCAACCAGCATACAAAACGAAATCTCGCGTTTTTTCTACGGACGAAAATAAATGAACGAAACGAACTATTCTGAACTTAATTCCTTATTTACTTAAAGTGAATTAGAAGTGAAGGATCACTCAGTACTCTGCATTTTTTAGGAGTGATTCAAGGGATTAAATTCTTCATCGCTCATGCTTAGATTTGAATTCCGGGTGAAAAATCACTTGAGTACTTGAATAACCATTCAATTATTAACTGTACTGGGTAACAAGTACCCGAACACTGAAATAATTAATATTCAATTTTGCCATCAACATTGATGTGTTGTGAAACCGCATCCAAATCTAAAAACCGGCTATGTGCAAGTCGGACTTGCACAATTAGTGTTGCGTACGTTGATTGCTTTTAAAATAAGAATTTTTATTATGGAGGTATAAAATGAACAGTGACTTCACAAAATACACCCCAAATGAGTTTTCAACAAGGTTTTTTTCCGATTTTTACTGAAAACTGATGACCTTGTTTTTTTTTAATATCCCAGATAAATTATTAAAGGTAATGCACTCGTGATAATTTTCGTTCAATCCACACCTTGTGGAGAATATTCCAGAAATTTTTCAAAATTTTTTGATCAGTACTTTTCGAGATAAAGTGGGGGACAGCGATTTTTCGCAATTTTTTAAAATTAATACAAATAAAAGTATGCGCAAGTATTATATTATATATATTTTTGAACCTTTGTTTTTACAAGCTTTCATTTGACACCCCACTCGATGACCTGGTAAAAAAAATTTACTTCCAATTTCACTCCGCAAAACGGACCCCTTAAGTTAAAGTTTAACTTTCAAAACTACACGGCTCTGATGAAGCCATCAATTCCTATAATAGTGCCAAATTTCAATTTTCTACGTCAAATAGTTTCGGAGAGAATAAAGTGTGACAGACCGATAGACAGTTCCGTACGGAACACTAAGAACAGGGTAGCTTAGATAATTCAGTAATCGTGTCAGTAGTTATTAAAATAGTCCATCTTTTGCAAAACTTGAATAAGAGTTAAAAACTTATTTTTTAAACATTTTTAATAATTTACGGATGTCCTCGGTCAATGCCAAAACTAGAAATGTTAAATTTTCCATTTCTACACAAAAGATTTTAATATAATATTTTCAGTAGTACAAAAGAATCAAAATAATTTTATGTTTCATTATATCTGTGAATTTTAAATACATCCGAAAGTTTGGTACGAGTATATTAGACGTGTAGTTTTATTTTGCAACAGCCAATAATTCTTCATTTTAGCATTGACTGATATCGTATCAGTGAAATATTAGTGTTATGTATCCGAGTCTAAATTTTTTTTTAACAGACATTCTAGATTACACAGGTTAACATTTGATCTAAAAAAAACACTCGGAGCGGTATGGTCCTTATAGGGTTTTTGGGGTCGCTGATTACGATGAGCGGGTTGGTTAACCTTCATCACATCAGATTCAAGGTCATTTGAAGGTCAAATAAAGAAAAAACCTTAGGAAAAATCTGAAAAAATTCATGCGTATGTTTTTGAGGTCCCTGAGTCCGAATCCGTAGTTTGTTTGACCTTACGCCCTTTCCAGAGGTCATTTGAAGGCCAAATAGAGAAAAAATCTGAAAAAATTCATTTATTATTTTTTCAGATCATTCAGTTCAAATCCTGCATGATCTTATGCTCAAAAGATATACGGTGGTCATTTTAAGTATCTTTGTATATATATTTGGAGTTTTACTTTGACAATAAAATGCTTTTTCATTCCTCGCGAAATTATTTATTCTCTTCTTTTTTATAAATTTAGCTCAGTCTCGCTTTAAACTCCAGTATTAAGGTGTAGTTGCACCCAGGGCACCTCCACGTGGTGACGGTGGGCAACGAAGTTGTCTCACTATCCGGCGAAGTCCCTGGGTTACGGCGTTTATGCCGTCATGGCAACTACTCCTAAAAAAATTACGAGACAGGGTCCCGGAAACCCAGAATCGGCGGCTGATCAGGGTGGGAAAGCGGGCCCGCAGGCGTCGTCATCATGCGACCGTAGCTCTACATTGGTGGGAAATTTGGCCTCTGTAGAGTCAAATGCTACAAGAAATTCGTCATGTTCCATTAAACTCGACAATTTTTGTGTTGTTTGTGGGGAGTATATTCCACAAAAGAAATTCATGTTTTCAGATTCGTTAAAAGTAAAATATCACCAAATTTATCATATTGATACAAGCTCATTGGATAACTCTTACACACCAAAATCTATATGTCATATATGCCGCAATGTTCTATATAGAGTTAACAACCAGGTATTTTCTCGGCCAATGATATGGAGACCCCCAACAGACCATACCACCGACTGTTACTTCTGCTTAACAAACTTGAAAGGGTACAACCGAAAGAATAAGGATTCTATTTCATATGCACGTGTAACATCTGTGACTTTACCAGTTATTATTGAAACAAATTCTGGTTATATCATGGAAATTAATGAATTGGGACAAGAAGTGGTAACTGATGAAGATATGCCAGATGAAACATTCGAACCCGAAGAAAGAGAAAATTTCAGCACAGAAGAATCAGATGTTGAGGAAAATTATATATCGGAAGCCGAAACATTTAATCAAAACGAATTAAGTGATCTGTGCAGAGACTTGGGACTCTCGAAAGATAGATCAGAGCTTTTAGCATCTAGGCTAAAAGAAAAAAATTGTCTATTCACAGGAACAAAAATTTCTGTCTATCGTTCGAGAGAACGTCCATTCAGAAAATATTTTACTAAAATGAATAATCTAGTCTATTGCCATAATATTGAAGGGTTAGTGCAAGAATACGGTATAGAATACACAGCAAGTGATTGGCGACTGTTTATAGATTCTTCAAAAATAAGCTTAAAAGCTATCTTGTTACATAATGGAAATATTTATGCCCCTTTACCAGTCGCTCATTCTGTTGTGTTAGATGAAGAATACCATAATTTTGAGTTGCTATTGCAAAAATTGAATTACGATCAAAACCAGTGGGAACTTTGTGGGGACTAAGATATTTACAATATTACTGGGACAGCAATCTGGAAACACTTCTTATCTGTGCTTTATTTGTGAGTGGAATAGTCGGGCTCGAGATGAGCATTATGTGAGAAAAGACTGGCCGTTGGGACAAGAATTAATTCCAGGTGAAAAAAATATCATAGGTCCAAGTTTGATATCAACCAATAAGGTTCTACTTCCACCTTTGCATATCAAACTAGGTATTGCAAAGCAACTTGTCAAGGCCATGAGCCGAAACGAAAGTCCTGCTTTCATGCATATTTTTAAAGTGCTACCTAATCTTTCTGAAGCTAAAATAAAAGAGGGCATATTTACTGGAATACAAATAAGAGACCTCCTAAAAATGATGCATTTGAGAGGAAAATGAATGTCAAAGAAGAGCAGCATAGCAAAGTTTTAGAGAGATGACGACTAAATTTCTTGGAAATCATAAAGACCCTAATTACAAAAATATTGTTGGAAATTTAGTACAAAATTATAAAGAAATGGGGTGTTTAATGAGTCTGAAACTGCATTTTCTCCATTTACACCTTGATTGGTTCCCCGAAAATCTCGGAGATTTTAGCGAAGAACATGGAGAAAGGATGCACCAAGACTTGAGTGAATTTGAAAAAAGGTATCAAGGTGTTTGGGGGATAAACATGTTGGCAGATTATTGCTGGAGCCTGAAGCGAGAATCAAATAAATCTCATAAAAGAAAAGCAAGTCGAAGATCATTTCACGAGAAACGAAAGCGTTCTCGTTTAGAGTAGTACTTCAAACATGCTTTGATAAATACTAAAAGAAGCAAACTCTTATGCTTAATTCATATTAAATACTGACTGCGCGATTTCGAAAATCTACTTGGACACTCGAGACTCTTTACGAAGTATGAGCCGAATCATTTTTAGTGGTTAACTTACGCATTGAGGTATTATATAAGACAATATGAGAGTATAAGTAGATATATGTTAAAGATTACTGTACAAGCAAGTTATTGGGTTCAAAGATATTGGGTATTAGAGTTTCTTTGTCGACAAGGATTAAGTATTGAAGTATACAGATTAAGGGTTACTTGATAACAAGGTTGTTCGATATTAGAATTATTAATTTGAAATGTATTGGGAATTGAGTTATAAAACGAAATTTAAACATAACATAGCGCACAATGTTTCATTTATACCTCAACACAGTCGGGCTGGACTTTAAATTTACTAGATATATGGAACGAACATCGAGAGTACAAAAATTAGGTCAAAGTTTTTTTTAGATTTTAAAAATCTATTTCACAGTCACAAAAACTAGTCAAAATATTTGTATAGTCTATTTTTGATATGAACAATATTTTAAGTTTTACTAATAAGTACCTTTAAACAGTATTAAAACATTTGCTTGCATCAGTCTACCTGCCATTATTTAGCTTATATTTCACATATTAATTCCCTTGTAATGACCGAGCAGCATAAAAGACATTTTTGATTGTGATATATTAACGTAAATGTAAAATGATATGTATAAGATATAATCAATAAAAATGTACCGTAAATTAACCTCTGTATGCTTCACAAGTGTACGATAAAAACAAAATTAAATTTAACAACGCAAAATGACCATACATATTTTTCAAATAAACATAAACTGATGATGAAATGATCTATAATGACCTCTGAAAGGCAGCTTGAGTCAAACAAACTACGGGTTCGGGCTCAGGGACCTCAAAAACATACGCATGAATTTTTTCAGATTTTTTCCACCTATTTGACCTTCAAATGACCTCTGGGAAAAGGCGTAAAGTCAAACAAACTACGGATTCAGACTCAGGGACCTCAAAAACATACGCATAAATTTTTTCAGATTTTTCCTACGGTTTTTTTTCTCTATTTGACCTTCAAATGACCTTCAAATGACCTCTGGGAAAAGGCGTAAGGTCAAACAAACTACGGATTCGGACTCAAGGACCTCAAAAACATACGAATGAATTTTTTCAGATTTTTTCCACCTATTTGACCTTCAAATGACCTCTGGGAAAAGGCGTAAGGTCAAACAAACTACGGATTCGGACTCAGGGACCTCAAAAACATACGCATGAAATTTTTCAGATTTTTCCTATGGTTTTTTCTCTATTTGACCTTCAAATGACCTTGAATCTGATGTGATGAAGGTTAACCAACCCGCTCATCGTAATCAGCAACCCCAAGAACCCCATAAGGACCATACCGCTCCGAGTGTTTTTTTTAGATCAAATGTTGACCTGTGTTATTAATGTCTAAGTAAATGTTAAAAACTTTTGACACCGTAAAGTTGCAGACGATACAGTCTGCTCTGCATCAAATGAGAATAGACTACAGATATACTCAGTTAATTAAATTCATTTATAATAACGCAACATCAAGTCTAAGACTCCGTGAATCCTGAAGTAAATACCGAGTAGAACGTGAAATCAGACAAAGTGATACGATGTCTCCTAAACTTTTTACGGTAGTATTAGAATATGCTTTTAAGGAAATTGGGATGGATAAACATCAATGGCTTCTTCTTCTTTATATTAGGCATTCCTGCCTGTTTTTCTTTAATGTATCGTCGCCTTCGGTCCACCGGTGATTTATCTCGAGCTATTTTCACCAATCGTCGTCTGGACATTCTATTTATGTGTTCCATTCTTGTTTTCTGTTTCTTATCCACGTGTTAATACCCTCTACTTCACATATGTGCCTTATGTTGTCATTTGTTTCTCTATCCCAAAGTGTTCTTCCTGCAATTCTTCTTAATGTTTTCATTTCACTTGCTTGTAAGTATCTCTGAGTTCTGCATGTTTCTGGTTGTCTTTGCTGTGTAGGTCATAACTGGTCGAACTACAGATTTATATATACGAGATCTAACTTCTGTTCTCAAGTATTTGTTTTTCCAAATAGTGTCATTCAAGCATCCTGCTATTTTATTAGCTTTTACTATTTGTTCTTTTATTTCTTCTTCTATGTTGTTGGTATATGATAATTTAATTCCTAAATATTTAATTGTGATCACCTGCTCTATAATCTGATTATCGATTTCCAGCTTGCACCTAATTGGTTCTTTGGAGATAACTACTAATTTGGTTTTTTCAACTGATGTTATCATGTTATATTAAACTGATGTAATAATCTCTGCAAGTCATCTTCATTTTCAGCGACCAGGACAGTATCGTCGGCGTAACACTTGTATCTCTTTATTGCCCATTTTATATTTTTTTGTTTTACCTGTTTAATTATTTCATCTAACATAATGTTAAACAGTAGGGGACTAGTGAATCTTCTTGTCCAATACCAGTTGTTACCTCTATGGGTTCAGTTAACTACAACTTTACTCTCGTTTCTATTCTATTTCTTTTGTAAGTGTTCTCGATTAGTTTTATTATATCCAATGGAATATTCTTGTCACAAAGTGTGTGCACTACATCTTGCATCGATGGCGAATACCCAAATCACCTGAGCTTTGCTGATGTCATTGTCATAATAACAACAAATGCTTACCGAATTGCAAATAACATTAGCAAATATTGGTCTAAATATTAACTTTCAGAAAACCAAGTTTATGACTAATCTAATTACGAACAGTAATATGAACTTTTATGAAAGCGAGGTGGAGCACATCCAAAATTAAACGTATTTGGGTCATGAATTACAAATTGGCAAAGATAACCAAACCCGTGAGATACACCGTCGTTTAAGATGGACGGTTTTTGGGCGGCTGAGAGATACGCTACAAGTTAATTTGCTAATGTGCTTAAAAAAGAGAGTGTATGAACAATGCGTTCTGCCCGTAATCACATATGGCACCGAGACATTTACATCAACAAAATAGTCAGCAAACAAACTGAGAGTATCACGACGGGCAATGGAGAGAGCTATGCTGGGTATAACAAGAAAGGATAGAATAATAAACATAATTATCAGACAACGAACAAAAGTAATAGATATTATCCAATAAATTACGCAATCTAAATAGAGATGAGCAGGATGATAACCAATGGTGTAGAAGACTAATAGAATGGGGTCCCTGACAAGACAAAAGAAACAGAGGTAGACCACCAACAAGATGGAGCGATGACATCAAAAGAGTAGCAGGAGGAGGACAAGAGTTCAGTGGAAATTCTTAGAGGAGGCCTATATCCACAGGGAATGAAGACGGTTGATGGATGAAGTAAGTGTTGCGGAAATCGATAACGATCACATTTTAGTATACAAGTAAGCCCATAACGCAATTAGACATTCAATACCTAACTTATTTTTAAGTGTCGCTTTTTTTTCAAAAATAGTTCTATTCTTAGTGTTCCGCACGGAACACTTATGGGATCACTTCGGGGTCTGTCTGTCACACCCAATTTTCTCCGAAACCATTTTACGTAGAAAGTTGAAATATTGATTGTTCAATCAGAGCCATGTAGTTTGAAAGTTTAATTTTAACTTAAGGAATTATTTTTGTGGGGTGAAATCGAAAGTGAAAAAAAATTTTTGCAAGGTCATCGAGTGGGGTGTCAAATGAAAGCTTGCGAGTTCCAAAATATATCTGAGGTAATACTCGCACAAACTTTTCTTTATAATATTTTTAAAAAATTAACAAAAATCATTGTACTGATCAAAATATTTCGAAAAAATTCGGCAATATTCTCCATAAAGTGTAAATTCAGCGAAAATTATCAGGAGTGCATTACAGTGATAATTTATCTAGTATACAAAAAACAATTTGATTTGACAATTTGGTGAAGATTTTTTTCGTGGAAAGTTGTAAATTTAACCGGAACTAAGAGCTACGAAATATCGTTGCTTATTCGATGCAATCAGTAATATCCTCATATACTTTTCAATACATTACTGCTGTTATAAACCAACTATTCTTATTATTTTTGCCCTTTAGCTACGCTTATGAGTTTAATACAAGTCATAGTTTAACAATAATCAATTCTCAATAAAAGATCTACTATGTACACTTACTAATGGCTCAATTGATAATTTTCCTTAAAAACTTCTTGATGGCGCCAAGAAGTCGCCAAACTTATTTACATTACCATGATAAGTAAATATTTGTTAGTTAAACTTAAGAGTACGCCTATGGCAAATTTTAGAGAGCAAAAGTATAAAATAATAGGCGGTCAGCTAGAGAGAACATTAACATTACATTATTAACAGTACAATAATATTCTTATTTATTAATTAATTAAGTACCAAGTATTAAATATTATTTTTTGCAAGCAACGATAGCCTTGAGAGGATAAATGTGAAATTTTCTTAACAAAGAGTTGGAAGTTTTTTTATTAGGTGTTATTTTTGATCGACTTACTAAACTAGTAAAACAACGGTCGGCCACAGCACTGCTTTAAGTATTCGACCAATTACAGATAAAATAAATTACCATGATGGCTGGTGACCAACGGATAGATACCGAGACAAAATAATTTTATTTTATTTGTTTATAATTAAGCAAATATTTAGTTACTAAATAGTTTTTTAAAACTTTTACTACAAAGAGGTCACACTTTTTATATATTCTTGGTAATTCGTATATTGAAGATGAATGTGTAACTGAATTTTATAGAATACTTCAGCAATCAGGTTACGGAACATTAATTGTGCAAGGCCGACTTGCACTTGGCCGGTTTTTTAAGTGAACTTGGTGTTCTTTACGTATTCTGAGTTACACGCAAACTGCTATTACCAAATTAGTATATTTATCCGTTAGGTTAGTTATTTTTAGAAAAAAACTGCGACTGCCTACCCGTTAAAAAATGGGGTCCGAAATCAGGGTTAGTGGACCATTCGAAATCCCGCAAGAAAATCTCATTTTAATGAAAATCCCTCAAACTGTTGTGCGTGTCTGAAAACGTTATAAGCGAGCCACTTTGCGATACCGAAGCGTGCAAAGGTCAGTTTGTTCCTGAACAATTTTTTATCAACGAAAGAGCTAGTTAGAGTTTTTGAAGGTATAAATTTGTCAACAACTATATAAGGATCCAGTTAACGCTAACTGAAATAAACTTTAACATAAATAAACCGGTTACTTAATATAACTTTTAAAGTGAATGGAATTTAATTATAACAGAGAATTTCATAGATGACGAATTAGTATGATAGTTGTGTGTAGAAATACTGTCAGATCTTGAACAAGCTTGAATTTTGGTCTTTTTGATAGGTTTCATTTCAGTTGTTCCACATGTCTAATTCCCCTGGTCAGTCTGACCCTAAATGCTTCAACTACTTTTAAACTTAACTAGATCGTACACAATATTTAGATAATTGAAATCTCGAAGATATTTTACCCGAATAAAGGAGCTGGTGCCATAACCCTGTTTTATCTTTAATATTTTCAGGATATTTTATAAATTTGTTTTACTCATATTTTGTAACAGAGACTCGGCAACAGCAAAGTTCAACTAGGAATTTTAGAGGACTTTTATAGGACACAACTGTGTGAATGTTTTTTCACGAATTAAAACAGTGTTTTTTGTATTACTTAAGCGTTACTGGGTAGCCCTAGTTCCGCAGTATAATTCTAGCGCCTGGTACTGTGTTCGAGCCCCGGCTAGTCAATATTATATTTATTTATGTAAGTACATTTGACTATGCTATACATCATGTCATGCTACCACGCAGCAAATAACGGCAAATTCTCAAAATCGTATTGTAAAAGCAAGCAACATACACTGCATTTGTTGGATTCTGTTCAGAGAAGAGCGGTCCGTCTGATTGGGGACCCGGAATTGACCGGCGGCCTTGATTCGCTGGAACATCGAAGAACGGTTGGCGACTTGAGTCTGTTCTACAAATATTTTCATGGAAAGTGTTCGAAGGATGTAGCCCGCTTAAATCCTCCCAAAGCGGTGCATGTTAGAAATACACGTCGCGCTGGTGCTTCGCATCCGTATGAGGTTCAGCTTGTTACTCCGCGTACAACGCTTTTCAAGCAATCTTTTATATAGAGAACGTCATCCCTTTGGAATAATTTCCCCAGCGCTGTGTTTCCCACCGAGTACAATTTAAAGCGATTCAAGAACAACGTGAATCGCTTTTTCCGCACTCGTGCCGCTCCTGGAGCGCTTTAGGGACTTCCCTGCAGCACGTGTGCTAGACCCATAAAAAAAAAAAAAAAAAAAAAAAGTTGTTGATGGGAGGCCTCTCGGACCTCTTCCGGCTTCCTTTCGGACCTGTCCTCGGATAGGACGCATATTCGACTTGAATGGATTGAGGGCCGATCCCAACAGAAACTTGGCATAGGTAATAAAAAGGTAAGCGGGAAGTGTGGAGTAAGACCGCAAAACAGCGTACTAAGATTACAATCTGCCAATCAAGTAGTTCAAGTCTCATATTAAATTTTATGTTCACCAGACATTAACCAGACGTTAAAAAGGTTGGCAAAAAGGATATCTCCAGTATATTTGCCTGACTATAGGCCCGCCCTAAACTATTTTATAATTGTTACCGATTCTGCACATTATTAGACTGTGTAATATTTTTAACTACTCCAAGTGGGATAGAATATCTCCCCCGGTACGTTCTGCCTGTCGAAGAGTAACTTAGATGGTGGATGCCCAGATCCCACCAGGCATCGCTCGGTGTGATACCATCGCATCGGCTTAGACTGCGTGAAATTCCTTAATGTTTCGTGACTGTGCCGATGTCTCCAGACTGGGGGATTAAACAGCATGATGAGGCACCTGAATACAAAAAATTCCATAGGGAAAATAGCCCCTCGTTCGGATCTCCAGTTGGGGGCCGCTCTCTGTGAAATCAAGGTCAGTTTAGCTACCAGCACAGTCAACTTTCTCTATCCCGGGTACGACTTCTATTCTCGGTTTAGGTGTAACTTTCGAATCTGTCTTTTTGTCAGAAGAGACCTCTCTTGTCAACGAGGGAAGGCTCTATAACTCCAAAACTTCGATGTTACGTGGTTAAAAATAACAACTCAACACACCACAAGGTTTATCTGCTGCTTCTATCGACTACCAATCTACATTCTTGCAGATGACAGTACGCTTATCTCATCATTCACTTTGAACACCCGAAAATCGCCTACTAATACAAATATCCGCAGACCGCAGAAGATCGTTGAACTTAACAAAAACCTGGAAGAAATTCTATCTTGGGGTCACAGTGACCAAGTAGAATTTAACATTACAAAAACCCAAGCGGCAATTTTTTCTAAAAAGTTAACGTTGCTGTATCCGACATAATTATGTCGGGGCACTCGATTCCTGTAGCATCATCACACAATTTGCTGGGCGTTATTTTGGAAGCAAATATGTCTTGGCATGAACATGTTGCAAACACAGCAAAGAGAGCTTCTCAAAAGCTGGGAATATTAGTTCAAACTGGAAGGGTTTACACTCCACAACTGAGAGAAGACGTATATAGAGTACATCCCAGAAAGCGAGTGGGAAGAATATTATAAGAAGCTGCTAACAGAAGACAGACAAGAATTCCAAGAAGAGAACCCTGAAGAAGAACAGAATAAGGAAATAAAAGAGATAGAACTAAGCTATGAAGAAGTAAAGAAGACAATAAAAACACTCAAAAATAATAAATCTGCAGGGCCTGGGGGTGTGGTAAATGAAATGATTAAGTACGGGTCTAATAAATTACATCGAATGCTGAGAAACATGTTCCACAGAACGATAAATGGAGAAAAAATACCAGAGGAATGGTCAAAAGCTTATATAGTATCTATATTTAAAAAGGGAGACCGCAGAAAATGCACAAACTATAGAGGCCTAAGCATAATATCGAGTATGGGACGTTTGTATGGAAAAATTATTAAAAATATCATGGAGGAAAATACAAAAGGAAAAATTGGAGAAGACCAAGCAGGCTTTACGGCCGGAAAATCATGTATAGACCACATAGACACTATAAAACAAACAATGGAAAAAAACTGGCAAAGAATAGAGAAGTTCATCTAGCCTTCATAGACATAAGACAGGCCTATGACTCAGTACCAAGACAAAGATTATGGAACGCAATGAAAGAAATAGGCATTGACAAAGAACTAATATACGCAGTAAAAGCTCTCTACGAAAACAACACAGTGAACATAAAAATAGGACATAAAGTAGGGAAGAGACTCCAAACATCAAATGGCCTATTACAAGGATGCTCTACATCCCCAACACTATTCAAAATATACCTCGAACAAACATTAAAAAAAATGGAATCAAAAATGTAGTGGAATGGGAGTCCCAGTACGAGAAGATTACTTATATACTCTAAGTTTCGCAGACGACCAAGTAATCATAGCGCAAGATGAGGAAGACCTTAGTTATATGGTAAGAAAACTGAAAGAAGAATACACTAAAGCAGAATTCGCAATAAACTTTGATAAAACGGAATATCTAACAACAAAGGAGGGAAACGTGGAGAATCTAGAAGTAGATAACGAAACAATAATCAAAGGAACCGATAGATTTAAATATTTAGGAACCATTTCAAAAAACGCAACATCAGAAGAAGAGATTAAAGCTAGATTAGGACAAACGCGGACATGCATAAGACAATTAAATTCGATCCTGTGGGACAAGCACATTACAAAGAGAAACAAAACACGCATATACAAATCAATGATACAAAGCATAATGACATACGGGTCAGAAACATGGACGATCAACAAAAGAAATAAATCTAAAATTAACGCGGTACAGATGGAGTATTGGAGAAGATGTTGTAGAGTGACCCGTATGGAGAGAATAACAAATGAAGGAATAAGAAGCAGAATGAACATCAAAGAGAACGCAATAAACACCATTGAAGAAAAACGATTAAAATGGTATAAACACATAAGACGAAGCGAAGATAATAGGTGGATAAAGAAAATAACGGAGTGGAGCCCTATAGGGAGAAGAAAAAGAGGAAGACCCAGACGATCGTGGAGAGACGATGTGGACGACGCTATGGAGGACAGGGGCCTAACAGATGGAGACTGGGAAGATAGAAACGGATGGAATCAAAGGCTGAGAGAAGGAAGACAGCGTCAGCTGTAGAAAATCCTTGATATATATATATATATATATATATATATATATATATATATATATATATATATATATATATATATATATATATATATATATATATATATATATATATATATATATATATATATATATATATATATATATATATATATATATATATATATATATATATATATATATATATATATATATATATATATATATATATATATATATATATATATACATATATATATATATATATATATATATATATATATATATATATATATATATATATATATAAAACTGTTAATTCTGTACAAAGCTCAAATTCGACCAACGATGGAATACTGCTCCCATCTTTGGGGTTCTGCTCCCAAATATACACTGCACTTGTTGGATTATATTCAGAAGAGAGCTGTTCACCTCAATGAAGACCGGGAACTAGCCAGCAACCTTGATTTGTTGGAGCATTGAAGAACGGTTGGTCTATTCTACAAGTATTTTCATGGCAAGTGTTCGATGGATGTAGTCCGCCTAATTCCTCCCAGAGCGGTGCATGTTAGAAATACACGTCGCGCTAATACTTCACATCCGTATGAGGTTCAGCTTGTTACTCCTCGTACAAGTCTTTTCAAGCAGTCTTTTATATGGAGAACCTCATCCCTTTAGAATAATTTGCCCAGGACTATGTTTCCGACCGAGTACAATTTACAACGATTCAAGACCAACGTGAATCGCTTTTTCAGTACACGTGTCTCTCCTGTAGCGCTTTAGGGATCGTCCTACAGCACGTGTGCTAGGCCCATAAAAAAAATACTGAGTATAATTATTTCTAATAAATTTTTATTTAAAAAAATGTACCAAAAACTAAATTATAATATTATATATAGTATTAAGAAAGAAACTTACAGTTTAATATTAGTATAGAACTACCGAAAATAATTAAAAAAACAGAAATATTCTAATTAGAATCGGGAGCCCTAAAATCACGCGTTCAAACCTAGGCACTTCGGTTAAAATATCGAGAGGTAGCAACCCTCCAAACATTCAAAAAACATTAACAGCATCTCAACTAGGGATGGACGATAACGAATTTTACTTGTCAATAGTCAACGGCAATCTATCTATCGATAATTTTACGTTATTGGTAGTTATTATTCAAAATTCGATGACGGGGGCGGACAGACTTCCGAAAAAAGAACTCTCTCCTAAAAAAATATTATATCGCCTTTTAAAATTAATGACAAGGTGGCGATAAGTGATTTCCATAACTTACAATACATTGATAACTATCGATATCTCGATCAGTTTTAAAGACAAATCCGGTACTAGAGTGGCAATATGTCGACGCATTAAATGTCAGAACGTTTTACTAACTTAAACATAAAAGTGTCATAATTTCTCTGATTTTAGACGATTGAAGTAATTTAAAACTCACTATAGTTCTCTGAAAAACTCTCCCCGTTATATCGTTTTGATTTTAAGTAGATTTTCCCTGGTCATAATGCCTTGAGCTTTAAATAGCCATAAATTGAATTTCTTCTTTCACAAACTGAATAATTCATATTTTGGGAAACACAGCCCTTCATTAATAATTTCAAAATTTCAATGTATAGTAAATAATATTCCGTTAAAAATTTTGCAAATCATACCGTTCGCAATGTTTATTCGAAAATAAAAATACAATATAACTTCTAATTCTATAAAAGTGAATAGCATTTGAACAAGAGGATATTAAAAACGGTCATGGTGGATTGTATATAGAATGATTTTTATTAATTAAGACGTCTTTAGCGTTTACTTTTTTCCTTAAAGAGAAGTACCCCCCCCCCCTCTTAAATCTGGCTAGGACAATAATCATCGCTTAAAAACATAAATTGAAAATACTTGCGAAAAACTCGAAAGTCACAAATAAGTGTTTTTTTATTGAAAATGGGTAGTTTTTTCAAGAATCTCTATTTTAAAATTTAGGTTAAGTGATGGTATGTAAAATTATTTCGTTGCCACCTGGTATCCTGTATGTTTATGAACGCTAAATTTCTTTGGATGCTTTCGTTGAATTTCTCCTAAGATGTATAGAACAGGATTACAAGGTAATTTTTCTGTTACTCCGTGATAACTTATGCTATACAGGGTGTTAATTAAGAACGTGAAGTTCCTATATTTTCTCGGTATATCCTACATATTTTAGGCATTTCAGAAGAAGATTTATTAAATCCGCCCTATAAAACACTACTTGGAGTATTCTCTGATATTTAGCAAAATATGATAGAACACGCTAACATTTAGCTAAAAACCTCTTCCTAAAAATACCCAACAATGCATTAATATTATTCGTAAGTGTGCTTTAGTCATATTCTGCTAAATGGTCCAAGGAACGAAAAAAATGACAAATATTAAGAATTTAGAGAAAATAATGCGGAAATTACTAGTTTAGAAACAATACCCAGTTTGTAAGGTAAAAAGGAGCATAACATAAAAAATAACTCTTCACACTGTTCTTCATTACAATAAAGATTTTAGGTAGGTTCTCCAAGAATTATTGTAAGCGGAAAATTTGAATAAATCAACTTAAATCAAAAGTTTTCTAGCCATATTTTTGTTGATCTGCCAGAATTCAATTCCGCAAGCTAAATTACTTTATACATATTCTTAATTTTGTTTTCTTTGAGATATTATTTTGCCATAGCATTGAGTTAAGCATTCCGATTATCTTTTTTGAGTAAAAAAATGACTATAATTTTAACTCAAGGCTCATCTTTAAATATTAGAAGGAACAAAAATATCTGGGAAGTAAACTGACAATGCAAGAATCTTCTATTTTTAAATAACCGGTCAGGTGCAAGTCGGACTTAAACAATTAGTGTTCCGTCTATTGGTTACTTTTGAAATAAAAAATTTTGTTACTGAGGTATAAAATGATCAATAACTTCACAAAACACACCCCAAACGAGTTTTCAACAAAGTTTTTTTCCCATGTTTGCTGACCTTAAAATTTTTGCTTTTTTTTTATATACCAGATAAATTATCAAAGATAATGCACTTGTAATAATTTTTGTTCAATCTACACCCTGTGGAGAATATTCCAGAATTTTTTGAAAATTTTTTGATTAGCACTTTTCGATATAATACAAATAAAAATGTGCGCAAGTATTACATTATACAGTTTTAAACTAGTGTTTTTACAAGCTTTCATTTGATACCTCCACTCGATGACCTCGTAATTTTTTTTGCTTCCGATTTCACCCCCCAAAACTAACCCCATAAGTCAAAATTTAACTTTCAAAACTACACGGCTCTGATGAGATCATCAATTCCTATGTTAGTACCAAATTTCAACTTTCTATGTCAAATAGTTTCGGAGAAAATCGGGTGTAGTAGACGGACAGACAGACGGACGGACGGACAGACACCGAAATGATCCTATAAGTGCTCCGTACGGAACACTAAAAAGTGTCCATATTTCTAAAAAAATATTTATTTTATTTCAACCTAGTTACTTTTCGATTGGAGATGTGATAAGCTTCGCATTAGGGAAGGTCTCGTCTATCTGTAGCTTTTTTGCCGAACGAGGTTCCATTGAGATTTGCTCGAGTAAAAACCAAACCTTAAAAACAAATAACATATATCAAACTCATTTTAATATATCATGACTGATTATTACCCCTGCATAAATATTTTCTTAAAGGGCAAATATCTTGTTTTGTCCACATAAGACGGCAAGTTTCTCGGAACTCTTTAAGCAAAACGTGTTTTCTTACCGATTTATTTTTGTTGCGTGGCTATTAATAACGTTAAATTATAGAGCATGCTATTATTTTAGCGGAGGATGGAAAACAGCTCAGTAAACAATACTTTAAAACTAAAACGGGTGTTTTAAAAAAAGTTAGATCCTTTTTAGTGTTTCGTACGAAACATTTATCGGATCACTTCGGTGTCCGTCTGTCACACCCGATTTTCTCCAAAAACTATTGAAATAGAAAGTTGAAATTTGACACAAATATAGAAATCAGAGCTATATAGTTTTAAAAGTTAAATTTTGACATGAGGGGGTTAGTTTTGGGGGTACAATCGGAAGTGATAATTTTTTTTTTACCAGGTCATCGCCAGAATATTTCGTGATAATATTTAAAAAAAAACGCTGTTCTCTTATCTCGAAAAGTACTAATCAAAAAATTTTGAAAAAATTCTGGAATATTCTCCATAGATTGATTAAAAATTATCACGAGTGCGTTCTTCTTCTTAAAGTGCCTATTCGATTTGAATATTGGCAATCCTTCTGGCTATTATTACTTTATCCACTGCAGCTCTGAAAAAATCGGTAGTATTTGTTGAGAACCAATTTCGCAGATTGTTTAGCCAGGTGATATGTCTGCCCTTTTTTCCAAAAATCTTCCCTTGGAGTATATGCTGTAGTAATCCATATCTGTGGGAATTTCTCATTATGTGTCCTCAATACTCCAATTTTCCTAGTTTAACAGTTTCCATAATTTCCAGTTTCTTGTTCATGCGATGTAAGACAACCTCGTTGGTAACGTGATCAGTATGAGAAATTTTCAAAATTCTGCAATATAGTAATAATTCAAATGCTTCAAATTTCTTAGAAGTGGCTTCCACACCGTAAAGAAGAACACTGAAGACATAACATCTTAGGCGTCTTACTGTTGTGCTTAATTTTATTGCCGAGCTTTTGAAAAGTGATGGCCTTTTTGGGGAACACGGCTCCAACTTTTTCAATATGGCAACGAATTACCTACGAGTTCGTTTATCATGGTACCTGTTCGTTTATCATGGTACCTAGATATGAATATTGTGGAGTTCTTTGTATTTATTGATTGTTTACTATCAACAAAGTAGCAGCAACCGGAGACTTGCTGATTATCATATACTTTGTTTTGCTCAGAGTATATATTAAATAATAGTGGAGACAAAACCCAACCCTACCTTACTCCATGCTCACTCGATATTGCTTCTGAACACTCCCCTTCTGCTTTAATAAATGCCATCTGGTTCCAGTAAAAGTTGCCAATAATCTGCAGATCCTTTCCATCTAGCCCAAGGTCTTTCAGAATTTCAACCATTTTGTGATGTTAGACTTTATTAAAGGCTTTTAGTAGTCGATCAGACACAGATATACGTTACAATTGACGTCTTTACATCGCTGAATCAAAACTTGCATAGAAAACAAGGCCTCTCTGGTTCCCATGGCATCACGAAAGCCGAATTGTGTAGCTTTTCTTTTTTTTGTGGGTCTAGCACACGTGCTGCAGGGAAGTCCCTAAAGCGCTCCAGGAGCGGCACGTGTGCGGAAAAAGCAATTCACGTTGTTCTTGAATCGCTGTAAATTGTACTCGGTGGGAAACCCGACGCTGGGCAAATTATTCCAAAGGGAGGATGTTCTCCATATATAAGACTGCTTGAAAAGCGTTGTACGCGGAGTAACAAGTTGAATCTCATACGGATGTGAAGTATTAGCGAGACGTGTATTTCTAACATGCACCGCTCTGGGAGAAATTAAGCGGGCTACATCCTTCGAACACTTTCCATGAAAATACTTGTAGCACAGACTAAAGTCGCCAACCGTTCTTCGATGTTCCAGCGAATCAAGGCCGCCGGTCAGTTCCGGGTCTCCAATCAGACGAACAGCTCTTCTCTGAACAGAATCCAACAAATGCAGTGTATGTTTGGGAGCAGAGCCCCAAACATGGGAGCAGTATTCCATAGTTGGTCGAATTTGAGCTTTGTAGAGAAATAACAGTTGTTCTGGATTATAAAGCCTTCTGGTTCGAAATAATATTCCCAACTTTTGAGAAGCTCTCCTTACTATGCCTGCAACATGTTCATGCCAGGACATATTTGCTCTCAAATTAACGCCCAACAAATTGAGTGACGATGCTAGGGGAATGGAGTACCCCGACATAACTATGTCGGGTTCAGCAAGATCAGGTCGTCATAGCACAAGATCATGAAGATGCAGAATTTATGGTAAAAAAGCCATACCAAGAATATGGAAAGTGGGGGCTAGAAATTAACCTGGAAAAAACAGAACATCCGATAAGCTGGGCGTTAATGTAGCACAAGAGGGCAGGCAGACTAAAACAATCCAAAGCAGAGTAACTAGTGCAAAAAAATTAATCGGAATGCTTATCTCAATTCTACGGCAAAATAATACCTCAAAAAAACAAAATGAAAAATATATGATAGCACTGCATCATGTAATTTAGCTTACGGAAGTGAAATCTGGCAGATCAACAAAATATGGCTAGAAAACTTTTATCTACCGAAATGGGCTACCTTAGAAGAATAGCTAGAGTTTCTAGACGGGAAAGAATGGAGAATGAGGAAATAAAATGATGTATGGACAGAGATACTACCATTCTAGAACACATACAACAAAAACAATTAATATGGTACGGTTACATTAATAGAATGGATGAGATTGTCTTCAGACAGCGCATCATAAAGCGTATTTTAATGAAGCTAGACACCAAGAAGGCTTCTGGCGCTGACGGAATACCTGCCATAGTTCTCAAAAACTGTGCAAGGGAACTAACACCAGTTTTCTGTAGACTTTTTAACCTATCCTACAGAAAGGGAATATTTTCGTCCTGCTGGAAATGTGCCACGGTTCAGCCGATACCTAAAAAAGGTAAGAAGACCTTGCCAAATAACTACCGACCAGTTGCACTGCTTTCAATAATATCGAAAGTCATGGAAAAGGTTATCAATGAGCATCTTCTAAAATATCTTGAACGATTCAATATTATTAGCGATCACCACTATGGTTTTCGTAAACATAGATCAACAGGAGATCTTCTGACTTATGTAACACATGTTTGGAACAACGCAATTGAACACTTTGGAGAATCTCGAACGGTTACTCTTGATATATCCAAGGCATTCGACCGTGTTTGGCACGATGGACTGTTGGCTAAGCTACGCTCTTGTGGTATGTCTGAAAAGTTCTGTTTGTGGCTCTCATGTTTCCTCAGAGAGCGTTCTTTACGAGTGGCGGTCGACGGATTTCTTTCTAACACCCTCACTATCAACGCCGGTGTGCCCCAGGGCTCCTTACTGTCTCCTACTCTCTTTCTCATTTACATTAACGATCTGCTGGAAAAGACCGGGAATCCAATCTATAGCTTTGCAGATGACAGTACGCTTGTCTTTTCATTCACCTTGAACGCTCGGACATCAGCTGCTCAGGCGAATATCCGCAGACAGCAGGAGGTCGTTCAACTTAACAAAGACCTGGAAGAAATTCTATCTTGGGGTGACAGTAACCAAGTGGAATTTAACGCTACAAAAACCCAAGCGGCAGTTTTTTCTAAAAAAGTTAACGTTGCTGAACCCGACATAGTTATGTCGGGGCACTCCATTCCCCTAGCATCGTCGCTCAATTTGTTGGGCGTTAGTTTGGGAACAAATATGTCTTGGCATGAACATGTTGCAGGCATAGCAAGGAGAGCTTCTCAAAAGTTGGGAATATTATTTAGAACCAGAAAGCTTTACACCCCACAGCAACTGTTAATTCTTTACAAAGCCCAAATTCGACCAACTATGGAATACTGTGCTCCCACGTTTGGGGCTCCGCTCCCAAACATACACTGCATTTGTTGGATTCTGTTCAGAGAAGAGCGGTCCGTCTGATTGGGGACCTGGAATTGACGGCGGCCTTGATTCGCTGGAACATCGAAGAACGGTTGGTGACTTGAGTCTGTTCTACAAGTATTTTCATGGAAAGTGTTCGAAGGATGTAGCTCGCTTAATTCCTCCCAAAGCGGTGCATGTTAGAAATACACGTCGCGCTGGTGCTTCGCATCCCTATGAGATTCAGCTTGTTACTCCGCGTACGACGCTTTTCAAGCAATCTTTTATATGGAGAACGTCATCCCTTTGGGATAATTTGCCCAGCGCTGTGTTTCCCACCGAGTACAATTTACAGCGATTCAAGAACAACGTGAATCGCTTTTTCCGCACTCGTGCCGCTCCTGGAGCGCTTTAGGGACTTCCCTGCAGCACGTGTGCTAGACCAATAATAATAAAAAAAAAGAGTAGAATACCAAAGAAGGTTATGCAATGGATACCAGCAGACGAAAAACGTAGATGCACACCCCGCAATACTTGGATGATGGGAGTGAAGAGAGCTATGTCAGAAAGAAACCTTGATAAGGGAGTTTGAAATAATCGAAAGGCTTGCAGTTTGGGTACCGGGAGGCGACCTTACTCGCTGTGAAATTGGCTATATATATATATATATATATATATATATATATATATATATATATATATATATATATATAAAATAGATATATATATATATATATATATATATATATATATATAAAATAGACATATATATATATATATATATATATATATATATATATATATATATATATATATATATATATATATATATATATATATATACAGATTTCTGTGGATATTTTTGAAATGAAAATATTAAAAATCTTTCACACATTAACTGATTTAATTGAATACCTCGATTGGACTAGAAAATTTTATTTCTGAATGGGGTATGAGAGTTTAAGATATGAACACGCCAATTGTTTTTAATTAACCGTAAATTCCAAATTTTTCTATTTTTTTTCCCTCTAATATTTTACGTGATCTCAAACAAACATCTTTTATATGTAAAAAATGCGCGCATCTATAATATAAATAAAATACAACGTCTCTCTGTCTGTCTGTCGGTTAGGGCGCTTATCACTGGAGAACCACTTATCCGATTTACGTGCTTTGTTTTAAAACATACATATGTTCTCTGGCCAGGTGATAGGCTATACTTTATTACTGTAGGTCACATAAGGAATAAGCAGTGACGATAATAGTGAATCAAGTCAGAAAAAAAGTTTGCCGCTAGCGCGTTCTCTTGCAATACACTGCCTAAACCATTAATTAGGAACAATATCATGTAGCAAAGAATATCTGTATTATATATGTATAAAATGCAACGTCTCTCTGTCTGTCAGTCCGTTTTTTATAAAATACATATGTTCTCCGGCCAGGTTATAGGATCTATTTTATTGCGTTAGGTAACATAAGGAATAAGCAGTGACGATAATAGTGAATCAAATCCACGCGAGCGGAGCTGCGGGCGCGGCTAGTTTATTTAAAAAATGATAATATAAAAAAAGCTGCTACGCATCGTACGAGTATGTTTGAATGTGTTGTTATATGATATTACACAATACTTTTTAACCAAGTATACATTTTCAGTTTGTGAAAAATACCGAGAAAAATATATAATGGCTTATCAGAGTATGCCGTCAGTGAATTCTGCACTTGCATTAAAAGTACGGGAAGCTAAGAATAATGGGCGAGCTAGGCGTACCGTCTATCAGTCATCAATCTAGGACATAATGGATAAAGATTTAGAGTGATATTTTTTAATCCTTTGCTGCCATCGTAATTGACTTACGATTTCCAAATAAATAATCTTCACCTAGGCCAACAGGTGAGTGAGCTCTGAAATGGAGCAAAACGAAATATGGCTTAGTTTGATGATTGCTAGAGGGCGTGTTAGACTAATCCATTATCCTCGGACTCCTGTAATTTGAACGCAATTGTGAAACCATAGATTAAACAATTATGTTGTGTTATATAGACTCGAAACTCAAACGGCCGCAAGTCAATATTCTTAAAAAATTTATAATAAATAATATTCCTAGAAGGCGTAAAAACTACAAAGGCTTTTATCACATCGTCAAATTCTATATATATATATATATATATATATATATATATATATATATATATATATATATATATCTTGGCTGCGCCGCTTCTGTTGATCTGTTCATTCAGGGATGATTCTCCGTCCCACAGTAGAGTAAACGCCCGAAATATTTAAAAAAAACAGTACTTTAGTAATATCAGTTTCTTGTTTGTGGTGCCAATTCCAATGTATTTTTTGTGTCGAATCGAATAGAATAATTTTTAAGTCGATAGGACCAACTGGCTGCATGCTATGCCAATTTATTCAATGGTATTACCTATAAAACGTGGTTTTTCTGAATAATTTCAAAATTAGAGCAATTTTTAATATATTTTCATACTTAATCGAACTATTTTAGTGTCACTAGGATGAACCAATGTGAAAATATATTAAGAGTACTGTTTCAAAACCAGACATTTTATTTAGGTAGGAACCAGAGATCACTGCTTACACACAATTTTTGTATGGTATGTATGTATACTGAACTCTAAATTGCTTACAACATTTTTCAATGATTCTTATTCTTTAAGAAACCTGTTAAAATTAAGCTATCATGCAGCGAATATGAGTACAATACTGTTTATATCATATTATCGATTTTTTACTTCCATGAAAATGGAAGTAGGGTGATAATTTTTGTTCCTTGAGTTTTGAAGACTAGCTCCACTCACCTCCAAAAAACCTCTTGTTTGCTTAGATAGTAGATACCATGAGATTCGATCCAGTAAAGAACGCTACCGAAAATCATCGAATGCATTTTCAGTTGATAGTCCAGTAAACAGGGGAGAAAAAGTGGCCATTGGAAAAAATATAGACGTTTTCTCTTAACTGTTCTTTATGTTGTCTGGAGTGTTGAATCCGAATTTTAACCTTGCCGCCTCGTAAAAAAAGCTTTTTTTTCGTGTTTCGCTTATAACTTGAAAACTGCTCCTTTTTCGAGAAAAAATTTCAATATAAAAATAAACTACATTAAATTTTCTACAAATTATATTCTACAGATTTGTTTGTCAGATAAATGGTTTTCCAGCTAGAGCGCTTTGGAATTTAAAGTAAAGAACGCTACCGAAAATCATCGAATGCATTTTCAGTTGATAGTCCAGTAAACAGGGGACAAAAAGTGGCCATTGGAAAAAATATAGAAGTTTTCTCTTAACTGTTCTTTATGTTGTCTGGAGTGTTGAATCCGAATTTTAACCTTGCAGCCTCGTAAAAAAAGCTTTTTTTTCCGTGTTTCGCTTATAACTTGAAAACTGCTCCTTTTTCGAGAAAAAAATTTCAATATAAAAATAAACTACATTAAATTTTCTACAAATTATATTCTACAGATTTGTTTGTCAGATAAATGGTTTCCCAGCTAGAGCGCTTTGGAATTTAAAGAAATTTTGGACATGGCCCTAAGCCGAGAGCAACACCCTCATTTCTCGCTCTATTTTTTGGTTACAAATGTAGGGTAATAATATTTCTAAATATCAACTAATTAAATTGTTTTAAATAAATATATCGTGAAAATAGAGGTCCGAGCGAGAAATGGGGGAGTACTCTTGGTTTAGAACTATGTCCAAAATTCACTAAATTTCAAAGTGCTCCTGCGGCTAAACCGTTCACCTGACAAAAAAACCTATAGAATATATTTTGTTGTTGAAAATTTATGCACGTATATATGTTATTTATAGTTTATTTTTGTTTGGAAACGCTTTTATCGAAAAGTGCGTAGTTTTCAAGTTATAAGAGCATTTTTTGCAGTTTTTTTTTGCATTTTACTCAAAGCTCACAACATTTACTAGGTAGCAAAATTGAAATTCGGATTCAGTACCCCAAAAAACATAATGAACAATTGGGAAAAACTTCTATTTTTTTTTTTAAATGACCACTTTTATCCTCTGTTTATTAGACTATCAACTGAAATCCCATTCGGTGACGTTCTTTGCGGGATATTGAACTTCATAATACCTACTATCTAAGCAAACAAAAAGTGCTTTAAAGGCGAGTGGAGCTAGTCTTCAAAACTCAAGGAAAACAAAAACTATCACCAATGCATTTTCGACGAAGCAAATATCGGTAATATAATATATACAGTAATGTTCGTTGCATTTTTTTTATGGGTCTAGCACACGTGCTGCAGGGAAGTCCCTAAAGCGCTACAGGAGCGACACGTGTGTGGAAAAAACGATTCACGTTGTTCTTGTTCCTTGAGTTCCTTAAGGAATAAAAACCATTGAAAAACGTTATAAGAACTTTAGAGTTCACTCTCTCTAAATAACATTTCCATACAAAAATCGAATGTAGTGATCTCTGGTTCGGGCCACTTTAGGAACCGTTTTTATTCTTCTGTCAACGCTATTGAAAAAAAAGCTTATCGGCATTGGCTCGGCTCGGCTCGGCTTATTTGGCATTTACACTAAAAATTAATAATAATTTTTAAAAATTTTTTGAAATTTAGAGTTTTTCCACTTATTTCCCACTGTGCGTCCCCTAGCTGCCCGCTATTTAGTTGTCTTATAATATAATTCTTTAGTCTATTGTGAAATTTACTGAGGACGTAGTCCGATAAACCACTATATATCGTAATAAAACATAAAAGCACAAAAAACTCAATACCAATTACTTAAATCTACTTTATTTTTTAATAATTTAAAAATAAAATGCTATATATTTTTAAAAAATATATGTGTTATATCTTGAATAACTTCAAAACACACTGGGAACATCACCAAATATACTGCTATCAACACTTACACATACTGGTAACTATATTTAAATTTAATATCTAGATATACGTTAAATACTTTACAATTTTGCAAACGTATACAAATAGTACTTATGTTTTCTCAAAATTCAAATTTTCTGATTCACAAAGCAAAGAAAATTTTTGATCATTAGTTTTTGAAAATAACACTTTAGGTAATTTTTTATTTTTATAAATTTAATGTATTCAGTTTTTTCTCAAAACACACATATTTAGTTTCCTATAAAGGAGTTTGTATTATATATAAATTTTCATAAGCAAGATAGTATTTTTGCAGTTTTTTAATGTTACAATCACAATCAGAATATCCACACGTCGTTCTCTTCCTAGGGAATACTGTTCTAAATCTTTCTAAGATTTTGTGAAATAATCCTTTTGGTCCATTTGAGTTATCTCCTTCTTCAAAAAATGATTTTGGTACTAGCGGTTCTAGATGACCAGATAGGATAATTTTTTCACTTTTTTGTTCATGTGCAGTGGAGTGTTTTTTAATGTACTTACAAAATTCTTGATACTGATCTTTTTGATTTGGTAGTGACATTTTGGAACGTTTAAAACAACTATCCATAGTTGATGTTCTATTTATTCTTCTAGTAAAATTTTCATTGTATAAAAAATACGGTTTTGAAAGATCTTCACTATACATGTTACACATTGCAGTTGAGAAGATTGCTTATCTGTATAAGAAATATTTAAAATCACTCACACTAACTCTAGATCTTGTTGCTTTAAATGGTGAACTAATACTGACAATGCGTCAATTCAAATCAATAGGGTAAAGTAATTAAGTAATTGTTAAAGTTTAAGATGCTATCGGGCCTTAATTAATGTCACCCTTGTTAGCCAGAATTTACATAATAACTCTAAAGTAATTTCCAGGTAGAAAGAATTTACATAGTAATATTAGTTTTGTTGTGTTACATACCTACATAATAAGAGGGAAGTCCAGTAACAGAAGCAGCAATATCGTCTTTACCTAGCTCCAGACAAAATTATAAGAAATATTTATCAGTAAATAATCTGGTATTACCTTATACACACGGAACTATAGATAATAAAGTCGTAAAGATACTTAAAAGATTCAATACTCCCACAATTTTCAGCAATGGATCAGATGAGTTGATTGATTGGTCCGTTACTTTGTGACAGTACATTTTAACAATAAAATTACTTCATTACTTTGTTAACTGACACTAAATATATTTTTTGTATAGATTTACAAATGCGTTATCGCGATTTCGTAGTACAACTACATTTTCAAACGCTTAACTAAGACTAAAACAGATTTTTGGTATTTATATCTATATAATGAAAAAAATGTGGATATATAACCAGGTGTACAAGTATGAAATGCGGATTTTTTTTCTAAAAAACATGTTAAATTCGGAAGAATGATAAAGAGTGCTTTATTCAAAGTATGCTTAATTGCTTGATATACATTTTCCCATCTTTCTGACAATTTGTGAATACCACGCCAGTAAAAATCTTGCCCTTTTGCTGCGAACCATTCATCGAGCCATTTTTTTACATCTTTGTACGAACCAAAGCGCTGCTCAGCAAGTGCGTGACCCATCGATGCAAACAGGTAATCAGAAGGAGCCAAGTCTGGTGAGTAAGCCGCATAGGGTAGAACTTCCCAGCTGAGTGCTTCCAACATGTCGCGAACTGGTTTTGCCGTATGTGATGGAGCATTGTCATGAAGAAAAATGACTTTGTGTTGCCTCTTTCGGCATTCTGGCCTTTTTTTCAAGCAGAGAACGGTTCAAATCGGTCAATGGTTGTTGGTAACGTTTAGTATTAACCGTTTCCCCAGGTTTTAACAGCTCATAATAGACCACGTCCTTCTGGTCCCACCAAACACATAGCATCGTCTTTCTGCCAAAGCGATTCGGTCTTGCGGTCGATGTTGAGGGTGAGCCTGGTCCAACCCATGATTTTTTGCGCTTGGGATTCTCAAAATAAATCCACTTTTCATGCCCTGTAACTTACCATGCAAAAACGACTTCCTTTTGTACCGAGCGAGCAAAATGTCACACGTGTTTTTGCGCTTTTCTATTTGCCTGTCGTTCAACTCATGTGGTACCCATCTACTGACTTCTGAATCTTTTCCATCTCTCGTAGCTGATTGGAAATAGCTTGTTGAGTAACGCCCAATTGCTCGGTGAGTTGTTTTTGTCTTTGCGAATCATCTTCGTCCAACAATGCTTGCAATTCCACATCTTCGTATTTTTTTTGACAGTTTTCCACGTTCCTTGTCTGCAACATCGAAGTCACCACTTTTGAAACGCCGAAACCATCGTTCACACGTATCTTGCAATGGAGCATGTTCACCATAAGCTTCTCGAAGTTATCGACGTTGTGATAAAATTTTTATTTGTAATGGTTTTTTTCTATAACTAAAAGGCTTCAAAAACACAAAAAAGGTTGAAAGCATTCATAACTGAATTCGTGTATATAGGAAACTATATCATTTAAAAAAAAGAGATAAGATGTACTTATTAGCGCCAAAATAGTTATTATTATTACTGTAACTTGTCTTAATACAAGCCCTTGTATAGTGTAAATATATCTTTGTGGATATACACATCCAACAAGTTTCAGCAAGCAAGAAATATTAATATAACCCATGGTACCTCTAAAATGATGACTGATTCAAATTTAGTCGAAATAAACAAAAAATAGTAAAGTGATATAGGCAGTACCCGTTCGTAAAGCGGCAGGCCCAAAATTTCAATTTTGCTTTTGTCAAACTACAGATTAATTCAAGCATTATAACCCGACTTTTGAAATGATGATTCGAATGCTAGAAGAAGAAAGAAAGAGAGATATGCGCAACATACATTATAATATTCTTATATATATATATATATATATATATATATATATATATATATATATATATATATATATATATATATATATATATATATCTATATATATATATATATATATATATATATATATATATATATATATATATATATATATATATATATATATATATATATATATATATATATATTATTCCGAAACATCTATTTATATGGAGACTACCTTTTAAGATTTTACAAAAACAATGAAAGAAAAAAAAAAGTTTGACAAATCATTTAATTGTTTCTCAAATTATTCGCCTTTACATTTATACACTTTTGCATGGCGTTCGGACAAATTCTCAAAACATTTTTTCCACTCTGAAGTTGGTACCTCCAAAAAGATTGTTTTGGAAGGATTCAACAAATTTTCGAGGTGATGAAAATCGCTGTACACACTTATATTTGACATTTGGAAACAAAAAGAAGTTATTAGGCGATAAATCAGGTGAATACGGGCAATGAAATATTAATTTCATGTTTTTCTCCGTCCACCACTCAATTGTTTGACGTGTTGTATGAGACGCACTGTCATGATGAAGAATAATGCGTTGTTTTCGTTTTTTTCCCTGATTTCATCGACTTTTGGCAAACAAATTGTTGTATACCATTCAGCCTTAACTTCAATCCCCCAAAGCAATGGTTGCAACATGTCCTGTATAAACAAAGAAATAAGCGATCTTTTTCTTGGAAGTGTTTCGAACACGAACCACTTTTATTGGATTCAGTTCATACTGGAATACCCAAACAGTTGATTGTTGCTTAGTTTCGTTCGTACGAATATATCCAAGGTTCATCTCCTGTCACGATGTTGTATACGGATTTTGCATGTTCTCGGTCAAATTTTTTGAGCATTTCCTTACACCAATTGGCACGAGCTGTTTTTGAGTTTCGGTAAAATTATGTAGAATTCATCAGGAAAAGATCTTTTTCACAGCTAAATGTTCATGCAAAATCGAAAGTACTGCAGTCTTCGATATACCTAAGGATGCCTCTATCTCATGGTAAGTCACATACCGATCCTCTTCAATCATGTTGCGCAAAAAATAGACGTTTTTTGGAATAACAACCGATTTTGATTGACCTCCACAAAATTTATCGCTGACCGAAGCACGATGACCAAAATCTGTAAATCAATTGTAAACAGTCTTTTCTGCTGGTGATTCATTACCAAAAGTTGAACGAAGCGATTTCAGGTATTGTTGTTACTAAAATCGTAAAAAAACATCCAACGAAAACCTTCACATGAAATTTCGATTTGTTCACAAAACTGTTTTCTTTAAACGCTCACTGTAAACAAACTACTCGGCTAATTTCTGAGCTGCCACTCTTTTCGCAATAACAAATGTCAAATTTTACAACAATGGTAATGTCGCAACTCAATAGCGCCATCTAGAAGTCGTTTGTAAAAACTTAAAAGGCGGCCCTCGTCACTGTTTCTCACCTTTGTTGATTATCTTATTTATATATTATAAATACATTAGTATTTGGTGGCTAATACACTAAGTGTGTGAAGTCAATATTTTTTTAAAAAATTGATCAAGAAAAGTTAAACAACATATTCTTTTAAAACAGAGAAAGAAAAAATAAAAATTATTCTCAAATTCTTCAACTCCAAAAAACCCGAAAAGGATATATAATATAATATATTCGAAACAACACCCTGTTACCTCCTCACCCATCACTTTCGCCCCTTATATATTTATTATTACCATTTTTTTTTTTTTTTAATTTTATTTTCATTATCCAACCAAAAAGCAAGGCAAGTACTGACAATACTATTGAAACTATACGAAATCTATAAACTCCCACCTCATTTAACTCTTTTCCTTGAATCGATGCGATGTCGCTCAAAATAGGTCCCTGCTAACTTGAAGTATTGTGTTAAGTATTTTGTTTGAGAGTTGTCAACAGACAGACAGGCTTACAAAAATTGGAAACTATATTTCTTGTGATCTAGCGACGTAAACGTAAAGAAATGCAAAAATTCCCCTTGATTTTTCCATCAGTATGAATATTGACTCTAAGATGATAAGTTACGAAGTTAAATATTTTTGAATTAAGTTTTACTTAACCTTTTAACGGATTTATTTCATATTTTATAGATTTTTAAGTACTGCTCCTGGGTTCCGATACTGCAAGTCTACTAATTATACTTCTTGGAAGTACCATAATATACTAAGTAATTCACACTTGACCGGTTTTATTATTTTTATCCACTCTGTAATCAAGTTAATTGTCGTGGCGTGATGCCGGCAGTTTATCTCTAAAATAATCAGCACCACGGGAATGACCGTCTCGGGTCACGTGAACACACTTTAGAAAAGAACAGATTTTAATTGTAGAGTTTTACAACTGTAATACTGCGATTTGTTTATCAACTAGAAAATAAAACTAGAAGACCTTTTTTTTTTGAATTGTTGTGGCTGTTACTTGATGGAAATTCATAACGAATGTAATGAAAGACTGATATTGTCAAATTTCCACTTTATTTAGTTTCACTGAAACTGTATGACGCGTTTCGCTATACTATAGCTTCTTCTGATACAAAATGATATTTGAATATTAGTGTTGTTAAATTTATACAAATACCCTAAGGTAGATAGGTAATAAAATTAATACTATATGCTAATGAATATTGCTGGGAAATCCATTCTGAATATTAATTGTATAAATTGAGTAAGGGGGAGTTACCTTGGGCCAGACAGGTATCTTTTTGTTCGTTTAAGATGATGTCGGAATTTTTAATTCTATTTATTTCTAAATTTTCTAATAGGTTTAATTTTACGCCTTTGTTTTGTATGTGTAGAATTTTAAATTTATCGTCAAAAAGATGATTTGATTCTGTTAAATGATTACTGTACGCTGAGTCAGTTTTGTTTTTTAAATAGCTTCTTTTATGTTCTAAAATCCGAGTTTCGAATGAGCGACCTGTCTGACCTATGTAACTTTTATGACAAGAACCACAATTCAACTGATATACTCCAGACTTTTTTGATCTATTTTGTTTTTCCTTTGCGTTTTTAATGAATTTTCCTAACGAGTTGTTTGTTCTAAAAGCTATATTGAAAATAAGCATACTGTACAGATTTTAGGGAAAATAGTAAGTTCTGATACAAACTTTAGTATACTGTAAATGTCAGCTTCCTGAGAAAAATTGTTAGTTGCCACGATTTCAACTAAAATCTAAAGTTGATATTTTACTTTGCTTGCTAAAAAGAAGCATTGTATTGGTGAAGAAAGCACCCTCCGAGATTTTTGCATTTCTTCACGTTTCTAGGTCCCTAGATCACAGAAAACATAGGCCTCCATTTCCGTCTGACTGTCGATCTGTTGGCACAATAGCTCTAGATCGAAATCAGATATCCTTTTCAAATTTTGTACTCATCTAACATTTGAAGTAAGAATGGGCATATAATTTCTAGGCAATAACGCTAAAGGGAAAGAAGGCGAAAGGGATGGGTCTCGGTAAATTTTGTTTATTTTCTATATCATTATGAGAATTTTTCTTTAGTTTTGGTTGATATATTGAACAAATTTTAAGTACAATTATTTATAATCAAAGATGTAAGTTGCCAAAAGGGGGGACGGATCTTAGAGGGGTTGCTAGATATATATCATGTTATACGTCCTTTTTAGGATACTTGGAGCAGAGGAATCTAATAATTGGGTTATTTTTCCATTATGTTTAATTAATTACAGCCAAACAAAGAAGGTATTAATAAGGTGTGATTAAATGTTAGTTTGGTTAGTTAAATAAATTTAAAGTAATTAATTTATGAAGTCATTGGTAGTTTAATTAATTATTAAGTGTTAGTTTTAGTTAGTTCAAATAATTCTAGTTCGAACTAAATTAATTTATTATTATCTGAACTTTCCAGATTAGCGAAGACCAACCAAATCATATTAAATAACCGGCCAGTGAAAGTCGGATTTGAGCAATTAATGTTCTGTACGTTGATTGCTTTTAAAATAAAAATTTTAATTACGGAGGTACGAAATAATCAATGGCTTCACAAAACACACCCCAAATAAGTTTTCAGCAAAGTTCGTTTCCGTTTCCGATCTTTATTGAAAACTGATGACCTTCAAATTTTGTTTTTTTTTATGTACCAGATATATTAATAAAGGTAATGCACTCGTGATAATTTTCGTTCAATCTACACCTTGTGAAGAATATTCTAGAATTTTTTCAAAATTATTTGATCAGTACTTTACAAGATTTTTGGCGATTTTTTAAAAATAATACAAAGAAAAGTGTGCACAAGTAGTACATTGTATATATTCTGTGTGTGTGTGTTTTGAACTCGTATTTTCACAGGCACATTTGACACCTCGCTCGATAACCTGGTAATTTATATATATATATATATATATATATATATATATATATATATATATATATATATATATATATATATATATATATATAAATATATATATATATATATATATATATATATATATATATATATATATATATGTGTGTGTGTGTGTGTGTGTGTGTGTGTGTGTGTTTGAACTCATATTTTCACAGGCACATTTGACACCCCACTCCATAACCTGGTAATTTTTTTTTCACTTCCTATTTCACTCCCCAAAACTAGCCCTGTAAGTCAAAATTTAAGTTTCAAAACTATACGGCTCTGGTGAGGCCATCAATTCCTATATTAGTGCCAAATTTCAACTTTCTGCGTCAAATAGTTTGGGACAAAATCAGGTGTGACAGACAGACATCAAAGTGATCTTATAAGTGTTCCGTACGGAACACTAAAAATCAGCATAAAATTCCGTTTTTTAGACTTGTCCTACGAAAAATTTGTTTTTTTATTAAATTTATCCAACCGAAAATTTATCAGTTTGAAAATTAGGTTCCCGGGATTTTTGCTTGTCGAAAACTTCCAAAAATTTTAATTCGAAAATTATTCAGGGTTATATAGTTGTGATAATTTCTAACAAAAACGTTAAGAGAAAAAATTTAATAAGAAACTTTGCACTGTTAGGCTTAGCGCGCACTACTCCAAGTTATTTATATCATTTTTTTTTGCATATCTATTATCAATTGCAGATGACCGAGGTATATAAACAATTACACAATAATAAGGGTTATTTAAATACATCTCCCCTGCATCTCATAGCACTGCATTTTATCAGAGGTTCTTTTCTTACAATATTTATTAATTTTACAACAATTTTCCTGTGATCAGTGACAACATTTAAATATCAATTTAAAACTTCTTGCTATGTTCTGGGGAAGATACACAGTCTTAAATTCATGTAGGTTTATGAAGAAAAATAAATATATCCATTTTAACTTTTTGGGAATGGCGGGTATAAATAATGCTAACAGGCAAAACAGTAAGAGTTATTTTAGTTTCTAAGGGGGTTAAACCAGAATCTTTTTAAAATTGATTTTAACCTTCTTTTCGCCTTTTCCGTAAGTATATATATTATTATTATGTATATTTCAATATTGTCCACACTGGTGAATAAAACAGTAATATTATTATTATTTTTATTTATTTTTTTTCAGTTTTAGTTTAAAAGCATATCAATAAATATATAGGGTAAACTCAGCTGATGCACGAGAACTGTGAAAATGCAGTCTAATATGTCGTTTGGGTATCATATGTGAAATTAAATTCCAGTTATAGGATTTTTTAAATAATAACTCATGATTATATTGGGAATGTAGAATCTTTGGCACAATGACATTACTCAGTATATATCACTAAGACTAATCTTAGTCAATCATCGTTCCTGATGAAGCTAACATGGTTAGCGAAACGCGCGTCGAGTGCAAAAATAAAGTGTTTGGTGTAGTGGTGATATATACTGAGTAATAACTCATGATGATTTCAAGATATACGAATTACCTTGTTATTTAATGGATTGTCGTACTACTTATCAGCCGAATAATTGACGATGGAAATTTTACAGTCCGAAAACTACTTGTATTAACAATCACACAAGTTAAATTTTATGTTAAAATTAGATACAGAGTGTGTCGCATAACGCAAATAATTTTCTTTCGATTTATTATTGTGACATGCTCTGTGTGGGACTTATTGGAATGTAAAATACGTTGTACTTCAATTGTATATTAAATGCCGTTTCATACAGGGGGCACATACAGTTTCGTCCGTCCGCATTAATTAATGGTCAAATGTGAAGAAACTCTTTACCTCAATATATACAGTTTCGTCCGCTGCTAATTTTCGGAAATATACATCGATTTACCTGGTTTAAAATATACCTAAATAATAAAATACGAGTACATACGAAAAGTTTCTTAGAACAAATATAATTGCATATAATTAATATTCTTAAAAACCATAATAATGTGAATTTAATATTACATATTGCAGCATAGAAATTTGATTGTTATTAAATTTTACAATATTTTCTTGTATAAAATTTTTTCGTTTCTGTGTCTTACTGTTTAAACGTTTGAAACTTGTTACACTCCGTATTTGTACGTATATTTCACATTGGAAATGTTTGATTGTTTCCAAAAATACAAATATATTAGGATGACTAGAATTAAAACATTTATTTAAATGTGAGTGAAAGGACTCACATGCATTTGTTGTTCTCTGGCTGGACGCTGATTTCGTAGCCTATATACTAGGTGGAAATAGCGCATCGTCTTTTATATAATTTTCTACGCAAATGCACTTAATTCGGCATGACAATGTGTCAGGTTACACTTTGATATCACGTACTCTTCGCCAACAGTATATAAAGCAGCCTTACATCTTAGAACTCTGCATCTCCACTTAACTTCACCACTTAATAATTTATCGGCGAAATTAAATTTATAATTATTTACAATTAAAAAAACTGTGCCTCGTTTAGACACACTTGTTTGGACGTTTATACCTTCCATGTCCATTATTTATTCAATCATTCGATAAATTGAAGTGAAATGAAACAAACCTCAAGGAATAATGAGTTATGGTTAAACCACTCCTATAAGCCTAAATATTTCATAATTATTTTTATTGCATGGGTTTTTCAAATTACGGTCAAGATCATCCGTCTGTTTACCTGCGTTACCCTCGGACGAAAGTGTATATTTGAAATTTAAGACGCCGGACGAAAATATATGTCTTAATTTATGCAAAAAAGGATTACGGACGAAACTGTAATTTCCGTTATACGGGAACCTTTGTAGGGTCATTAAGTGTTGCAATACCGTTGCAACTAGTCGTCGTCCGATTTAAAACCATTGTGTCTGGATGCAGAAATTTAAGATGGATGATCTCATCGCGAGCGATGGCGTAGCGCGACAGAATAATCCGTGTTAGAGCACATTAAAGGTGTGTTGCTCGTAAAGGAAAGGTTTTAGACACAACCTGTGTATAATTTTGCAATCCAAACTGTATTTTTTTCATTCTATGTCTGAATTTGTATTAAGCCAATTATTCAAATTATTTATTTCAGTCGATACACTTCAGCTGTGATATAGTTTAGCAAGGTCAAAAGTTAATAGTTAGAGGCCATTGCTGCTTGAATAACTTCAATGATGTCGTATCGCTTGGTTCTATTCCAGAAGGCACTAGGTCCTAAATCACGTGAATAGGGCGATTGATTCAACACAGAACTTTGGTTTTTGCTCAAAAATTGCGTTATAATGGCACATGATAAGATAGTGCATTATCGTACGAAAGTGATCCGATGCCTACATCTCGATACTGACAATGTCTCGGCCAAAATGCTGTGCATAGTTGATTTCAAAATCGTCCATTATTTTTCAATCAAGAGAAAAGAAATAACATTTTGTTAAAATGTCTCATTTTATTATACTTACTCATGCACCATAATGATTCTTTCGAAAACACTGTATCTTTTTCAGATGATTTACAAATACTAAAGTTTTTTGAACTCAAAGTCATTATTACAAATTATTAGAAACATTGTCTGAGTAAATGTAAATAAGGAAGCCATAAACCAACAGTAGACTAATAGTAGAAAAGGTTCAATAAAGATGAATTATTAATATCCAACTGGTCATTAAGAAAGATGCCCCGATTTTTAAGTGTATGTATTATAAGAAATTTTGGGTAGTTAAGTTTATTGCCTTTATTTTCTCAATGGATTATTTCAAAATTTGGATGGAAATCATGATTTTGCATAATTGTATGTTTTGCATAATTTAAGTCCATTTTAGCAATATTATAACTTTTAAAATGTTCTTTAATCCCCTTTTGATTTGATCTTCCCCTTTGTCCGATGTACATTTACACGTAATTAATAAACTCCTGATTTTTGTTCTTTTTTAATTCGTTGTTTGTTTTTTTTGTATCTAACTTATAAATTCCCTTTAAAAGTACTGTTTATTCGTTCTTATTTAAAACTTCTTTAACATAGGTTAGGGTTTTGTTTGTGTAAGTAGTATAGCCTGTCCCAAAATAAAGATCCCGATTTTTTGCCGTTTTAAGTGGGCAATATAAAAATTCTGGACTTAAGTATTTTATTCATTAATGCAAATAAATAAAATTATAAGTTTTTTTGGAAATGTTTATTTATAGATGCATGTAAAAATAAATGGATAAGAGGTACAAAGATACAGTTTGAATGAATGGGGTATACCAGAGGGGATATATTGTATAAATAAAAATATATTTTAACTTAAGCCTAATTCGGTTTCAATATCACTGTCATCAGCTGAGGTAATTATCAGTGGTTTTATAATATTTACATAAATAGATGAATCTTCAACTTTAACAACGTGCTGAATGGAATTCTTCCAGCTTTCACAAGGTACATCATTTATAACTTTTTTAATAATTCAACCCCTGACACGCTTAAAGTAGTAGAAACATTTTGTGCCCTTATTTTTGATTTAACTTGATGCCAAATATGTTCAATTGAATTAAACACACAATAATACGAAGGAAGCCGCAAAACAGTGTGGCCCATTTTCTCAACCATACTATCACAAACATATTTCTTTTTCAATTTATAGTCTTTCAAAACTTCCAAAAGATCACTTTTTTTATAACTAAAGTCAAAATAAATGTAATTTTTTAACATATATTCCTGTATTTCCGATTTGATGTTGGCTGCAACTATAGTAACTTGCATTGTCCATAACTATAACACTCTGTTCGGGAACATTTGGCAAAAGGAAATTTTGAAACTAATTTTCAAAAAGTTCTGCGGTCGCGTCTTCGTGATAGCGTTAGTCTGACTTTTTTTTACTGCTGTCAACCCACATTTTCTGCACAGTGTCATAGGTATCAAACCATGTATCGTCAAGGTAAATTATTGGCCAATTATCTGATCGATACTTTTTAATTTTTTGTATAAGTATGTCGCAAGATTCGTAATCTTTGTGACTCCATCACTGCTTACCTTTTGTTGATTTTTCGAAACGTGAATCCCATTCTTAAGAGAATTCTGTGAAGGATTGATCGGCCACAATGTATATTGTCCCGTCCTGCACCAGTCTTAATTTTATTTTGTCTAGTGTCGGCACCAACTGCTCTTCGTACATAGAATATATTTTTCTCCTGATGACGTCTTTTTTACAATCGTCTACATGATGCATTTGAAAATCTTTCCTTTTTTTCCTGTTTCTGAGTGATGGTTTTCCTACAATACCCTTAATCGTAGAAATTGGGGTTTTTGTTAGTTCACTGGTTTCTTGCAAAGCACTTTGTTTATTCAAATTTCTTTTTACCAAACTGTCGTAAACATTTTTCACTATTTGTTTAGCGTCAAGTGATAAATCTTTTCTCTTGCAATAGCCACTATTGCAGTTTTCCCACGGTCGCCACATAATTAAAATAGAACCGTTACGTTGTAAGTTGTAAGTAAAATTAAAAATGAAAATAATAAAAAGTATCTTTTGAATCGTAATGGGGACCTGTGGTCATTAGGCCCATATTATCAAATACTTAAAGGGCTCCAAACCAGGTTGCCAGGTAGTAAATATTTAGGTATAAATAGATCCAATATGATTGCAAGTGAGGGCGGTATACAAAGCAGGTAAAATAAAAATACGTTTATCGTGCACAAAACCATAATAGGGTCGTTTATTGCCCCATTGAAAAAGCAAAAAGGCAGGATCTTATATCTCGGGATTTACTTTAATAGTAAGATAATGATAACTAGTGTTACATCAAAACCAGTATTAACTGTTATCTGTCTTATTATGCTTAATGTTATATGTATATGTTATATGTTTTAAATTTTTCATTTGACATAGATGTAGCAATGTACGAAACTATGATAAGCTGCTAATTTATGAATATTTGGATGAATGAGTTTACTGTGCATAGTAATATTTGTGTGGGAAGGTTTACGAAAGATTTTGAATTCATTCTATTATTTATATTCTCGTCTATTTATATTTAAATTTAATATTTTTATGGATACTATTAATGTATAATAGAAAACCTGTTACTTGTCTATCTGTACCTACCAAAAAACGTGAAAACATCGTCAACTGTCCTTGATATATCCAAGGCATTCGACCGTGCTTGCCAAGACGGGTTGTTTGATAATTTACGTTCTTATGATATATAAAAAGTTTTGTATATGACTCTCATGTTTTCTGAGAGAGCTTTTTTACGAATGGTGGTTAATGGATTTCTTTCTAATACCTTCACTACGGTGTTTCCCAAGACTCCATACAGTCTACTTTCTTTCTCTTTTACATATATCTACAGACAACAGGAAGCTGTTCAACTTAACAAAGACTTGGAAAAAATTGTTTCTTGGGATGACAGTAATCAAGTAAATCTTAACGCTTCAAAAATCCAGGCAGTAGCTTTCCCGAAAAAGTTAACGTTACAGAATCCGACATAGTTACGGTTTGTCAACTAAGAACGTGTTTGCGGTAATTCATTTTTGGAAAATGCGATTCTAGCAATTCAACAAAAAATCGGTGGAGGGAACCTTTGTCTACGACATATTTTAGTAAAAGTATGAGTCGATTCCTAACTTTCATCAAAATCACGTAAAATCCAAAATGAGTCATTTGTTTGTCTGTCGGTTCGAGGTAGTCTTTCCTTGTTCCAATCCAAAGGGACCTAAAATGACATATTCCGCGGCCACTAAATATATTAAAAAGTCGGTATCGTTTATGAAAAAGTGAAGAAATCAAAATGTCGACGACTTGCTAAAATGTGGCTCAGTAGGCAAAGTCACTCCGAAAGTCTAAAAACGAATCGTGTCTTTATTTTCACGGGACCCGAAATTGACGTTGCGTCAAGGAGCGGCAAAATTAAGAAAATCGGGGTTGAATGCCTCCCACGAGATTTCGTGCTCATGATGTCAAATTCCGAAGCACGTTGAAGAAACCTTTGCTAGGGGAAAATGACGTCGCAAAGCGGCTCGCTTGGACCCCTCACAATTGCCGGACGCCCACCCTATTAATAACGTTTAGTCCTTTGTAAAGAGAAGCTCAAAGGAAAGACTCTGAGGACTTTGACTCAGTTGTCTAGCAAGATTCGAAAAATTTGCAGAGTATGTAGAAAATCTGCTGCTGCAGAAGGCGATTTGACAACTTACTAAGATAATTGTGTCGTTCTTAGCACAGTAAAGAATACATTGATGACATAAAATGTTCTAGAAATTCAAGAATACGAGCGGTCACCTTCTTACTTGACAGACTCTATATCGGAACACTCCATTCGTCTGGCATTCTGAGTCAACTGGCTCGGAAGCAAATAAGTCTAGACATGAACATGTTGCATGCGTAGCAAAAAGAGCTTTTCAAAAACTAGAAGGAAAGCAACAGAATTAATGGTTTTAAGATGTGGATGATGAATATCTCGGATATATCAAGTCACAAATGAACAAGTATTACAAAGGATGAAAAAGAGATAGAAATCGTGACGAACATCAATATACGTAAATTACCATATTATGCCTAACCAACAAAGATATGGACTGTTTCAGTTAGTATTACAGGGGAAAGTCGTTGGAAAGAGGGATGGCACAAGGAGAATTTCATAGCTTAAAAATTTGAGAATTTGGTTTTTCACATCAACAATAGGTCTGTTTCGGGCAGCAGTGAACATAGTGAAGATAGTGCTGATGGTTGCCAACATCCGGCACGAATAGGCATTCGAAGAAGAAGAAGACTAGAAAGCTTTACACTCCACAAAAAACTTTTAATCCTGTACAAGGCTAAAATTCGACCAACGATGGAATACTGCTCCTACATTTAAAGCTCTACTCCCAATCATACACTACATTTATTAAGGTCTATTCAGAAAAGAACTATTCACTTGATTGGAGGCCCGGAACACACCAGCAATCTTGTTTCCTTGAAACATCGAAGAACGGTTGGCGACTTGAGTCCATTTTAGAAGTTCTTTCACGGAAAGTGTTCGATGGATGTAGCCTCCTTGATAATGCTGCTTGAATAAAATTTGCAGCATTTCAAGACACATGTCGCTTCTCTAGTGCTTTAAGGATTCCCTTGCAGCACCTGTCCTATGCCTATAAAAAAATAAATAACCGGCCAAGTGCAAGTAGGACTTGCACAATTAGTGTTCCGTATGTTGATTGCTTTTAAAATAAAACTTTTTGTTACGGAGGTATAAACTGATCAATGACTTCACAAAACCCGCCCCAAATGAGTTTTCAACAAAGTTTGTTTCCGATCTTTATTGAAAACTAATGACCTTCAAATTTTTGTTTTTTTTTTTTATACCAGATAAATTATTAAAGGTAATGCTTTCTTAATAGATAATTTTCGTTCAACTTACACCCTGTGGAGAATATTCCAGAATTTTTTCAAAATTTTTTAATCAGTACTTTTCGGGATAAGGGTGGGACCGCGATTTTTGGCAATTTTTTAAAAATAATACAAAGAAAAGTGTGTGCAAGTATTACAATATAACTGTTTTCACAAGCTTTCATTTGACACTCCACTCGATGCACTGGCAAAAAAAATCACTTCTGATTTCACCCCTCAAAACGAACCTTTTAAGTCAAAATTTAACTTTCAAAACTACACGGCTCTGATGGGCCCATCAATTCCTATGTTAGGGCCAAATTTCAACTTTCTATGTCAAATAGTTTCGGTAAAAATCGGGTGTGACAGACAGATGGACAGACACCGAAGTTATCTTATAAATGTTCCGTACAGAACACTCAAAACAAACAACTCAAAATTTTTGTTAACTGGAAGGTCGTGAATTATCTTTTCAATTTGACCCAAACCTATTATTTTCAAATTGGAAATAATTTTAATACAAACATAACGATAATAATAACTACAGAATACCTTGTTTAATTACTACTAAAATTCTTGAACGAAAACAAGATAAAAATATTGGTAAAATACTTTACACAGTATTTTCCTTGCAAATATGCCATTCTAGAATAAACATTAAATCCCACACTAAAAAATGTAATCCACCTTATGGTGGAATATTAATAAAAAAATAGACATTTACCTTGTTTATATAACCAAAAAAAGTATTTAATGTTAAATAACCGACCAAGTGCAAGTCGGACGCGCAATTAGTGTTCCGTAAGTTGATTGCTTTTAAAATAAAAATTTTTGTTAGGTATCAATGACTTTACAAAACACACCCCAAGTGGTTTTTTTATATACCAGATACATTATTAAAGGTAATGCACTCATGATAATTTTCGTTCAATCTACATCTTGTGGAGAATATTCCAAAATTTTTTAATCAGTACTTTTCGAGATAAGGGGGCAGCGATTTTTCGCAATTTTTTAAAAATAATGCAAAGAAAAGTGTGCGCAAGTATTACATTATATATTTTTGAACTCGTGTTTATACAGGCTTTCATTTGACACCCCACTAGATAACCTGGTAATTTTTTTTTGACTTCCGATTTCACTCTCCAAAACTAACCCCTTCAGTCAAAATTTAACTTTTAAAACCACATGGCTATTAGTGCCAAATTTCAACTCTCTATGTCAAATAGTTTCGGAGAAAATCGGGTGTAACAGACATACAAACACCACAGTGATCTTATAAGCGTTCTGTACGGCACATTAAAAACTGCAATCTTCTCTTTTAAAATCACATCAAACAAACACATGCTCAAATATGGATGATACTGATAAAAAATTTCCAGGTATGCCAAAACAACCCCTCGATATGTAAATAAAAATAAAACTTCTTTGTGATAATTATTTTATGATATTTAATATTATTTATGATGAAGTTGAAAGTTATAAAATTATGTTTTTAGTCATCCAAAAACCCTAAGACCTAAAAACAAACCAAACTCTCGGAGGGTTACTTTTTCATGAATACAATACTTCCTGTTAGCAGAGAAAGTAAATACAATAATTTACCGGCTGTTCCATAAAAGTACATTTACGACAACTTAACTGTTTGTATTTCTAAAACTTGTCCTATATTCAACTCAACATTTTTTAGGTTACTGTGTAATCAGATCTCAGTCCCTTTTATACAGTATTTCTGTTCAAATTGGAAATAATGGAAAAACAAGAACACTGAAATAGAAATATATTACGTCATACATTCAATAACCCTTTTAGCCTTCTACCTTATTCCTTTAATCCCGTATGTATTTTACCATAGAAAAAAAATCATATATTAAATATCCAATATCACAATCAAAACCAGAAAAAATTCTCATAATACTATTAAAAAGATGCAATGACCCCCTATTAATTTCTTCCCACGTTAATAATAAAAATAATGAAAAAAAATGTGATGTTTCAATGCCTTGACTGAAAGAATCCCGAAAAAGATCTCGAACCAGACAAATACGAAGTTACTTTCTTTAATCTCCCTCCTTATATGTTTTAGTATAAAGGATTATGCAAACATTTGCTCATTCTTTCATCCAAAAATCCGGGACAATTTCTCATAATACTATTAAAACGATACAAAATTCTCCCATGTTTTTCACCCCCTTAACCAATTAAAAATGATAGTAATGAAAAACTCACTTAATTTCAGTCTAAGAACAACGGAAAGCTTAAAATTTGTCAATTATGTTAACCAAAAAACCTGCAAAAATTGTCAAAATACTATTAAAACAACACAGTTATTAACCATCCCCACTCCTTTCACCCCCTTCTTAGGTTAAAATTGAAAAGAATAAAAAATTAGGTTATTTTTTCATTCTTTTCAATTTTAACCCTAGAAACCTTGAAAAGAACATATGGGAACTACCTTTTAAGTTTTTACAAAAACAATGAAAGAAAAAGTTTTTTGATATAAATCGGTTTATTGTTTCTCAAAATATTCGCCTTCAAGATTTATACACTTTTGCATGCATTCGAACCAATTTTCGAAACATTTTTTCCACTCTAAAGTTAATACCTCAAAAACATAATTTTTTAAGGATTCAAGAATTTCTTGAGGTGATGAAAATCGCTACCCACCCTTTTTTTTTGACTTTTGGGAACAAAAAGAAGTCGTTAGGCGATAAATCAGATGAATACGAGCAAGGAGACATTAATTCGATGTTTTTCTCAGTCAAATAATCAATTGTTTGGCGTGCTGTGTGAGAGCTTGCATTGTCATCATCAAGAATGATGTGACCTTTTCGGTTGTTTTTCCTGATTTCATCGACGACTTCTGATAAACCAATTGTTATATACCATTCAGCATTAACTGTTCTTCGATTCTTTAAAGGAATGGTTGCAACATGTCCAGTATTACTAAAGAAACAAGCGCGAAAGAACCATTTTTGTTGGTACATTTTGGAACACTCAAACAGTTGATTGTTGCTTAGTTTCCGGCTCGTACGAATATACCCAAGTCTCCTATTACGATGATAAGGATTTGCATGTCCTTGGTCGAATTTTTTATGCATTTCCTTACACCAATTGACAAGAGCTTGTGTTTTAATTTCGGTCAAATTATGCGGAATTTATCGGGAACAGATCTTTTTGACAGCTAAATGTTTGTGCAAAATCGAATGTATTGCGATATGCCTAAGGATGCCTCTATCTCATAGTAAGTCACATACCGATCCTCTTCAATCAAGTTGTGCAACAACAACCAATTTTGGTCGACCTTCACGAAATTTATCGCTCTCGGAAGCACGACCATGAAAAAATTCTACAAACCAATTGTAAACAGTCTTTTCTTAAGGAGATTCTTTACCAAAAGTTGAACGAAGCGATTCGAGGCATTGTTGTTGCGTTAGGCTTTTACTAAAATCGTAAAACATCATCCAACAAACACCTCCATGTGAAATTTCCATTTACTCATAAAACTGTTTTTTTAAACGCTCACTGTAAACAAACTAATGGGCCAGTTTCTGAGCTTCCACTGCTTTAACAATAACAAATGGTAACTTTTGCAACAATAGTAATGTCAAATCTCAATAGCGGCATTTAGTGATCGTTTGTAAAAACTTAAAAGGTGGCCCTCGTATAACGCTATATATAAGAAATAGCCCCTTTTACACTTTTACGTTTTACTATAAATATTTGTTATTATTTAACAAAAAAACCAGGAAAAATTACCATATTATTATTAAAACCATACAACATTTATTAACCCCCACCCCTTTCACCCCCTTCGTCTTAAGCGATATCGCTCGAAAATTACAGTCTTCGCCCCCTCGTTAGGTAATTTATATATACCAAGTTTAAAATTTATACCTCATTGCGTTCGAGAGTGATTTCGCCAACAGACCGTCGGAAATGAGTAACTATGTTTTTTCTAATCTAGGAGCCCTAAAACATAAAGAAATCTCGGAATGTGATTTTTTCACCAATACAATACTTTTTTAGCAACGAAAGTAACAAGTTTTAAATCTAATCTATTCGAATTCTAATCATATAATAATTTTAAAACTAATATTTACACAAGCAAAATTCTAAATAATGTTAAAACACTTTTAGGTAAGGAAGCAGTAAATATTTCTTTTAAAATAAATCACTCATTGGCCTGATATATTAAAAATAACCTGTCAAGTTGAACTTGAGGAATTGGTGTTCCGTACGTTGACTGCTTTTAAAATAAAAATTTTTGTTACAGAGTATAAAATGATCAGTGACTTCACAGAACACACCCCAAATGAGTTTTCAACAAAATTTGTTTCAGATCTTTGCTGAAAACTGATGACATTGAAATTTTTATTTTTTTTTATATACCAGATAAATTATTAAAGGTAATGCACTCGTGATAATCTTCGTACAATCTACACCGCGTAGAGAATATTCTAGAATTGTTTCAACATTTTTTCATCAGTACTTTTCGAGATAAAGAGGGGGACTGCGATTTTTCGAGATTTTTTAAAAATAATACAAAGAAAAGTGTGCGCAAGTATTACATTATAACTGTTTTCACAAGCTTTCATTTGACACCCCACTTGATGAACTGGCAAAAAAAAATCACTTCCGATTTCACCCTTCAAAACGAACCTTTTAAGTCAAAATTTAACTTTCAAAACTACACGGCTCTGATGGGCCCATCATTTCCTATGTTAGTGCCAAATTTCAACTTTCTATGTCAAATAGTTTGGGTAAAAATCGGGTGTGACAGACAGCCGGACAGACACCGAAGTTATCTTATAAATGTTCCGTATAGAACACTCAAAATTTTTGTTAATTGGAAGGTCGTGAATTATCTTTTCGATTTGACCCAAGCCTATTATTTTCAAATTGGAAATAATTTTAATCCAAACATAACGATAATAATAACTACAGAATACCTTGTTTAATTACTACTAAAATTCTTAAACGAAAACAAGATAAAAAAAAATGGTAAAATGATTTACACAGTATTTTCCTTGCAAATCTGCCGTTCTAAAATAAACATTAAATTTTACTATTAGTATTATATATATATATATATATATATATATATATATATATATATATATATATATATATATATATATATATTTTGAACTTGTGTTTTTACAAGCTTTCATTTAACACCCCACTAGGTGACCTAGTAAAAAAATTTCTTTTCACTTCCGATTTCGACCCCATAAACTAACCCCTTAATTTAAAATTTAACTTTCAAAACTACATGGCTCTGATGAGGTCATCAATTCCTATTTTAGTACCAAATTTCAACTTTCTATGTCAAATAGTTTTGGAGAAAATCTGGTGTGACAGACAGACAGAAACCGAAGTAATCTTATAAGTGTTCCGTACGGAACAGTAATAACAAACAAAAAACTAAAATAGGAACACAACTTAGTTCATCAATTAACTTTTGCATCACATAAGAATATGTATATCGGAGAAATGGAAAGATCGATCATTTCAAAAATGGGTCAAATGCAAGTTGGACTTGCGCAATTAATGTCCCGTACCGTGATTGCCTTTAAAAAACAAATGCTTAAAGCGGTAATGTACTGAAAAGTACATGAGTATATCACTGATTGCACCGAATACGTATTGATATGTCGTTGCTTTTAGTCCCGTTTAAATTCACAACGAAAAAATGACCCACCATATTGTCAAGACACAGTTTTTATACCACATAAATTATCAAACTTAATGCAGTCTTGTTTCTTTATAGACATCCATATACATCTATAAAGATCTCATCTAACATCTATAAAGAAGCATCTATACATATTAAAATTGACGAAACAACTGTCACTAACAACATACCATTAAAAAGAGTAGTGCGACAAGGAGATACTATCTGACGTAAATTATTTACGATGGTCCTTGAAGACGACTTTAAGGAGTTAAATTGGGATTAAAAGGGCATTAACATCGACGGCACTAGACTGAGTCACCTTAGGTTTGCAGACGACATAGTAGTGATAGCTAATAACACAAGAATTACAGAAAATATTGAACCAGCTGAATGTGGTCTCTGCAAGGGTAGGTCTTAAAATGAATTTAAAAAGAACTAAATTAATAAGCCCTGAAGATACCAACATACAGATAGGAAATCACTCCCTAGAACGCATCAACGAGTGTATCTACTTAGGTCACACTATGAAGATCGGAAAGGCGAATCAATATGCAGAAATTACCAAGCGAATAAGGCTAGTATGGGCAGCTTTTGGGAGACTAGGACATATCTTAAAAAGTATTACAATACTCATAAACCCAAAAACTAAATTTACAATTCCTGTGTTCTACCGGTCAGCACATATGGAGTGGAAACGATGTGTCTCACTAAATAATTTGTTAAAAAACTTATGACTTTTTAACAAATCCTCAAACTATGGAGACAAGCATGTTTGGTATCTTCCTTAGGGATAGAATTCATAACGAGCAGATAAGGAGACGAACCAAAGTCACTGACATAACCCTCGAGGCGGCTGGCTAGGTCGTTCGGATACAGACGGGTGTATAGGATCACGGAGACCCAGAGAAATAGGAACAAGCGTTAGACGTCCACAGAAACGATGGGTCGATGATATAAGAGTAGTGGCGGGCAAGCAGTGATTAAAGATGACAAAAGACAGACCTACGTCCAGGAGGAAACCGACTTAGGTTGAGAAGAAGAAGAAGAATGCAGTCATTATAATTTTTGCTCAATCTACACTTTATGAAGAATTTTTTCAAAATTTTTTGAACAGTACTTCTCCAAATTCAAGGGGGGGGACAACGAACTAATACGAAGAAAAGTTTGCGCCAGTATTACCTCACATATATTTTTAAACTCGTATTTTCACAAACTTTCATTTGAAACCCGATGACCTTAAAATTTTTTTTTACTTCCCCCTACAAGCTAACCCCTTAAGTCAAAATTTAACTTTCAAAACTACACGGCTCTGATTTCTGCGCCAAATTTTAACTCTCTATGTCAAATAGTTTCGGAGAAAATCGGTTGTGACAGATGGGCAGATGGACACCGAAGTGATTTCATAAGGGGTCCGTACGGAACACTAAAAAGGATAGTAAGGCTAAAACTGAAATTATCTAAAACATTTAAATATGAAAAATCATCACCTCGATCCAAATATCCAAACACTTCATTCAGAAAACAAAGGCAATGAACTTAACTACCTAGATTTTTATGGAATAATTGCTCGTAAAATCCAAGACATCCTTCTTAATGAGCACTTAGACGTCAATAATTTGGCTTTATTGAACTTGTATTACTATTAGACTATTGTTAGTATATAGCTTCCCATTCTCTTACATTTTATAACACCATGTTTCTAATACATTTGTAATAGTGAAGTTGAGTTCAAAAAATTCGTGGTAGTTGTAAGTTACCTGAAGAAGACGTAGTGTATACTGGGTATTATTCTTCAATCAATCTAATGGACGAGTTCGAGTTTTTGTGATCCACTCATACCCTTTTTAAATGACACCTTCTTTTTGGACAACCCGACTTGACTACAAGTGTTTCACGACCACTTTGAAATCGCCTAAACTACTTATACACTTGAGAACGGGATAAACATTCATCACCGTATGATTTTTGAAGCATTTCGTTTACCAATTTTAACACAAAAATTACTAGTAGCTCTTTGTTTGAGACTGATTTTAAAATCGTTCGAAAAAACACACTGTCACTCTTACGACTATACTCGGCATTTAAAGGAACAAATGTTATAAAACAGCTAATACACCACTAATAAACTTTCAATAAAACACAATTATTATTATATTATATTATATTATGCTATTATTATCTACTATTTTCAGTTCGATTTCTGTGGGGGGTGTATGCATCTTAAAAGAAATACTACAAGAGGTATTAATTGCTGAGGGCCAGATCTGGTAAATACGGCGGATGTGGAAGCAATTAAGAACCCAACTGGTCCAATTTCACCATCGCAAAAACTCCTTTGGATTACGCCGAAACAGTGCCAAACAGCGTTCTGAGTCTTCGACACGTTGCTGTTTTTGATGAAACGTGAAAGTGCGCGGAACCCATCGGGCACATAGCTTTTTCATGTGCAAACATTCATGCAAAATATGCCTCATGCGTTCTATTCATATCCTTACGATATCAGCTATTTCTCTCACTTTCACTTTGCGATCAGTCAGCACAATGTGGTGGATTTTTTGTATCTTTTGGAGTGACTACCTGATTTGGACGTCCGGATCATGGTGCATCATCGGTGCTTATACGACCGCATTTAAGTTCACTAAACCGTCTCAACATATAGTTGCTTTCGACGGAGCAGATTTGCAATTTGGGTTCTGGCTGTACATTTTCCCATCAGACAATGTTTAATCAACACACGAAATTATTTTTGTTCCATAGTTTTGCAGTAATTAAAAGTAGCGCCACAACAACTCGTAACCTAATAGACAAAATTTTACAGGAATATTCTGAGAGTTGACACTAACTGAAAATCATATTGTTTTTGCTTGTGCCGCCATCTCTCGGAAAGTCGCGGAACTTTTCACCCCATGTAGTAGATCACCTGCTACTAAATTTTAGTTACATTCGTCAAGTGATTTAAAAGAAAATTTAATTTTCAGTCAAGTAACAATTCAATAAACTGTAGACATCTTGAACTAAAGAAAGTTTTATTTATCTCTTAATTTTGTTCAGCAGTTTATGTTTAATATTTTTAATAGCCTGACTTGCAAAAAAACAGGTAAAAATCAATGCCTACCGTAACAATTTAATGTAAGGCGATATAAGAATTCTAACCAACATATTTTTTTAAACCTTGACCTTGACGATGCAGCTATTGTTATCTACAATTTTCTATTTAAAAAGGATTCTTACCAAACACGAAACGGGAATTAGTTTCTTATTTTAATGCTTAGATGAAGTAAACTGATTTAGTGAGTACTAAATAAATTATTATCGAAGATCAAGCGGTAAAACATACCAAAGTAATCCTGTACATTTTTGAAATAAATGAACAATTAAAATAACGCAAGATCAAATGAAAATTACCTCGTAGAGATTTTGCATAATCAAGACATGTAGTTAATACTATTTTATACAACAATGACATTTATTTCTTAGTATTGTAGAATTATACTTAATCGACGATATGAATTTTTTTTCTTCTAACTATGATTTCCTTCCGCACGCAATTTTAGATTATTTTATTGATAATTATGTTTTCTTGAATTTTTATTAAGTTTAAAACTACGAAGCTCTTCTAGAAATTGATGATCTGGATTATTTACCCTTCATGCTTTACGTCTCAGTAATTTAATTTTTTTTACATTTTCTGAATTGTTATTTCCGCTAGTGCGCCATTTCTGATTATCTATAAGAAGTCATTGCTTCCCCATCAACTGACTCTAATATGTTTCTATTCAGCTCTATAACCTGAGAACTTCAGCGATTAAGTGTATTCCTACCTTTCATAGTTTCTGCGTTACACAAGTAACACACGTTTCGCTCTGTTCATCCTAACTTATTAAACTGATACTTCAAAAATTGGAAATACCAAAAGAAGCAGAAAGGAAGTGTGGCGTAGTAAACATTGTTTTTCTATTAGCCAGCTGACTTTCAATTAAGTTATCAAACAGTTAAAAACCTTTGGATTCGTATTAACAACACAACAAATTATTACTGTGGGTAAGTTGGAGCTGTGTTTCTCGACCTTGGACAGAGTCTGGCACGAAGGCCTCATTCTGAAACTGATCCGACACGTCTACCCTCCCTTCATGACCAAACTCATTCTGCCATTCGTCACTGACAGAACCTTTCAAGTCGGAGTCTCCAACGTCAAGGTCATCAAAGCCGAAGTCCCCCAAGGCTCCATCCTCTCGCCCTGCCTCTCTAATATCACATTCATAGCTGCCATTCCCAAATCGGATCAGGCTAACCTCCTCTATACTGATGACACCACCATCACCACTTAATCTAGAAGCAGCCAAATCATCACGAGCAGACTCCAACGCCACCTGGACAGCCTTGACTCCTGATCTGACCACTGGAGGATCAAGCTCAACTCCAACAATACTCAAGCCATCATCTTCACTAAAGGCCGCGGAACCACCCATGGCCACCGTCAGCTACAGGGCTCCCGCAGCCAATGGGCAAACATCATCAAGTACCTGGGTATTCAGTACGACAAACAGCTCGTTCGGAAGGGCCAGGTCTGCACTGCCACCAGGAAAGCTAACTAACTGCTGGGCAAATTATATCTAGTTATAAATCGTTCCAGCAAGTTGTCCGCCAGAACAAAACTAATGGTATTCAACACCACTATGAAGGCAAACTTCACCTACGCCTGCCCCACACGATGCCAGCTCTCCAAGACAAGAAGAGCATATTTTCAAGCAGTGCAGAACAAGGCTCTAAGGATCACGTAAACTCCATGATTCATGAGAACCACCCAACTCCACAAAGACCTCGGTGTACACCTGAGGAAAACCTAAACGAAGTTCCTGGCCAAGGCATCCTAATACCCCAACCTAGTCATTAAGGACGCTTGCCTAATCCACCCACAAGCCCGCCACCAATTCTCGAGACCCTCAAACCCTCTCTCTGATGAAGACGATGACCCACCCCATCCACTATGACAAGCAAAGAAGATTGTATACTAGGTGAAGTTAGCATATGCTCTATGTTAGGTTAGGTTAGGTCACAACCATGTTAATTATGCACACTTCCTAGGTTAAGTCTAGTATAGGTTCACTATTGGAAATACTTAGGTTAACTTAGAATAAGTAAACGTTCATATCATGTAATAACATCGTTTAGTATAAAAGTAGTAAGATGTTTTGCCTTACTAAAAAATCAGTAATCATATTTACTTAATTAGCTAACACAGATATAGATATATTTTGGACCAAACATGATTCAGCTTCTAAGCTTCAGTTGACAATTATGTTACTAAATCTAAAATATATAAAAAAAAAGTGTACCGAATCTACTCTTAATTTTCAGAACGTTAAGGTTTTTAAAAGTAAATATGCAACGAGAATATCGTGTAGAAAACTAGAGGCTCTAAACTGGATAAGTCACAATCTGCCAACAGCCTCAGCCAACATATTGGGGCTTTTGTGATTTTAGTAATATCTACATCTAAATAGCATTATTTTCTCTATTAAGCAACCCACTGTTGACTGTTGAACCAACGTTGCCCTACCAAAACATTAAATGAATATCATTTAAACTACGCGACTTTGATATAAAATTAAAAAGTTATGTAACACTGAAAATTAATTAACTGGAAAAGATTGCACTCACATGTTTAAAAGATACTCATATATTGAAAATTGATTACACATTAATAAAAGAAAGGAAATTCCTTTAAAGTCAACTTTAATCGCTAGTAACTCTATCTCAGTGGAGAGATTTTAAAACGAGTTGGTGTTAACCTAAAAAGTAAAATACCTGTACCACGCATGACTACAGATAAACACGAGGACTGTCCTTCGTCGAGTTTCTGAGAGACACCGCGCAAGTAGAAGTTGCATCATATGTAAAAATTGTACGGACCAACATCAGCGACATCTCTAAAAAACGCGACGAGGCACATTTTAACAATCCGGCGGTAGCCAGCCGTCTTAATTTTACGGCGACATTTTGTTCGACATGTTTGTCTTTTTGTAGCGATAGCTAGATTTTCTGTACTTGTACCATATTCTAATAATATATAAACCCAATATTTTTTTCATGTTCTATTAGTTCTATCTAGTTTTCCCTCATTATGAGAAACGTTTCTTACTTCTTGTCAGTCTTCGTTTCTTAAGAATACCATTTTCTGTTTTTTGCCCTCCCTAAGACTTTCTAAGTAGTATTCTACTCTAGAGGAATAGAGGCCCCTAAAGATGTCTCGTGCAATTGTAGGCGAAACATTGGAATGTCACATAAAATTTGACACGATCTAATCTCAAGGATCATGATTTCGTATTCTGATCCATAAGCCAATTTTGCCAGTTAAACAGCATGCCAGCCATGGTGGTGAGCCGTTCGCCCCGATTCGATTACTATATCAACCGCCCAAACTGTTAACTAGAAAGAATTGTGCAAAAAGCATATATTTGAATGTAATAGTAGACATGGTCGTATACTGTCGTCGCTACAAGTACTTTGATGAAATTTTATACGAATTCGTTTGCAGTTTTTACGAGAAAACTTCTGAAAAATGACCGAAAGTAATTTGGAGCTATTCATGAACGAATGGCGCGACTCAATTCAGGATGGCTCCAGATCAGGAAGACCGGCTGTGACAAAAACTGAGAAAACCATCAGCCTTAACGATTAACGAAAGAAGATCCTAGTTTTTGCTAGAGAATCTGAAGTATCCGACTCTACAGTTCTAAAGATTGTGCGCGCACATTTAGGGATGAAAATGTTTCTGCACAATGGATCCCCAAACTCCTTATACCAAAGCAGGAGTCGAGGAAAGAAAATTCTCAAGCACAATTAGCATCTTTAAAGAACAATGATAGCAAGAAGTCGATGCAAAGGGTTCATAAGAGCCATTCATCTCCGGCGAAAATTCAGTCGTCTTCTGGAAAGTTGATGGCGAAGGTTTTTTAGAAGTATGAAGAAATTTCGCTTATTGAATATATAAAATAAGTGTCCACAATTAATGAAGAAATTAACTAAAAGACGATTCAACACCTGAAGCAGTCTATTGGGTAAAAACGTTCGAATTTATAAAGAGCCAAAACATTGCTGTTATATTACAACTTCAGGATTCAAGAGGCTTGCACAGTTCAAACTATTATCCAAAACTGAATTTATCGAACATACACCCTATAGCCGTGATTTAGTACTCTGCGACTTCTTTTTGTTCAAAGATCTGAAGAAAGCCGTCAGTAGCCGAAAAATTTCCCCATAATGATGAGTTGACAGCTGCTATTGTGCCGTATTTTTAAGGCGCAAACAAAATATATATACTGGTGAGCAAAAAAATCGACTCAAACGATTTTGCTTCATTTAACACCGATCCTTGAATTTAATTTTCAAACCGTGGTATTATTTTTGGTATCATTAGAATGCTGGTTTTCTACTCTTTCTAATAATACCAAAAACATTTGGATTTCCAAAAAGTTTTACTAATTAAAACGGTTTTACCCAATAGAACCGTTTTTGATCACTCAGCAATGTACTCGTTGCACTCTATTCATCCCTACAAAAATACATGCAACTGCATTTTCCTATCATTCCTTTATTGGAACTTGAAACGTCAACATCTCCGCTATACCTGCTCACTAATTACGTCATCGGAAGCGTAAGTCATTGTCCTATTGCAAGAAGGGCATAGCCAACGTGTAGTCGCTGCGCAACCGCACCTGAGCCAGTCAACTGTTACTAAGAGATTGGCGCCTTTACACCGAGACCAGGATCAGGAAGAAGAAGGTATACCTCGGAGCGAGACAACCGCTTCATTGTCAACATAACTCTTGTCACTTGACCGGCGTTGAGGTCCAGCAGGAGTTCCGACAAGTTCGTGGTTGGGCTGTCAGTCATCGGACAGACAGAAGACTTAGAGCAGCTAACCTAACTCCAAAAAGACCAGCTAACGGACCAAAATTGACAGCAGCCCATCGACAAGCGCAATTGAGATTTGCCCGAGAACATGTCGACTGGACCTTAGAGCAATGGCAGTCCGTGTTATTCTCCGACGAGTCCCGAATGTGCCTACATCGGTACATCGAGGAGATCCTGCAGGAACCCGTCGTTCCTTACGCTGGGTTTGTTGGCGATAGCTTCGTGCTAATGCACGATAATGCGAGGCCAGATGCTGCTGCATCGGTACGGCAATACCTGGTGGAAATACCTACATTAGACTGGCCTGCGCGGAGTCCTGACCTCAATTCAATCGAGCACTTGTGGGATGAGCTCAAAAGAAGGGTTCGAGCCAGAAATCCAGCCCCTGTATTGCTGAGGGACTTAAAGGTTGCGATGGCGTAAGAGTGGGGAAGAATCCCACAGATAGAGGCGAAAAAGCTCACCCGCTCCATGAAAAACCAGTTGGAGGCAGTAATAAGGGCTAGGGAGGGTAATACAAAATATTGGTTTTGATTTTTATCAATAAATTGAATTGTTAAACTTAAAATTTGTCTAACATCCCCTTTCTCTTACCCCTATTTTCAGTCTTTGTTCTTCTTGTTTCCCCTTTCAATCATTTTAATCAGTAAAAAGCATGAGGTATGCTATGGAATTTGGTATCATTAGAAATAAAATAGAATGGGCTTTAAAATGATACTAAAATCAGTAAAAATATATTGAACACTTAATTCTAGGATCTGTGTTAAATGAAGCGAACTAGTTTGAGTCGATTTTTTTTGCTCACTACTGTATTTTTTTGGGTGAAATGAAACAGCTCGAGAACCTCTGAATTAGGTGTATTAGTGTAGCCGGCAATCAGGTAAAAAAATATATTTTCCAAGCTCTACAAGTTTTCCTGCATAGCTAGGATAATAACTTAAAAAACCTCTTGTATATCTCTAATATTTTAATCATTACATTCGTATAATCCTCCTTAAAACAAATATTAAAAAAACTAACGTGAAAACTTGTTAACTTGAAGTACATTTTCATTTATATTTGATTTAGAGATTACAGTAGTGTATATAAAAATTTGATCAAGTGCCCTAAATTAGTTCTTTACTTATTTAAATCTCTATATATCAAAAAAAGTAATAAAAAACAGTGGTTATTGCAACAAACCTAATAACCTTTCAGTTTCTAGAGCACAAATTTATGACAAAATTATTTTATTATGCTTTAAATACAAGTAACTATGAAAACAATACGCTAGCATTTAAATATTGAAAGTATGGCAAAAAAAAATTTAGCATAATTATAATTTAAGCTTTGAAATCTATACTACTCAGTATATATCACCACTAGACCAAACACTTTATTTTTGCACTCGACGCGCGTTTCGCTAACCATGTTAGCTTCATCAGGAGCGATGATTGACTGATGAAGCTAACACGGTTACCGAAACGCGCGTCGAGTGCAAAAATAAAGTGTTTGGTCTAGTGGTGATATATACTGAGTAGTATCATTGTGCCAAAGATTCCACATTCCCAACTTAGTTTGAAATCTATGTTGGGAATTTGGAATCTTTGGTATAATGACACTAACAACAAACAAACACTTTATTTTTGCCCTCGATGCGCGTTTCGCTAAGCATGTTAGCTTCATCAGGAGCGATAATTGACTTAGTCAATAAAGTGTTTGGTATAGTGGTGGCTATTTTACTCTACTATATATCTAGTCCCGTGAGGTTTTGTGGTACATTATATACCTAATCCCAATCGATTAGAGTTCACAAAAAGACAACTGGACTTACTATATTAATTAATGCTTTTAATGAAAAAATTGTAAAGGTTCCAAATGATTAAGTTTTTTTTTGCCAAAAGTGTACGTTTGAGAGGTACAATCGGAGGGAAAAGTATGTGACATTTTAATTTAATTAATATCTTTGTTATTCTAGTATTAAAATAAACAAACTTATAGTTTTATTTTTTATGTAATTTTACTAAACAAATATGAATTTTTTTGTTTTTAATTATTTTTTCTTACAATTTTTAAGTTTTAATTATTACTGAAAAATTTTTGGCAGTAAAAATGCCTTGAATCCAACTTCAAATAATAAAATATATATTTTTTAATCTATAAGATAAATGAAAAAAAGAGTATCTCAAGCTACTTCACGAAAAGTAAAAACAAAAATATATACCCTAATAACGGGACATTTAATTTTGTTAAATATTAATTGAATAAAATAAATCCCGTGACAACACTGTAACTTGTTAGTAGTTGTTCCTTGCCTGCATCTCTACAAACTGAAGCATACGTACGTGCACTGATCTTAGTTTTTATAATATTGATACGTTTGAGGTTATTGTTTGGAGTTTTATTACATATGTTTATGTTTTATGGAATATAATGCCGAAAGCGGGAAATTATCGATGAAAGGGAAAAATAACAACTGAGAAGGTGTATTTAAAAAAATTAGAACAACAACTTGGCTTGAAAGGAAGAAAAGTGCCAAAAAAAAGGTGAAGAGCATGTGGCAAGTGCAAATGTCGAAGAACCCATGACAAAAATTAGCATAAGCTGGAATTACATTAGATATTTTCAATTTTCATAACAATTTAGATGATAAATGCTGGAAGTAATTCTTACAAAAAAAGTTAAAAATAGAGAATTACAATAATTGCAAAAAACCAGTATTAAAAAGATTGTAGACTGGTTTAGTTAGTTATGTTTAATTACAAAAATATACTACTTCCTTTTATTTTAATATTTTAATATTTTTTTATATTTAATTTTACTTTAATGTGCAATTTTCGAAGACTGTGTTGCGAGAAGTGCTGCAATTTGTATTTTAATATATTGTTTATATATAATTAAGTCAATGTCATTTCACCAATATTTAAATTTTACGCAGTAAAATATCTTGTAGAAAAATTCAAATTAACTATACCTCCGTTGACTTCTAAATCGAGCAGCTATTTACGATGCTGGCACGTTTTTACTGCAAATGACATGCCGAGTTCAATATTAGGATAAATCTCATTAATTTTTTTTTTGCATTGACAGTAATTTTGTAAGCACTTCATATTATTAATTCATTTTCTATTTGAATAGTTAATCTATTACTTTTCAAATTTGTTAACTATTTCTACTATTTTTTCGTTACTATTTATCTACTCAAATGTTATCACATTTGATAAAGTAGCAGCGCTACGAAACAAGTTGTGTTCGATTCATTAATAAAAGACTATCTTGTCAAGTGAACATCTAAAAACTTCTTATATCCACTATGAGAGTTGAATAAGATGCATTTTCATCAAGTAACGATCACGTCAATTACATACTTTTTATAGTATGTAATTAGAATTTTTCATTTAACTATCTATCTTATTTATACCCTTAATTAACTAAACAAACAAATAATTAAATAAATACCGTTTACAATCCCGACGACGGAAGTCAATAACATTGTTCTTAAATCACAGTAAAAGTTACTTTTAAATCAGAAACATATTCTAACCTAAATGAATATCTAAACAAAGATATGTAGTGATTTTTCGAATTATTTGTTTTTCTAATATTGTATCATATATATGATATATATATATATATATATATATATATATATATATATATATATATATATATATATATATATATATATATATATATATACATATACAGAGTGTTGCATTGAGCAACTTTGTATTCTAGCTAAAATTAAAAGTGCTAGAAAAAGATTTGGTACTCTACTAAATTTACCAGAATAAATGGACAGTTTGTTTTCCATCTTTAATATTAATCGTGGTGCAAAGACCTTGAAATTGGCAAAATTTCAAAAAACGCCCTATATAACAACAACGAGTCGTGTTTGATTTCAGGCAATCGTCACATGATATCTAAATAAGTCACAGTAATGGACATGAAAATCTGTGCATTAGTCCTTTTTAGTGTTATGTACAGAAGACTTATAGAATCACTTCGTCTGTCACATCCGATTTTCTATGAAACTATTTGACATGAAAAGTTAAAATTTGACACAAATATAGAAATTGATGACCCAATCAGAGCTGTGTAGTTTTAAAACTTAAATTTTGACTTAAGGGGATAGCTTTGGGGGGTGAAATCAGAAGTGGAAAAAAAAAATTTGCAAGGTCATCGAGTGGGGTGTCAAATGAAAGCTTGTGAAAACACGAATTCAAGAATATACGGCTAAAAATCGTTGCCGAAAAAATTCTGGAATATTTTCTATAAGGTGTAGATTAAGAGAAAATTATCACAAGTGCATTGTGTTTGATACAAAAAAAAAACTATCTGACTTGACAATATGGTGATTTTTTTCGTGGAAAGTTGTGAATTTAACCAGGACTCGAAATATCAATATGTATTCGGTGCAATCAGTAATATACACATGTACTTTTCAGAACATTACTAATTTAAGCATTTGATCAATCACAGATAAAATAAAGTTTCATGATGACTGATGACCAACGGATAGGTACCGAGACAAAATAATTTTGCATTACAGCAGATTATAAAATTTTATTCTATTGGTAGAATTTCTTACGACAAAATGATAATAAATTAAATTACGAATTTTGAATCCTCTACAATACATACAAGTTTGTAGTCCATTTATTACTAGCCTTGCTTTCTCACTTTTTATTTAAATGATATTTTTAAGTAATTAAAGAATTCTTAAACTAAAAAATAATTTACTACAGAAACAGTTTTTACTAAATAAGGAAATACGTTTCAATTTACGTATGATGTACTAAGACTTAAAATAAAAGATCGATATTTCGTTTTTGCAATGCAAATTGGGTCCAAAATAAATATATTTCAACATGTATACGTAACGTGTAACAAAGGAGTTCAAATTGGTCACGTGACGAGTAAAAATACTGCTATACCTAAATATGTCATATGTTGCATTCGTCGGTTATTTTTAGAGGACTTGGCATAGTTAAAAAAGGCTCTTGAAGGTCGATAAGATTTTATTAGGTTACCATTATATTTTGTTGCAAGAGACAGTTATAAACTTCTGTCAGATTGACATCTACATTTCCTTGTTTAGGATGGTCAATCACTTTGGAACTTTCCCATACCGGCTGGTCTAAGAGTACAACAAAAACTGTTATCTCCCTTATTACAGGTACTAAAAATTTCTAATACAAAAATTACGCACACACTTTAGTTCCTCCTCCTATGTCCTTTCACCCTCGAGAGGGATGGTGACTTTGTGGTCAATAAATGGATTGAACTATCATCTGCCACTGTTCTTGGTTCTGTGCATGCTCTAATACGTCATGCAATGACTTCCCGGTTAACTGTTTTATCTGATCCAGCCAACGTGAAGGTGATCTACCCCTGCAACCTTTCCCTGTATGACCAGTGATTCCAGTTCATGTCTTCTGCTGAGGTGGCCAAAGTAGCTCAAGTATGTCTGGTTTATAAGTGAGTTCAGTCTTTTAGTAATTTTTAGTTCTTGTAAGATAGACTAGTTAGTTCGATGTTCCACCCACGATATCCTGAGAATTCAACAATACACCCACATCTCAAATGCAGCAATTTTATTTCTATCAACTTTCTTTAACGTCCATGTTTCCGATGCACATGTTGTAATCGGAAATATAAGCCTTCTTGTGACCCTTACCTTAGTCGTCCTTGCCGGACACCAGTTTTCGTAGTGAAGCCTTCTGTGCACATGTTATTAACATGCACTTTGGCCATGTTGCATTCGTAAAGAGTTTATATTAGCTTTAATAAGTGTGGCGGAGTTCCCATTTTTTTCAGAATCGACCATAGTTTCGGCCACCTTGTCAAACGCTTTCTGATAGTCGATGAAGCAGAGATAAATTCTGATGTTATATAGTTTTCCTTTTTCTATCAGTTGACGCACATTCAAAATTTGCTCCCGTGTTCCCTTTCCTGGTATAAATCGTCTTCTTGGTCTTCTGATATTTGTGGCAATAGATAAGACTTGAGACGCTCATTCAGTATGGTTGGAAAAAGAAAAACTTTAGTTACATATTCTAAAAATATTTTGGTATACACATACACACAAAACAAATACTTTGGAATGCTTGGTATATTTTAAATTTTTGATTGATTTTGATACATTTAATGTAACATTCCTTAGACGTCGATCCAATAGAAGATACTTACATATGGAAAACATGACATTTGATACAAGGTACAACTGAAAATAGAATAACTGCCACAGTTATTAATCCCTGACACAAAAATATTTATTTCCGGTTTGAATAACAATTACAATGTTCCTTACATTCAAATTGGAAGTTAACTGGTTTAAATTCGGGGATAAAAACTGGTATAAACAGTGTTAATTGTCTACATTAATCGATATGTCTCGAAAAATACCTTTTTCATGATTTTTTATGAAATTTTTCAACATATCAATTTTATTATATTTTGTGCTACGCTTTAATAATAACTGATTTTGCACAGAGTCACCTAAAAAAGCTTGCAGCCTTTTTGGCCAATACATTTTTCCAGTACTGTTCAATGATATAAGGTTTGATGCTTAACGGTTTTTCTTAGATTCAATATTCTTTACCATAAGACGTGCCTATGGGGGGGGGGGGTAGATTCATGAAATAAGTAAAATTATTGACACAGTTTTTGCTTAATTTAAAGTGAAACCTTACAGGTACGAGGCTGGTTTGAAAAGTCCGGGCAAAGTCCGAGAGATGGCACCACCGGCGCGTATCGAGGTCATGTTTAGTTAGTAGCATCTCTTGAATGAACGCACACCAAGTTTCAGCCATATTGGACTATTTCTTTGTGTTTGGCATTCGTGTGAATCAAGGAAGTCGAGTGATTTTCAAGAAATGGACGAAAAAGAATTTCGTGTGGTGATTAAACATTACTTTATGAAAGGCAAAACGCCTCAGGAGACTAAAGAGAAGCTTGATAAACATTATGGTGACTCTGCACCTTCGATTAGAACAGTTTATAAGTGGTTTCAAAATTTTCGGATTGGCCATATGGGCACAAGTGACGCTGAACGTTCTGGACGGCCTGTGGAGGTTACGACTCCAGAAATCATTGATCAAATCCATGATATGGTGATGGATGACAGAAGAGTTAAGGTCCGTGAGATTGCTAGTGCTGTGGGCATCTCGACTGAACGGGTACATAATATTTTGCATAGACATTTGGACATGAGAAAGCTATCCGCAAGATGGGTGCCGCGATTGCTCACGCTTGACCAAAAACGGAATCGTGTGAAGTGTTGCAAGGATGGTTTGCAGCTGTTCCAGAAGAATCCGGAGGACTTTAAGCGTCGTTTCGTCACTGTGGATGAAACATGGATACATTACTATACTCCTGAGACCAAACAACAATCTAAACAATGGGTTACCAAGGGGGAATCTGCACCAAAAAAGGCGAAGACCGTTCCTTCGGCCGGAAAGGTTATGGCGACTGTCTTTTGGGATTCGCAAGGGATAATCCTCATCGACTATCTGGAAAAGGGTAAAACTATTACAGGTGAATATTATTCATCGTTATTGGACCGTTTGAAAACCGAGCTGCAAGAAAAACGCCCGCGATTGGCCCACAAGAAAGTCCTTTTCCATCACGACAACGCACCAGCACACACCTCAGCAGTTGTGGTCGCAAAATTAATGGAAATAGGATTCCAACTCGTTTCACATCCCCCCTATTCCCCAGACTTGGCTCCCTCGAAATACTATTTGTTTCCCAATTTGAAGAAATGGCTGGCGGGACAAAGATTTTATTCAAACGAGGAGGTGATTGCAGACACTAATGGATATTTTGCAGACTTGGACAAATCCTATTATTCGGAAGGGATCAACAAACTAGAACATCGTTGGACGAAGTGTATAAGCCTAAAAGGAGACTATGTCGAAAAATAAAAAAGGTTTACCCCAAACACATAAGTAGTTTTTATTTTTGCACGGACTTTTCAAACCAGCCTCGTAGATCCATCAAAATCTAGATGGTATTAATTGAATATTAAAGATTAAGTATGTTCTATTAAAAAAAAGTTCGCCCCAAACAATTAAATTTATGCATCAACGAGATAATTTCATGTCAGTCAGGATAAGTCAAATTTAAATGCAACGAGGATTGGTGGGAAGGAGTTAACCCGTTGTTGTTAATTGTATTGGTTAATTTAACTCTCAAGGCTTTTGAAATATCTTACAAAGTCATTTAGGGCATTAATTATTTTTATTTGATCTTTTTGGCTAATAATTTATTATTAGAAGTAATATTCCAATTCATTAGTTCATGAGAACTTAATTAAAAAACTGCTTACTCCTATGTATACCTATTTATCATACCTTGTACTGTTAGGTTGCTTTAATCTATCACGGTATGAAAAAAATAATGGACACCGGTACAGGTAAGATTCAAACTCTCTCCATAGGAAACAGAATATAAATATTCTGACGCTTTAACAAGTATGATCAAGACGGGCTTCCGTGCACACTACATTAATAAGAGTTTATAAGGAATTGTAAGAAGAAACTTAGTTTTAAAAAAAAATATTATGAAATTTCAAGATTGATACTGACATTTTGTCAGTGTAACGGTAGTGTTTTGTCTTAATTTTAGTATGAGTAAAATCAGTGATTTGAAACTATCTTTAACGTCAGATTAATCTAACTGCTACACATTTTCAAATTCATCGTTTGTTTTGTAACTGCTCGCAGCCCGTGAATAATTACTTGTGGATATTACATACAGCGTGGGCACTCAATAACCTAACTTATCTAAAGCCTCACATATAAGTGGCAATTATAAACCAATGGTTGAAATAAACATTTTTTAAAACGTGGTTTTAATGTCATACAGATTCAGCATTAGAGGTACAATCTTCGACCCGGTCGTTCACTATATTCGTGATGTGATACTTCCTGTACTTCAGTAAGTAAGCTTTGTAGAAGAAAATTAGAAAAATAGAATTTGTGAACTAAATAATAGAAACATGTATATTGTACATACACTGCTTACAAATTCGATAAAACAATTATTAGGGGATCAAAAAAAATTGGTGTAAATATTGGTCAATTTAAAATTTGTGAAGAAAATCTTACAAACACAGACATAAACTACTAAAAAAAGATAGATAGAGCATTCCCTAAGTAAAATAACTTTTAATTCTAAAACGAGTCATTGAAAGAAAGGTTTATACTATAGATGCTCGGATGTTTCCCATTTAAAACCTCATTAAAAATATTAATAGTCTTACAGATATTGTTATGAACACGACCTAAGAGTTAAAACTCTAACCTTATCTTTAAAGACAATGAAAATTATATTACCAATTTAAACTACCAAATTGTGAAATTCTTTGAATTATGCCATTTTTTAGGATAACATGCTGTATCTTGTCTTTGACTCAAGTCATCTCCGAGATTCCTGTATAAGTTTTATATTGAAAACAATTATGTAAATTTATTATTTTTGTTTGTATTAATTAAATACATATTGATGAGGTTCTCTTTCTATACAATGTAAATGAGCAATGAAACCAAAACTAAACCACTAAATACTTCTAACTTATTGGTCTACATCTTCTTAGAAATACAATATATATATATATATATATATATATATATATATATATATATATATATATATATATATATATATATATATATATATATATATATATACATATATATATATATATATATATATATATATATATATATATATATATATATATATATATATATGTTGCATCTGGCAGCCATGTTTTTTGTCTTTTTAATCAGTCTCGTCTCTCATTATGTCCATTATTCCGTTGATCCATGTTAGTGCTGATCTTCCTTCCTTTCTTCTATTTGATAGAATATATTCAAATGCTCTTTTTGGCCATCTAGTAACGGGCATTCTTTTTACGTGTCTGTACCAATTTAACTGTCTGCTGTTGTATGTATTCTTCCTGTCCGTCTTCTAATTTCTTCGTTTGGACATACTCTTGTCTACATGGGTTCCTTAAACAATCCATTTTTACCGGGACTATCCTTTGCTTATCTTTTTTTGTCGATTGCCAGCGTTCTGATCAATACGTTAATATCGGCTCTACAGTCATTTTTACCAAAGTAAAGAGTTTAGAATTCCTACACATTTTTTACCCTGTTGAGGCTTGTACTTTGTGTTTCGCTCTGATGATCCTTTGGTGGAAATTACACTTCCCAAGTACTTAAACTCCTTATATCAGGTCATTTTCCTCAACGTCAAATCTGGTTCTTCTTCCTTATCCTTACTCACCCTAATATACTTTGTCTTCGCCATGTTTGTGTTCAAACCGCACGTTTCATACTCTTCTTTCAGCTTTCTCATCATATATTCTAGGTCTTTTTCGCAATTTCCTACGAGCACCTGATCATCTGCAAAGAATAGAGTTGTTAGAAACTGGTTACCAATCTCTATCCCCATTATTGTACACTTCCTCCTCCATACTTCTAGTGCTTCCTGTAAATACATTTTAAAAAGGGTGTCACCCACCCCGCATCCCTGTTTCAAGCCTTTAATTACTTTAAACAGTGGAGATATTTTGTTTCCAGTCTTTATTGCGCTTTGTGAAGGCCACCTTTCGTTAATACATTAAATAGTTTTTCAAGGGTACTGATTTCTAGATCTATGAACGCGAGGAGAAAATTTGAGCTTGCTGTTTTATATATTATATATATTTACTGAAGAGTAAAGGTATTGTCCATGGATGATTTTGCCACCCTAAAGACATTTTGTTCTTTAATGTCTTCATACTGTAATTCAATTATTTTCCTAATTATTCTACCAAACAACCTCCCCGCTAGTGATGATGATGTCTCTGTAGTTTCCACATACCTTTCTGTTACCCTTCTTGTAAATTGAACTGATATATGATACGTTCCAGTCAGATGGAAAATTCTTTCCTGGAATCAGGCAGTCGTTATAAAGGTCTACTACCATCTCCAATAAAGTAGTTGGTTCATATTTCGCTAGCTCAATGAGAATGTCTCCAAGCCTTGCAGCTCATGTCTTTTAACGCTCTTTTAACTTCCTCTAAACTTATTCTTTCTACTTCTGGGTCCTCCTCTGTAAGTATTTCATTAAGTTCACCCTTAAACTCATCTGTATTTTCAGTTAATAACATTTTGCTACAGTTTCTTTTTAGAAATACGGTGATAAACCAAAAGCTCTCAGATTTCATATACTATCATACTAAATCTATTTGGATTTTGGTCTAAAGTATTTTCATTTAATATCAAACCCATTCCTTCCTAAGAAAATTTTATAAAAAAAAGTATACATACATCACATTAAAAACTAAAGTTGTTTTACGACTCCCTATAGCGAGAACCTTTTTGTGTCGTGGCGATGGCGAAGATTTCTACTACTGATAACGGAATTTACTATTTTATATTCTCATAACCTTATTTTCCTTTCATAAATGGCAATAAATGTATTGAATATTTTGAATAAACACCTAGTTTGGCAAACCTGACTGGCCACCAAGGTGAAAAACAAATCAATGTGGTGGCGGCGATAGAACTCTTAAGATAAGAGTGGTAGACCTTGAAAATGTTTAATCGGGGAAAAATGTAAAAAAAAACTAGGAATTTATTTTAATATTAGGTGAGATTTATTTTTAGAAACCAGCACACCCAATGGAAAGATTAAGATATAGGCAGACAAATATAAACAAAAATGTTATTGTAATGGAAAAAAACTAGAACAAAATCAGTGTGGAAATATAGTACTCCTTAAGTAAAATAGCGGTAAAATAACTTCCTCAGTACTTCCTTCCCAAACACGCAGTTCTAAAATAAATACGGAATTTGATGTCTTTATACTAAAGAATAACGACCATTACAAGTTGATATTCTAAACAATAAAAGCTTTGTAATGATTATTAGAAGAAAAAGTTGAGCGTAGAAAGGACTAGTAATTCTGTTAAATTTGGAAATGTTGAAAAAATAACATAATTTCTCCATCTTACGTATAGTATAGGCTTTCTTGGATTTCTTTTTCCCCCATGGTTTTTACTCCGTCGTTTTTGTCGCTCATCTTGTCCTTTCTATCCTTTTTTCTTTTGGTATTGCATTTTTAATATATTCCATTTTGGTATATTCTTTGTTCCATTCTATAGGTTCTGAGTCTTTACGTGTAAAATTTAGGCTTCGTTCATGTGGCGCTTGGTAGTTTGCATCTTACTCGTTGTTTTCTTTGTGATGCCCTCATGGCAGCTCTATACAGGGTGTTATGAAAATCGTTTAATCTATCGAAATGGGCGACTCATGAAGTCGTAGAGAAACACATTCAGTACTTTTCTTTTTCAAATTCGAACATTCTTGAAAAATTAAAACAAGAGACAGGATTTTACAGCCAAACCAACCCGCGTCTGACATCAGATCAATGGCTGCCATTGGACCCAAAAGGACGAAAACGCTTACAAGATATGGAAAATATAGGATTGTATTCAATAATTGTAAATTTTCACATTTGGGCAACAATTCATCTAATAATAAGGTTGTAAACTATCCACATTTAAAAATTTGAAAAAAAATTATGAAGAAACATCTCACAAAATTATCTCTAGAGGTATCACACTTGTCAAACTCAAGGTAGAACAAATTCTCTGAGTATGATATTAATTATTTTAACAATTTTCCAATAAGGGTAGCTTACACCCTTACCAAGGGTTCAAAACGCAAAACTGTATAACCACTAATTTAAATGTCTCAAGGACTTATATCACACTCAAGGTGGAACTAATTCTCTGTATATTTTTTGATTTTTTAATGATCTTAGAATAGAAGTAGTTCACACCTTTTCCACCGGTTCAAGACGCTAAATTACATAAGGGCTAGTTAAAGTATGTCAGGAAATATACAGTGCACCAAGGTGAGAGACATTCTCGGCGTATATTTTTTATATTTTTTATTTCATATTCAAACGTTGTCTTTATTTTCTTCAGTGTCTTACCTCCTTATCAATGGTCAACAAAAATTCATAACTATATTTTCCAAATCAAAACTCTACTGCGTGTAAAATTTGAATCAAATAATGATTAAGTATCAACCCGTAAACTTATTATGTATAGTCTCTCTAAAATGAAACTCGCTGGCTATTTGAATCATTTCGTTGCTACCTTCAACATGTAAACCATCATCTATTCAACTCGGCTGGTATTGACAGTTACTGTTAACAAGTATGACTGGTTTAAAAATAATTATAATTAAAAAGTGGATTATCAAAATAATATAAAATATTAAATTATTACATGAAAAGATTTATTTTTAAAAAAAGTCGTTGTTGATCTCGGAATACCACTCTAATTATTTTACAGTAAACAAATAACATCAACCCTTTGCATGTTGTGGCCAATATTTGAATAAATGCTTTTTATACTACTCGTGTTTCCTGACTTATTTTCGACTGATTATGGTGTTATTAAGTTCTTTTCAAAATCCGAAATTTTTAGTTTAGTATAGTGAATTTTGTCAAGAGTTTAGCTTTGGATAAAATTTTAAAGTTATTATAACTTTTTAACGAAAAACTTCAAGTTAATATCTGGAAAGCTAACATTTTTTTGGATTATAAAGATAACAAGTTTTATTTTTTTTAAATATGTTATAAAACTTCTAGTTAAACCACGGCAACATTATATATCCCATTTGTTTTGTTTACCAGGGGCAAAGTGAAAAAAATATTATATATTTCATTATTTTCATCATTTCTTGAGGGTCGAATTTGTCCGTTATATAACAAAATCGGTATTGATTAGTAGTTTTATGCAATCCCTTTTTTTATAAGGATTCATCAGTTAAAATATATTAAACGACTTTCACAACATCCTGTATATCAAGACTGAGAAAACATATTGATTTAATACTTTTCTTTTCATGTCTTAGATCTTTTTTGTTTGTCTTCAAATATATGCATTATTCTCAAAAATGCTGTCCATGCGAAACATATTCATCTACTTAAATTTGTTGTTTGCGTTTAGCCTGATGGAATCATCATTGTGTCGGAAGGATTTCTTCATTATTTTTATTTTGCTCATATTTATTCTTGGACCTGTTTCCTCTGATTTTTTTTTATATATTTTATTATTTCTTGCAGTTTCAAACTTCAGGTTATTTCGGTGTGTTTAATTCTTATCCATCCCTCTTCGAATTTAGTTTTTCGAATATATCCTCCATTGCCAACGTAAAATGCTTTGGGGATATAGAGTCTGCTTACGATATTCCTCTTTGTATATTAATTCTTTCCGTTTCTAAATGTAATTTCACTGCGCTGGTTGTTTCTTTTTTTATCGCTCACCTCCCCGCCTCAGTAGGGATTTTACCCTTTTCCATATCGCAAGGATATCGGCGAGGCACCTTTTAGACAACGCGGTAGTACTGCCACGGACGTTATTTTTGCATTTCTACAAACAACTACTACCTATGAACACTAACAACACCCAGCCGACACACGGAATCGAACAGCTGACCTCCTGATCAACAGCAAGCTCCTTAGCCCACTGCGGCAATCGGTACATGTTTTCAATCAGTTCAATATATCTTAAATCTATACAACAAATTTGTACCGCATTTATAATTGATCATATTTCGATTGTGTCATCCGGTCTGTTAGACTCTATAAGTGCTATAAGTCTATTGACATTTTAAGTTTTTTCCGATGATTTTTCGAATCTAATGTATATGATGTACCTTCAAAATAAACAAGAAAAATTGTTTGGCTTAGTAACATAAAAACGACCTAATCCACAAAGAAGATCAAACCGATTAGCATTTCAATCAATCTTTCACAACATCTTATAATAATTAAGAACCAAATTGAAATTGTAAAAACTAAAACTTAATGCTAAAACAGTGAACAAACGAAATTAGGTAGCGAGTTCTCAAAATATTAGTTAATATATTTATAGTAAATTCTATTTGGCTACTAAAACTAATGTTTTAAACATTAAAATTAGTACTTTTTCATATTATACATCAAAATTTATTACCTTATTAGTTTTAGTTACTTTCAGTACTAGAGGAAGTTAATTTTGGAAATTCGAAAATTACATTAATCTTGTAACGCAATGTTAGTTTTGGTTAGAATCTAAATTAAAAATTGTTATTTATTATTTCAAATTATTTGGAGTTAAACAAACCTGTATTCTAAATAATAATTTCGATGCTATTCAGTAAAATTATTCCTGACAGTTGGGTAGTTCTTTGGTTTTTAATTCAAGCCTTACATAATCTATAAAGACTTGATTAACATTTTCTAATATTTTCCTAATTTACTAGAATATCACTAACTCTTTATAAAATGAATTAATTCTTATTTATTGTTTGTATTTAACATATAAGTTACAACTTACAATTGAATTTTTTTAAATATTTTTTGCTAGATATTAAAATTGAATGTACAATTATACCTATAAAATAAACCTACTAAGAATAATTCATTCTGAGTGCTATTATCAGTTTCTATATTTCTGAAGCAATGTAACTGATCGGAACTTATTAGTGATTGGTGATCTTTGTGTCCTTTTTTAAATATCCCTTGAATACAGGCATATTTGCAGCAGGCTGGAACTATTTCCTTTCGACAAAATCAGTTGGAAGTATACGTATCATCTGAATAACTATGTGTTGTGGTTATTCTGTAAATTCTCTTCTTTTTTTAGGAATATTTATATTCTGACAGGTTTGCATAACTTCATACCATTCCCAGATTTTTTGTACTATCGCTATAAGCATTAGTAACTTTCTAGTTGTTAGGCATTTTACAACATTTGTTTTTATTATACATTCCTGTTGATTTTTGAAATATATATATATATATATATATATATATATATATATATATATATATATATATATATATATATATATATATATATATATATATATAAGTTAATACATATTACGACTTGGATTTTCTGATGTTTTAAATAAAGACACTAATAACAATATAGTTACAAATTTAGAAGGAACAGCTCTCAAGATTATTAAGAATTATTATTATTATGTGTACCTGGGGCAAAAAATTACTACGACGGGAGACAGTGTCTCAGATGAAATTTCAAGAAGTATTAAGCTTGGATGGTGTGCATTCAGGAAATTAAGTTATATATTCAAAGATAAGGCCATCCCAAATAAGTTAAAGGCCAAAGTTTACGACCAGGGCATCCTACCCGTAATGACATACGGCTCTGAAACTTGGACACTGAATAAAGCCGATATACAGAAGCTAACTCGGACCCAGAGAGCGCACGAAGGACAGATGATCGGGATGAAACTTAGAGATAGAAAAAGAAACAAGTGGATACGTGAACAAACGAAATTAAAGGATATTATAGAGCACGTAGCAGACCAAACGAACGTTAGAATGGAGACCACGAGAGCAGAAAAGGAGCGTAGAACGTCTCAACACAAGATGACCGATGATATACAGAGGGTTGCGGGCATTAAATGCATAACAACAGAGGGAAGGCCTACATCCAACATTGGATAGAACTAGGCTTATAGTGATATAGTGAAAGTGAGTATTAGACGAAGAGTCGCTTCAAATTATTTTGAAGATCAATGGGTAGTCGTAGCCTAAATGCCTAGTTTCAGGATGTTCCGAGTATTTAAAACAGGTTGGCTAAAATCTGTTATACTTTTACTTCAAAAAGAAACCGAACTTCTCGGAAGTAGAGGAAAATAGTAACGTAAGCTGGAATATCCCTTTGTTGTCGAAAGCGACAACCTTTATTAGTACTATGTCAGTTTATAAGTTATAATGGTAAAAATGCCAGTGTGTTTTGCTGAACGATTGAAAAACGAGTATCAAACAAAGATCACATCGAATGCTTGAAAAAGTCATATAAGGTAGTCGTGTGATGCACAAAAAAGCAGACCGCCTAAAAACTGGTCTACTATTCCAATAAGTATGTGATTTTATCAAACTCCGAAATGGAATGTGAGGTTGACTGACGAAATCAACAATCTACAATTGATTAAGAGTACGATATTAACATCGTGATACGATCAGCTGGTCACTTTTGTACGATTGTGAAACAGTTTTCAGTAAAAAACAAGTTTATATGTTAGATTGCTCAACGTATTCACATGTAACACCCTACGACTTCTTTCTCTTCTCTCGAGTTCATTTGTCGATTCGTAATACACCACCAAATTTTGGAGCTGTGACCACGACCCACAACAGTATAAAATCGAAATAAAAAATTCATTTAGTGAATTAATTGACAGTGTCAAACGCTATAACTAAGATAAGGGTGAGTTGTTTTATTTTCTATTAAAAGTTCGGTTTCTTTTTGGAGAGAGGGTATACATACGGTAATATGGTTAACAAATGGATATATGGATCAGATTGTGGGTTATCGGATCTTGTCAGACTCCGAGTAAATGATTTAATATATTGATTTATAAATATAAACATTAGGCTGTTTTCGAATTTGGACTTTACGCAGGGTCGGTGGAACCATTATGTTTAAGCGTACATATTTTATTTAATCTTCACACTTCTTACAAGTTAAAATACTGGAATGCTTCATTTTCATCATCTGCAACGTATCAGTAATTTAATTTGAATTTCCACTATTTTGGGTCCCTAAACAAGTCAATTATTAGTGCCCTTGACATAATATGGTGACTTCAGAATTATTAGACAACTCCTTCGGGGGTAAAGAGGAGGGGTCAAACAAGCGTTTTTCTTTCCTAACTATTGCCACTTTGCGTGATTCAATACTCAAGTAGTTGAAAACTACAAAATGGCGTGCTATTAAAATGACCAACATTCATCATAGGCGTCCTGGTGTCTTTTTATTTATTTATTGAATTTTGTGAATTGTTTCAATTTAATGTGATAATGAAAAAATATACGAAGAATGTTGGTCAGAATCTATAAATAGAGGTGATTTTTAAGGAGAATTGCGCCGTTGAGGAGTATAATTTATGAATTTTATTAGGAATTTAATTTGTTACTGCTTAGAGTTGCTTGACCTTATCAAAAATGACTGTAATGATATAAATTTCCAGATAAAAATTTAAGAAATATGGAAATATTTATATTCCACTGCTTTCACCTTATTTACCATATTTAATATGCTAATATCCATGTATTGTTATATATATATATATATATATATATATATATATATATATATATATATATACATACATATCGCTAGATTTATCACAGGCTTTTATCTTTTTTTTAGTTTTTATTTAGTATAGTTCCTTTGGGTTTTCACAAGGTTAAGTATTCTGTTCTCCTATCTATCTGCGTAGTCAGTGTATGTTAGTCAGTTCTAGCGGCCCGTGGCGTAACACTTGCTTACGGTGCAGAAGGCCTCGTATTCCAATCCCGGCAGGTCGGCATACTTATTTATTAATTTATTTAAGTATATTTGGCCTGCCAACATACATAGGTAGTAGTTGTTGTAGAAATGCAATAACGTCGGTGGCAGCGCTACCACGCTGTCCAAAAGGTGCTGTGAAATACAAAAATGTATGTTTCGGCATTTGGACAAGGTTGACGGGTATTATGACATCCTTAGGAACAAAAAAAGGGTAAAATGCCAACTCAGGCGAGGAGGTGAACGATAAAAAAAATTAACTCTTGTAACGATTTTTTTTCATCTTACTTAACGGTAAACTTTTCGTAATAAGACAATTATTAGCACAATACTGTTGGTAGTTAGGAATAAAAATTTAAACAAATGTTTAAGATCACCACTTATGTTTATTAACGCTAACCTGAACTAACAAAGTATGTTACAGAATATATAGTTTACCTAATTAGAAGTACTAAATTCATTAACAATATTTACCTTAATACCTAGAACAAGTCCAATAAAGGAGACCCTCCCCCATCTAATTGATCGTTGAGTAATAAACCTGAGGATTTTTTCTGGTTAATTTCTACCTGTTTTAAACAATTCAGTAATTTTCCTTTCTTTCCGGTATGCAAAATTTTGAAATCTTCATTGAATATATGATTTTCCTCTGTTAAATGTTTAGCGTAATGAGATTTGTTATTTTTCATTCTAAAGCTTTGTTTATGTTCTTTATTCTCTTATAAAATGATCTGCCTGTTTGTCCTATATACGTTTTATTGCAAGTGCCACAGCATAATTCGTAAACCCCCGATTTATTTTCTTTTTTGTTTTACTTTTATTATTTTAAATATGTCGGGCTCATGTGTTATTTGTACGGAACGCGATATTTACATGATTTTTATGCAAAAAATTTTGAATTTTACTAGTCAATTTTCCGGTATAAGTGTATGTTGGTAGTTTCCATGCTTTTTCGATATAAATTTATAAGAAATATACAATATTCCCCTTTTACGCGGTATTCGTTATTCTTTTTCATGTTTGCTTTAAAATTCAATATTTTTTAAGATTGTTATACTACTGAGTAGTTAGAATTAGAAAGAAATAATATAAGATTTAGAAAAGGATTCAAGTCAGGTCAAGTTTGCCCTGTGTTTTCAGAAGTGAGAAGGAACTAATGCTAGCGTAAGCCAGGTTGCTTTCATGCTTAGGACCTGTGTTCTATGGAGATCGTAGAAAACAAATCCTACCCGCTATCCAGCAACTATAATTCATTCGTTCTAAAATTGTTCGACTAAAAATTACTTCAGCTTTATTATGGTGAACTTTTAGCATAGGCTCAAACGTTAATCAATCGATTTATGTACTATTAATTTACTACGTGAAAAGTTATTAGATAAATTAAATATATTCAAGGTCAAATTAACTTTAGCCTCGACTTTTCATTTACATTACACCGTATCACATCCGAGGATATTATCAGAGAACTTACCCGCATACACCTAGCAAAAATCCATTAATCAAATAACATAACCATTGAAAATGATTGTACCGCTCCTCATTCGCCCTCCCGATCCCCGTTTATGTTCTCTAAGAAAGCGTTTGGCCAGTGGCCAGCCAAGGTTCGCCAACACGTTTGAAAGACCGCAATGAACCAGTCTTTCATCGACCATAGATTTTCCACCCTCAACTAAAAGGGTCGATTTTTATTCCAAATAATACTTAAGAGAACTGCGTTTTAAATTGAAAAATTATTTTTTATTTTTTTTAAGTGTTGAAAAGTTCATTTGTTTTCGGTTTAAATGTCAAAAATAATTCTTTTTTTTTTCTCCATATTTAAACGAAAATAATTGGTTTCCATACACTTTTATGTAATCGTGAATTAACTTTTTTTGTTGTTCTTGAACTTTTGTGCAAATTTTGTGGATTGAAAATGACCCGAATACTCCAAATAAGCGTAATAGATAGATATAAATGGTACATTTTTGTGCGTTTTTTGTGTTTTTGAAAACATTTTTTTGTGCTTTTCAGTTGTGTTTCTGCACGTTTTCCATCTAGATATTTGATGTATTTTTTAAACAATAGTCTCAATATATTTTGTATATATGATAGATCAATTTACTGCGCATGCTCGTAAACATATTTTTGGATAACAGATTTTTGATGTAGAAATAACAGTCCGTTAGTATATTTTGTAAATAGCTGATTCTCCAGTTTTTTTTTTGTATTAGACTAAATATGACATTTATATATGTCACGCCATTACAGGAAAATGATAATCGTTATGGTTATATAGAAAATGGTTTCAACGGCCTAAATGGTTATAACGGAAATGCTGGGTAAAAACATAGAATTTTTAAAAATAAGTTTTTTTCTTTGTAGTTGCATGCTTACTTCTTCTATTCAAGAATTCGTTGTTATAGTTGTGTTTGTATTGTCAATTTATCTAAAAACTACATAGCGACTATATAATTGCGTGCCTTAAAGTCAAAACTTTATGAAAAATTATTTAGGACTTTGTAAGGACTTCCCAATAACACTATTTTATATTCTTTGGATCATAAGCATATTAGCCACTAAAGAGTTTGAAAGAACTTATGAGTAATTTTTAAGCCTTAAATAGTTCACAACTTTATATTTGTCTTGTTTTCATATTTATTAAAAATAATCTTAGTATTTAAAAATCATTCATTTAGGGTTAAGTTAGTGGCTTATGGCTCTTTTCCCAAAATATTTTGTCAGCTTTATTTCTGACTACTTAAGTAGTTACACTATTTAGAACTAAACTCTTCCAAAATATTTAGATACATTGATAAAATAGTTCAATTAGTAAATGCATTATGGCTTATATTATGCAAAAAATACACATACAATTTTATCAATTTTATTTTATTATTTAATTATCATTTTACTATTATATATTTTATTCAAACTCAGGGACCTATTAGAGGAATCTAGAGAACGACAAAATTTGTTACTCTGAAATCGTTATGGTTACAAGAAGTAGTTTTTTAGTTTTGAAAAATAATTTAGAAGAGACGGTATTGCCAGATTATTAAGTAAAGAGAAATAACTTAGGAATATCCAATTTGTGTTTTTATACATATTTGGATGGTGCAGAATTCTAAACATTTTTCGTATAAGCTAAATACATCTAATAAGCTTCTAAGTAAGAAATACCCCTGAAGAAAATAAACCAGTTTGTTTATTTAAAATACCATAAAATCACAATGGTACTGTATTGTTCTAAATCTTGAAACGTTTTTTACGAGCAATTTTTATAGAGCATATTAGCCCATTTAATCTCTAATTATGAAAAAATGCCACCACATTCTTAGTTTTAGAGAGAATGTCAGTCTGAACAGACCGAGTGATATATTATTGAACTCCTAACTTTACTAGCTTCTAAAAAAACATATGATAGTGTCATTTCAAAAAATTAAGTTCAGGTAAGTTCTAAGGGAGAATTTTGGCAAACAATTATTTTTTTTTTGCAGATATACATATAATACTCCATCTAATCCCTAATTTGCGAAACTTTGTCATCCAAATTGATTCACTGACACCAAAGAAATTGATACTGGTTTCAATTATTTTATTCGTTTTTTAACCTATTTACCCACCTGATATACCAAAAAATTAAGCAAAGGGTAATTCCTAGGAAGCGATTTTCGGTGGAGTTGTTTTTGTGAGAAATTTTTGCAGCGCCAATAATTTATTTAATTTCCATTTACAGACTATAATAGTGTCTAAATTCTAAATTCAAAAATAATGGAATGTGTGGGAGCCAGAAATTTTATTTTCTAAAACATATATGGATGCAAAACTACAAATACACTGTGCATAGCCCATGTAGAATTTACCCCAAAAATTTGATCATACAAATCTAGTAGAGGATTCTTGTGAATATAATATCTACCAGCTAAACAAGCCTTACGGCGTACCTTTGTACATTTCTTGTTTCTAAAATCCATAAAATAAATCCTACATTAACACTATTCTTCTATTTTCTCCCATGAAATCGAGTTTTTCTAAGAAATTACTTAAGGAAAAAAACTTTAGTGTAGAAAAACGCAAATTATGAAAATCTCAACTGACTAAATCGATATTACTCACACGCTAAAAGAGCTAATATGCTATTTCTAACAGTTTTAAACGAAGAAAAGAATTTAGCTTTAAGTTAAATTGGATTTAATTTGCAATAAATATAATAAAATGGAAGAATGAAAACGTAATAATTTGTCAGTATACACTGGTGAGCAAAAAAATCGACTCAAACTATTTGGCTTCATTTAACACGGATCCTAGAATTTAGTGTTCATATATTTTTACAGATTTTAGTATCATTTGAAAGCCCATTCTATTCTCTTTCTAATGATTACCTAATTCCATACTTCATACTTTTTACTGATTAAAATGATTGAAAGGGGAAACAAGGAGAACAAGGATTGAAAATAGGAGTAAGAGAAAGGAAAAATTAAACAAATTTTAATTGATAAAAACAAAAATCAATATTTTGTATTAGCCCCCTAGCCCTTATTACTGTTTCCAGCCGGTTTTTCATGGAGCGGGTGAACGTTTTCATCACTGTCTGTGGGATTCTTTCCCACTCTTCCGCCATCGCAATCTTTAAGTCCCTTAGCGATGCAGGGGTTGGATTTCGGGCTCGAACCATTCTTTTGAGGTCACCGATGCAACAGCATGTGGCCTCGCATTGTCGTGCATTAGAACGAAGCTACCGCCAACAAACTTAGCGTAAGGAAATACGTGTTCCTGCAGGATCTCCTCGATGTGCCGGTGAGCAGTTAATCTACCGCTATAAGTCTCATCAGTCACGAAAACCAAATCGGTTTTCACATCCAGTGAGATGCCTCCCTACATCATGACAGAACTTTGTCCTTAGGCGACTGTTTCAGTAATGCAGCACTGCGCTCCCCAGGCCTCCTATAGCCTTGTCTTCTTCCATCATTGCAATGTAGGCACATTCGGGACTCGTCGGAGAATAAAATGGAGCGCCATTGCTCTAAGGTTCAGTCGACATGTTCTCGTACAAATCTGAGTAGCGGTTGTCGATGAGCTGCTGTCAACTTGGGTCCGTTAGCTGGTCTCTTCGGAGTTAGGTCAGCTTCTTTAAGTCTTCTTTTGACTGTCTAATAACTGACAGCCCGACTACGAACTTGTCAGAGCTCCTGCTGGACCTTAACGCCGATGAAGTGACGATTTCTTATAGTTGTGTTGACAATGAAGTGTTCGTCTCACTCCCAGGTACACCTTGTACTTTCCGTGTAAAGGCGCCAATCTCATGATAACGTCTGTAGACTCTGGAGACAGCTGACTGGAACAGGTGCAGTTGCGCAGCGACTACACGTTGGCTATGCCCTTCTTGCAATGGGGCAATGACTTGTGCCGTTTCTTCAGGGGTGGTATCCATTTTCTGATGACGTAATTAGTGAGCAGGTATATCAGAGATGTTAACGATTCAAGTACCGATAAAAGAATGATAGGAAAATGCAATTGCATATGTTTTAATAGGGATGAATAGCGCGCAACGAGTTCGTTGCTAAGTCAGTAAAAATGGTTCTATTGAGTAAAACCGTTTTATCAGTAAAACAGTTTGAAAATTAATTTCAAGGATCGGTGTCACATCACACAATCAGCGAAACGCGCGTCGAGTACAAAAGTAAAGTGTTTGGTGTAGTGGTGATATATACTGAGTAATATTTAAATAGCAATAAACTGATCAATTTGCCCTTTGTTCAGAATGTAAAATTTCCTATTACCTTACTGAAAAATGGTAATTTATTGAGGTGCTATGCACAGTAGCGATCATAGACCTCTGTTGATTTCATTAAATCTTTATCGTACAAATAAAAGGACGAAAAGGAAAACATTTTTAGCGGCTGTAGTATTTTAAGAGTATATTTTAAAGAAAAATGAATTTGCTAGCTCTTAGTTTTTGATATTATCCAAAAATGCCAACTCCTGATTTACTTGTAGTTTCCTTGAAAATCAGATATTTTCATTTTCGGTAATGAAACACTGATAATTGACATTTTTTGATAGAGCATAACAGGTTAAAAAAGGGGTATGCATGCTATTTTTTTACTAGTCCTAGCCTAACATTTACACACTTTTTAAAGGTAAATATTTTAGAAATATACTACTTTCGAGCGAAAGCTTTATGACCTCTGGGTGCAACCATGCTGAGGTAGGACCATACTTTTCTATAAATTAGATTCTACTTATTTCTTCAAAAGCAATCTGCTCTACATATAAAAAAAGCCAGTGTTAGTATATACTTTACATTTCCAACAGTGGAGTTTAATGTTCCTCCACATACTGGAGGGAATGTTTCTTAGTCGATAACAATATGATAGCTCGTTTCAACACTACTGACGTATCTACGAGGCCGTCGAAACTTTCATAAAGGATATTTGGACAAAATGCTGGACCGATCTTAAGGCTTATTGCAATTTTAAGTAAATTTTATCTATTTATACTAGCATATACTTAGAATTTTTTTTATTTCAGACGCTTTGTATGTATGTTTCTCCTAGATTCTCAAATATTAGTTTTAAACTATCCTATATTTATCTGTGCTAATCATGTCTGAGAGCTAGCGATAGTAAAAATTATTTCGTATACTCTGTAGTTAACTATTAGCTGCTTAATTAATTTTTTGTTTGTATACAATGTACTGACGTCCTCTGTATCTTTAATTATAGTTTACCACCTTCGCATCAAGCAACACCGCCGAACGAACCTGTCAAAGAGGAACCCCCTCCAAACCGGTGTAAGAGATTCCTGAACTCCTGTACAAAAGCATTGACGTGTAATAGGTGTCAGTCCTGCAAGAGAACACCTAAAGTTCAAGAGACTGTGGAAGAAGTTAAAAAAGCAGGTTGTTTGAATTGTTTTTCAAAAAAATCTACGAAAGAATCTAAAAGGGAACATGTGAGGATAAATATAGAAGATGAAAACGGCCAGGCAAAGAAATCGATTTGGGAAAAATTAAAATGCTGTAAGAAAAACAAGGTTGGAGATACCCAAAGCTGTTTTCCTATTGGAAAAAGGAAAGAGAGTTGGGTGGAAAGGAGAGCTGGAAGTTTTTTGGAATCAGAAGTCCAACAAAAGTAAGAATTGATAGATTCATTTATTCATTTTTTTAACAACCAAAATTAGAGGGCTACTTGACCAATCACTTTGCTTACTTTGGACAAGATAAGAAGTTCTTGTTTTTACACTATTATATATCAGCCTGAGTGCATTTCCAAATCTAACATTAATTAACCTGAATCAAAAATATAACTTCTAGAGAATTCTACCATTTATAAAATTCCACAACTCAACTGTATATTTGTATGCGATGGTGTAATCTACAATTACCTTTTTTATATTTTTACAAAAAACAAACAAAATCCGTTATTTTTAAACTTTATTTTTAGGACAAAATGCTGTTCAAAAGTCGGCTGCAAGAATTTTTTTTCGAAAAATTTTTTGCTGCTGTTGCAAGAAAAAAGAAGAACCTCCTCCTGTTACAAGAAAAGAGTCCATGGTCAGCAGCAAAAAGAAAAGTTTGACTCCTACAACTTTACCGCCGCCAGAGGTAAAGAGAACAATAGAGTTAACCTAATTACTTTTTGAAGTGTGACTACAAAGACCTATAAATAAATATACGTGATAATATTTCTCTTAGATGGTCTATACAAAACAGAGCTTGTAAGCACATAGAGTTTTTCAGATTTTTTTGATATTTAGGAGCATAACAGTGCACCATCCCAGTTCTATTAAGATGCGACGCATGAAGGGAAAGTATACGAATCAACTTATTTTGTACCTTTATAATTTTACTTTCCGGTGAGCTAATACCACGAGACTTGAATATGTTGTTAAAGTAGTTCACTCGTGACAATCTGAGCCAAAAATATAGTCCGACAGTAAATACAAAAAGTTTAAAATACTCAATGGCAGAGTATTTTATTTTTGTCAGAGACTGTATTCGATAGATGGAAACTTTCATATGCAGACACACACTAATACAATCACACTTTTAATGAAGAGAAATGTGGCAACGCTGCCAATGCGTATACCGAATACTCTATAGAAGTAACGTTTTTATAGGTTATATTTATTATACTTTGTATATGTTTACTCTTTAGACCATATTACTTCTATTTTAAAATAAAAAAAATATAATTAAATAAAAAATGCCTTTTGATTATAATCAATTGCGACATAAAGGCAAATTTGCAAAGGAAAACTCATCAATAAAGGCAAACAAAGTATTTCGGGAATGAATGACGCGAAAAAATTAAAAACAGAAGAGCCTAACTTGTGTAGTGGTCGACGGACAGAGTTAGATGAGTTAGGAAAAAAAAATTAAAGTCTTGTTTGTGTAGAAAAGTCCTTTCACCAGAAAAACATGAGAAACGTTTAGGTCGTAATTACAAATTACGTATCGTATAAATCGTCATGAAAAAACTAATATTGCCATTTTTAATGCCTTTAAAAAGTGTTATTTCCGATCTTATGATTAAAAGATTAAATTGCATCTTTTGGAAGATCTAAAAAGTTCTTATGATAAATTGGGTTCTACAGGAATAGTGCAATTATTATCTAGTCGAAAAGACAATGGGAAACCACGTGTAACCAAAAATACGAGAGTATTAAAAAGTAATTTATTACTTTACAAATAGTTTATAACACTTTATTTATTTATCATTAGTATCATTAATTATTTATTTAGTTTTACCGAGAAAATTTATAAAACTGTTTTTTTTTAAATATATATTTAATATTGTTATCAATTGATATGTAACAATGTTGATAAATAAACACAATATTAATTTAAAAATATTATCAAAAAATTATTGAATCTACAAACATATTTTTGTTTAAATACAAATCTTTTAAATACCAAAGAAAAAAAATAATAAATATCAAGATACAAATTCAAATTTTTAAATAATACCTTTAATATTTTTATTTGATGATTAAAGATAAAGTTGATAAAGATTCTATGTTCATTCAATTAATAATTTAACTTACAAATGAATTTCTGTTTAAAAGTTAACTACTTTAAATGCTGTTTGAATGTTGGCGCGTAAAGTATGACGATATATAGCGTTGTCAAATTATGGTATCTGTCCCTCACTACGCGGTTATTCTTTTAAAAAAATATCAACTTTAAATATTTATATCTTTTTAACAAATCAGTCATTTTTTTTTTTGATTAAATGAAAAACATTTAGAATAACATCATATTTCAATGTCGTCAAATTCTTAGGAAAAGTGGATTTACGAGTGAACTACCTTAAAATGTATTTATGCGCAGCACAGTTAAAAGTTCAATAATTTATCCTGAAATATCTAGAAGATTCAAGCTCCAGAAAATCGGAAATTTTGCGACTGATTCACGTATATAAAAACATAAATGTCTGAATATAGTGTAAACATCTGTCTATATTATTCTTCTTGTCAACATATTAAGTATATTTAAAAACTTAAAAACGTAGGTCTTTTGTCATCTGAAGTTCTTTACGACATTCGCTCTATTATGGTATCTGTCTCAGTTATTTGTACATATGCAAGAAAAACAGTGAACAACCTGAAATTTGGGTATAGCTTCATGTTTTAGAAGCCAGTACCGCCGAGTTTATAGGCAATAAAAATAATCTATAATTCTTTGACGGAATGAGGTTACGTCATCTTTATGTTTAATTTTTGGAAGTGTCTTAAAATTTGATTATGCAATTTATATCTCCTATGCATACTTTATACCGTCGTCATGAAATATCTTTCTGTTTTTAACAGTATTATACGAGTATTTCAGTTCTCTATTTTAAAATTTTATTTGACGAGTTCTATGGTGCAACTTTTTACAGTTTTTATAATGCCTTATATGTAAATTTGATAAAGCTGTGTTAAGTGTGTATTGTAATTTCATGACAAACATTACACACACACAAACGTCAAATAAATAACTAACAGATAACAATTGTAAACTTTTCATAAAGTAAATTTACTCATGAAATAATCTAATAGCAACCTGAAAAATAAAAATAGATGATATCAGATGTTGGATTTATGCAGAGAGGTAAATGTCCTTCAGGGTGTTTTACACATCATACACATTTAATATATCCGTAGTTTACGTTAATTACCAGACCGGATGAAAAATTTTAAATTTTATTTTGACTTTTGAAATTGTCAATTAAAACTTAGACCGCCGACACGGAATTGACAGCCGATTGAATCGTATGAATATTTTTGACGTCGCGTTGATCACATGATACGCACATAGATGTAGAAATTTTAAATTTGTCATCAGTATCGATTTTAGAATATAAATAAAGGAAAAAATCTGAAGTTGTCAATAATTCTCCATATTGAAAAACAATAATTCAAGTTGCCTATATATAAGTAGGTTATGCAATGAATACTATTAGACCAAGAGGGCGACTCGAAATTTTGACCTCTCGACTAACCGTATGCCTAGTTGTTCATTTGATCGAGCGGGTCAAATAAAAGCCTTTAACGTTGATTTTGCGGCCCCATGTCCTTGAATGCCCAGATAAAGCCAAAAATGCTACATCCAAAAATAGACTGTCGTTTAACCACTTGAATCAAGTACCATAACATTTGTCGATACTAAAAAAGTCGAGCACCCTAAAGGGCAGACGAGACCGGACCCAGCTTTAGGGCCAAAAAACGTCGTTCCAAAAATGGACTGTCATTTAACCATATAAAATCAATAAATTTAGTTTGTTCTTGATAAAATAAGAGGGAACCTGCAAAGGCAGGCGCCGCTAATACCGGAGGACGAAGCTGGACGGCTTTTTCCAGCCAAAAACGGTCGTTTTTCGAGCTTTTGAACTCGGCGGCATTTTAAAATAGATTTTTGCAACATACGAGGTATAAACTCGAACATAAATTCAGTGCGTCAACACCTGCAATCAGAAAAACCTCATGTACTCGCTCTATGTGAAACCAAGGTCAGTCCATCGACCAGCACGGTCAACTATCTTTATCCTGGGTACGACTTCTATTCCCGATTTAGGCGTAACTTTGGAATCTGTCTTTTTGTCAGAAGCGACCTCTCTTGTCAACGAGAAGAAGCTCTGGAGCCCCCAAACTTTGATGTTATGTGGTTAAAAATAACGACTCAACAAACCACAAGGTTTATCTGTATCCTGTATCGACCACCAAGTGATACCAATTTTCGAACACTTTTCGCTTCTCTTGCAGACACAATCGATCATTTACAAAGTAACTATCCAAGTGCCGAAATTGCCGTCCTGGGCGACTTTAATGTCCACAATATCAACTGGCTCAAATATTCGAATACTACCAACGAACAAGGTCGTGAAGCTGAATCATTCTCAATCAGTTATGGCTTAACTCAGCTTATTGACGAACCAACACGGATCCCTGATCGAGACGGGGAGTTCGCCAGTCTTCTTGATCTGTTTTTAACCACCAATCCGGAGATTTACACGGTCACCGTAAATCCGCCGTTAGGTTCTTCCGACCATAAACTGATTTCGACATCGAGTATCCTGCCAATCAGTGACAGAGAGGCGCCTAGGCCGCGCAAGATTTGGCACTATAAATCTGCTAAATGGGAAGATCTCATGGAATACTTTCGAACTTTCCCTTGGATGGACGTTTGTTTTCGATCCGATAACCCATCTGACTGCGCCAGGGAGGTCTCCGATGTTATTTTGGCTGGTATGGAAGCTTACATCCCTTTTTCGAAGAAATGCTCCTCCAACGGCAAGCCTTGGTTCGACCGAGAATGCAAAGAAGCTGTTGCTTCTAAACATATTGCCTACCGACAATGGCGTGAAAATCCTAACACCGTAAATCGAAACATCTTTGTTCATGCCCGGAACATATGCAAGGGAATTATCGACGAAACCAAGGAGGCACACAATCAACGAATTAGAAACAAACTTCTCGCTTGTCCCAACAATTCCAGGTCCTTTTGGGCAGTCGCTAAGGCAGTTAGTCAAAATTTTACCAAATCCACCATACCACCACTCACACGGCCAGATAATTCCATTGCAACCACACCTGTTGAGAGAGCGAACTTGTTGGCTGAACTCTTTGCTTCACATTCTACTGTCGATTTCCAAGGAAAAACACCACCTACTATTCCCATATTGCAGTCAAGGATGCCCGATGTTTGTCTTCAGACAGCGCATCATTAAGCGTATTTTAATGAAGCTAGACACCAAGAAGGCTTCTGGCGCTGACGGAATACCTGCCATAGTTCTCAAAAACTGTGCAAGGGAACTAACACCAGTTTTCTGTAGACTTTTTAACCTATCCTACAGAAAGGGAATATTTCCGTCCTGCTGGAAATGTGCCACGGTTCAGGTTAGCCAGGATACCTAAAAAAGGTAAGAAGACATTGCCAAATAACTACAGACCAGTTGCACTGCTTTCAATAATATCGAAAGTCATGGAAAAAGTTATCAATGAGCATCTTCTAAAATATCTTGAACGATTCAATATTATTAGCGATCACCAATATGGTTTTCGTAAACATAGATCAACAGGAGATCTTTTGACTTATGTAACACATGTTTGGAACAACGCAATTGAACACTTTGGAGAATCTCGAGCGGTTGGTCTTGACATATCCAAGGCATTCGACCGTGTTTGGCACGATGGACTGTTGGCTAAGATGCGCTCTTATGGTATGTCTGAAAGATTCTGTTTGTGGCTCTCATGTTTCCTCAGAGAGCGTTCTTTACGAGTGGCGGTCGACGGATTTCTTTCTAACACCCCCACTATCAACGCCGGTGTGCCCCAGGGCTCCATACTGTCTCCTACTCTCTTTCTCATTTACATTAACGATCTGCTGGAAAAGACCGGGAATCCAATCTATAGCTTTGCAGATGACAGTACGTTTGTCTCTTCATTCACCTTGAACGCTCGGACATCGGCTGCTCAGGCGAATATCCGCAGACAGCAGGAGGTCGTTCAACTTAACATAGACCTGGAAGAAATTCTATCTTGGGGTGACAGTAACCAAGTGGAATTTAACGCTACAAAAACCCAAGCGGCAGTTTTTTCTAAAAAAGTTAACGTTGCTGAACCCGACATAGTTATGTCGGGGCACTCCATTCCCCTAGCATTGTCGCTCAATTTGTTGGGCGTTAGTTTGGGAGCAAATATGTCTTGGCATGAACATGTTGCAGGCATAGCAAGGAGAGCTTCTCAAAAGTTGGGAATATTATTTAGAACCAGAAAGCTTTACACCCCACAACAACTGTTAATTCTTTACAAAGCCCAAATTCGACCAACTATGGAATACTGCTCCCACGTTTGGGGCTCCGCTCCCAAACATACACTGCATTTGTTGGATTCTGTTCAGAGAAGAGCGGTCCGTCTGATTGGGGACCCGGCATTGACCGACGGCCTTGATTCGCTGGAACATCGAAGAACAGTTGGCGACTTGAGTCTGTTCTACAAGTATTTTCATGGAAAGTGTTCGAAGGATGTAGCCCGCTTAATTCCTCCCAAAGCGGTGCATGTTAGAAATACACGTCGCGCTGGTGCTTCGCATCCGTATGAGGTTCAGCTTGTTACTCCGCGTACAACGCTTTTCAAGCAATCTTTTATATGGAGAACGTCATCCCTTTGGAATAATTTGCCCAGCGCTGTGTTTCCCACCGAGTACAATTTACAGCGATTCAAGAACAACGTGAATCGCTTTTTTTTCCGCACTCGTGCCGCTCCTGGAGCGCTTTAGGGACTTCCCTGCAGCACATGTGCTAGACCAATAAAAAAAAAAAAAAAAAAACTCTGCGGCATCTGCCCTTTGGGGCGCTCGACTTTTTAGTGTCAACAAATGTTATGATACTTGATTCAATTGGTTAAAACGACCGTCAATTTTTGGATGTAGCATTTTGGGACTTAACTGGGCACGGGTGCCACAAAATCAACGTTAGAGGCGTTTATTTGATTCGCCCGATAGAAAAACAACTAGGTAGACAGGTAGTCGACAGCTACCAAATTTCGGGTCACCCTCTTGGTCTATACATGACATAATGTAAGGAAAAGTCTAGTAGTACCGTTTATGGGGTAACACCTAATATACTTTCTGCAATAACCTATACATATTATAAAACATAACGTCTCTCTATCTGTCTGCCCGTTACTGTGCTTATCACTCAAAAACCACTTATCCGATTTACGTGTTTTTTTTTTAATTCATACATATGTTCTCTGGCCGGGTTTTAGTATATATTTTGTCACGTTAGGTTACATAGAATAAGCAGTGACGATAATGGTGAATCGAGTCGGAAAAAAATTTGCCGCCAGCGCACTCTCTTGCAAAAAAACCTAAACAATAATTCTGTAGTTCACGGGACCGGAGCCGCGGGCACAGCTAGTTCTCTTATACAATACACCATCTATTACAACCGAATATAGATTTTCCAGTGCAAGTCTGAAAATATGGTTATTATGTGGGCTTAGACAAAAAATTACCCTGTGAGTTAATTTTATTACCCAATATTATTATTAAAATAAAATATTTTTATATGCATTTCCGGTCATATTGTCCTTCAATCGGAATTTTCTGTAGTAGCCCAATTATGCTTATTTTTTTTAGTATTATATATCGTTTAAATTTATTAACAGTATTCAGTTCTTGCAAATTTGGAAATACCCCTTACAAACACGATGTGACGATATCGGCCACGTTGCCAATCCTCTTAGAGAACACTTTCGGCCGATGACAGGGAATAAGCAAACACTTGAACAGTATGGTGAGGAGGTCAGAATGCTACTATCAATCTTGCACTGACCCTAAATTTATTCGTCTATTAATCTTTCGATGTTCTCCTTAGTAAGAATTACGCAATTTTACAAAAAGCAAAAGAAAAAAACGAAAGGCACTCATTTTATTTGGAAAATATAGAAATTTTAGATTTCTTTTAAAAGAAAAAGACACCTGAAGTTCTAGTTAAGGCATAAAGTAAACTGTTATATGAAAGATAACTTTGTAGTTATCTCATTAAAATTATAAAAGTTTGCTATTGTATTAAATATATTAATTACAAATTTAATAAATAGCTTAATAATTTATATTATATATGTTTTCTCCTATCTGCATTAAAGGAAATATTTAGCTTTACTGCACTAATATTTTCGATGATGTTGCATTAGAAATTGACTCTTACGTGCTCCGTCTTCCTTGACGATTCATAAATAAATATACGTAAAACTAGTGATACAAAGAAGCGTCTAAGTGAAGCTCAAATGTTATAATTTCATATTGTTTATTATTACAGGATACCAAACCAAAAATCGATGCCAGTTTGGTGGAGCACACTTCTCATATGAAAGCAGCAATTCCAGTGTTACCTGTTTGGTTGGCATGGTTCTGTTGTGTTATGAATTGTATTCTTCCAGGAACAGGTAAATCTCATTGTTATACTTTCCGCAGATTTATAAAACTGAAATGTATGTAAATAAAACCTTGTAATTAACTTATCGAGAATAATAAAGAGTTTTTGAAGTTGAAGAAGTTGTCTGCAGTAGTATACAATTTTAAACGTTAAAATTAATATAATTTTTACGTCAAGTTCAATCTATAATGCCCTGCCTCTTTCTATCAACCTGTGGAACAGGTGGGTTTAGAAAAGGATTTAGCATGATCGATCACAATACGTACTGTAATAGAAAAATCTACAGAATATACTTCTATTCTTCAGTGATTTTCATAAGGCATTTGATACTGTTGAAATTTGGTCAGTTCTAAAATCTCTAGCGAATGCAAGAATAGATTCCAAATATATAAAAATAATGGAGAACATCTATAAAGAAGCATCAATACATATTAAAATTGACGAAATAACTGTCACTAACAACACGCCATTAAAAAGAGAGGGTGCGACAAGGAGATACTATCTCACCTAAATTATTTACGATCGCCCTTGTTGAACGAGCTGAATGTGGCCTTTGCAAGTGTAGGACTTAAAATGAATTTTAAAAAAACTAAATTTATGAGTCTTGAAGATATCAACATACAGATAGGAATTAACTTCGTAGAACGCGTCGACGAGTATATCTACTTAGGTCACACTATTAAAATCGGAAAGGAGGACGAGCATGCAGAAATTACCAGGCGAATAAGGCTGGCATGGGCAGCTTTTGGGAAACTAGAACATATCTTAAAAGTACCCATAAACCTAAAAACTAAAGTCTACAATTCCTGTGTTCTACAGGTCAGCACTTATGGACTGGAAACAATGTGTCTCACAAAAGCATTTGTTAAAAAGCTCGTGACTTCACAGAGAGCTATGGAGAGAAGCATGCTTGGTATGTCCCTTAGGAATAGAATTCATAACGAGCAGATAAGGAAGTGAACCAAAGTCATTAACATAACTCTCCAGGCGGCAAAGATGAAGTGGCGATGGGCAGGTCATGTGGGTAGATCATCCAGAGATAGATGGGCATATAGGATCATGAAATGGAGACCCAGCGAAACAAGCAGAAGCGTTGGACGGCCACAGAGACAATGAGTCGATGATATAAGAGTAGTTGCGGGCAAGCAGGGGTTAAATGTAGTAAAAGACAGGGAAGCATGGAAGAGATTAGAAGAGACCTACGTCCAGGAGTGGACAGACTTAGGTTGAGAATAAAAAAAGCATGCCCTGAAGTTAGGAAAAATTATAGAACGTAACAAATTTTTATTTTTCGTCCGGCCCTAAGATTGCATATGTTTCTGATATTATTTTTATGCAGTCATCTGTTTACGAAATTGCTCTACCACACCATTTGGTTGTGAGCAAAAACACTCTGTTTTAATGTTACTTTGTGTCATTACATTCTAGGTTTAAAAGAAAGCTCTCGTTATTATAGCCAAACAAGAGGTAAAAAATCTAATATTAAGAAAAAAGTGAATTTTTACCGCATACTCTTACCATTACTTACAGGTAGTTTTAACGGCTGCGCATACGCTCAGAGGTGCGCGAGTACAGTGTCACGGCTCACCCGTCAGATGAGAGACTCAGTATATCGAAAACTATAATGGATCTTTCCAATATATTAAAAAATTAATTACAATATTATCATTGGATTATGGCATCCTAATAAATATTCAATTAATCTATTTTCTTTTTCTATTTATTTTAAAATTTTTAACTAATGAAATTATAGTATACAAGAATGTACGCTAGAAATGCAACAAACGTAATAGTTACATACAATTCAAAATAATTAGTTAATAAATATATGTGCATAATTTAATGAAATGATATAAGCGAAATATTTAAAGTATTAACACTGCAGAGGCTGTACCCTCGGTACGTGGAGTCGAGGCACACTCGGTTGTGTGACCGCTAAAATTAAAAATAAGAAATTTTAGAAACTGGCAATATAAGGTTCTTCAATATATACTTAATATGTAACGTCCAATTTGTGGATAATGCCGAGGGTTTCACTTTAGTCTAAAATTTGACAGCCAGATTAAATAACAATGTCTAAAATTTAGATCAGTTGAAGTGGAATCTAAAACCTGTAGCTGTCCAGTTGACTTTTGTGTCTGATAATGTAATATTTTGTATTTTGCAAATAAATCGCACTGTTGCTTCAAAAGTGACACAACTCAAAAAACTTAAAATTTTCAGGAGAAGGAAAAAATAGTTGTTTTTAATATTAAAATTTTTTTAAGAGAAATAAGAACAGAAGGAGTAGAGAGAATATTTTCTCTAAAATGATTCTGTAAATAATCATAAATTTTTTTTTTGTTTTAGGGTAACAACCCTTAAAAAAAATCTTTCTTTTGACTTAGGACTTTTTGAATTTATTCAGACTCTACGAACTGAATTATTTTGAGATATACCAACACCATTACATTTATTGCGCAAGTGAAAATATGTCACCACTGTATTATAAACATAATATGACTGAATCGACAAAAACGACACAAATCTCATCTCTGGGCCAACTGGTTTATACGAGGCTGGTTTGCAAAGTCCGTGCAAAAATAAAAACTACTTATGTGTTTGGGGTAAACCTTTTTTATTTTTCGACATAGTCTCCTTTTAGGCTTATACACTTCGTCCAACGATGTTCCAGTTTGTTGATCCCTTCCGAATAATAGGATTTGTCCAAGTCTGCAAAATATCCATTAGTGTCTGCAATCACCTCCTGGTTTGAATAAAATCTTTGTCCCGCCAGCCATTTCTTCAAATTGGGGAACAAATAGTAGTCCGAGGGAGCCAGGTCTGGAGAATAGGGGTGATGTGAAACAAGTTGGAATCCTATTTCCATTAATTTTGCGACCACAACTGCTGGTGTGTGCTGGTGCGTTGTCGTAATGGAAAAGGACTTTCTTGTGGGCCAATCGCGGGCGTTTTTCTTGCAGCTCGGTTTTCAAACGGTCCAATAACGATGAATAATATTCACCTGTAATAGTTTTACCCTTTTCCAGATAGTCGATGAGGATTATCCCTTGCGAATCCCAGACAGTCGCCATAACCTTTCCGGCCGAAGGAACGGTCTTCGCCTTTTTTGGTGCAGATTCCCCCTTGGTAACCCATTGTTTAGATTGTTGTTTGGTCTCAGGAGTATAGTAATGTATCCATGTTTCATCCACAGTGACGAAACGAGGCTTAAAGTCCTCCGGATTCTTCTGGAACAGCTGCAAACCATCCTTGCAACACTTCACACGATTCCGCGTGAGCAATCGCGGCACCCATCTTGCGGATAGCTTTCTCATGTCCAAATGTTTATGCAAAATATTATGTACCCATTCAGTCGAGATGCCCACAGCACTAGCAATCTCACGCACCTTAACTCTTCTGTCATCCATCACCATACCATGGATTTGATCAATGATTTCTGGAGTCGTAACCTCCACAGGCCGTCCAGAACGTTCAGCGTCACTTGTGCCCATATGGCCAGTCCGAAAATTTTGAAACCACTTATAAACTGTTCTAATCGAAGGTGCAGAGTCACCATAATGTTTATCAAGCTTCTCTTTAGTCTCCTGAGGCGTTTTGCCTTTCATAAAGTAATGTTTAATCACCACACGAAATTCTTTTTCGTCCATTTCTTGAAAATCACTCGACTTCCTTGATTCACACGAATGCCAAACACAAAGAAATAGACCAATATGGCTGAAACTTGGAGTGCGTCCATTCAAGAGATGCTACTACCTAAACATGACCTCGATACGCGCCGGTGGTGCCATCTCTCGGACTTTGCACGGACTTTTCAAACCAGCCTCGTAAGCTTTTGAGGGCTAATGGAATAATATTTAACGTACCCATTCTTGATGATAACTCAAAAATTAAGTTTTTTGAGTTGTGTCACTTTTGTAGCGACAGTGCGAAATGTCTTTATAAGAAAAAATGATATAAAATCCAGTGTTAAGACCTTGGAATAGGTAGGAAGCATAACAGCCTTAAAAATTTTAACCTAATATTTTTTGGTGTAATTTGGCAATAATTTAAATGAACAGTAAAACAACAATTTTTTTCCGTTTACTGGCAAACTCCACATTTATTTTAATATATCAACATGTTCATATTACTCTTGATAAAGCTACAGTGATAGCGAAACATGTTGATATATTAAAATAAATGTGGAGTTTACCAGTAAACGGAAAAAAATTGTTTTGTGTTTTACTGTTCACTTAACTTAAGGTTAATGCATCTCCACCAAGTATCGGCCAAAACAATCCAGTTAATTTGGCAATTACGGTGTGAAGTTTTTAAGTGCACCATTAAGTTATCTAGAGTTATGATGGTGTGCAGTATAAGGCCAGAATAGGTAGGAAAATTAATAATTTTTAAATATGTTACTTTTATAGGTTTAATAATAAACAAAAATGATGTCTTTTTGAGTTTATACTGCACATTATTATAACTTTAATTATCTCTTCTCAATTTAAACTGTCAAATTAGATCACTTCTAAAGTTCGATTTTAGTATAGCTGGTTGTTACTGTTTTAGCATTCGTATTATTATTGCACCAACTTACAAAAAAATGGGATATTATAGTCAAAATTGTATTTTATGGACTAAAAGAAAACGTTTATTTAAATTATCTTTTATTCTATTTTAGAAAATATAGTTGACTTAATATTTGCCTTCCTGTTTTGTATTCTCACTCTAAAATATAACTAAAAATGTGTAAAAACAACAGTAGAAACTCTGGCTAGAATACTATTCCAAACAATATTAATTGGCTAATAAAAATCAGTTGCTCCAAGAGAGAAATTTTTGTAATGACTCTCACAGTCAGAACAAAATGTATTCTACAACTAATGTGGAAATTAAATTTATCGAGTATGTTTTCCTAATAATTATTTTGATTTTAGGTACCATTTTCAGTGGTATGTTCTGCCTCTGCATGGGAATACCAAGATTTTCTCAAAAAGATGGGCCAAAACCAAGAATTGGATCTTTTTTAATTAATCTTATTATTGGATTTAGTCAATTTTTTACCGTCCTATTTTGTTTGGTGGGATGGGGATGGTCCATATGGTGGGGAGTGATTATGGTTAAAGTTGCTAGTAAGTATACCATATACTTAAGGTAAAATAATTTATATATTTTAAACCCCAAAATATACGGGACTATGTTTTGTGCCAATAAAAACGGGTTTTCATTAATTTTCTCCATAGAATTGTAAGATAAGATGATTCTAGAACTTTAGTGTCAACTGCATAGTTTCAAAGAAAAAAATATTCATGAGAACTTTGGGGTTCGTATTTTACAATAATATTTTTCCCAAATATTAGCGAACTAAAATGGTACCAGCACAAAACCAAATTTTAAAGTGGAACATCGTTTTTAAAAGTTTAAATTTTTTCTAATTCGATATTTTAACAGACAGAAAAATTTGACAAAATGACATGCAGGTAGAGTTTCATACGATATCAATGAAAACGAGTATTTTGCATCGGCACTTTAGAACAATTTATGTTAGGCAGCAAAAATATATAACGTTTCACAGAATAAGACCGTTAGTCAATTTTGCCCTTGCATTATAAGTTAGGAAATCCAAGAATAATGGACAACCCGTGCGTGACGTCTACCAATCATCAAACTAAGATACATACTAAATCTTTGCTGCTGTCACGATTATTGTCAACCACTTATACAGAGGATTATAAGATCGAATAGAATTCTAGACGAATAGAGAACAGCGACAGTTATATTAATGCACAAAAAGGAAGAAAAAGACGGTCCAAAGAAATATAGAGGCATAAGTCTACTAAACTGTATACTGAAATTAACAACAAAAATTATTACAACAAAAATATTCGTGAGAATACAACTGGAAGAAGAACAGCAAAGATTCAGAAATGGGCGCTCAAGTACCGATGCTGTATTCATTGTGAGACAGGTAAAAGAAAAATCCATAGAATACAACATTCCGGCGTACTTGTGCCTGATAGACTTAAAGAAAGCTTTCCATAATGTACAAATAGAAGGCGTTATTGATCTATTATATAAGAGACCTAATCAAAACTATCGAAAACATAAAGACAATAAAGTAGTTGCAAGATTAGCAGAAAGAATAACACAACCAATTCACTATGAATCTGGAATCAGGCAGGGAGACTCTTTGAGTCATCTCCTATTTAATATTGTCATGCATGAAATTAAACAGGAGGAAACAGAATGAGTAACAAAGAACTTAGAATTATATGTTATGCAGATGACGCGATAATAATGGCTAAGATCGAGAACGATTTACAAAGGCTGCTATACGAATTCTATATAGCGGCAAAACAATATAGTATGGCAATCTCAACTGAAAAAATCAAGACAATAGTAACAGAAAAAGAGCCGATCAGGTGCAAGTGGGCGGTGGAAGATAAATCAATAGAACAGGTGATAGAGTCGAGTACTTGGGCATTAAAATATCTAGTATCGGAAAAATCGAGGAAGAAATAAAACATCAAGTCAACAAGATTAATTGAATAGCGGAATGCCTCAATGATACCATATTTAAAAATAAATTCCTCTGCATTGAGACTAAAACAAGACTATACAAGAGCGTAATACGACCAGTAATGACTTACACATCTGAAACAAGACCCGATACAAGTGTAACACAGAGGATGCCGACATCAACTGAAATGAGAATACTTAGGAGATTTACAAATAAGACACTGAGGGATAAGGAAAGGAGTGAAGACGTACATGTCATATAAAAAATATCAACCAACGGATAAGAGGAAGAAAGGCGGAATGGAATCAACACATAGAAAGAATGGCAAACAAATAGTATGGATAGCAAAAGACAAGTCGCCTAATGGAAAAAGATCAATGAGACGTCCAAGAAAGAGATGAAGCGACGCTATGTAGACCAGGGAACAAAGAAAATAGGCAATAATGCCTAGCTAGAAGTAGGAAGTAGAAGAAGAAGACGATTACGTTGTGATTTTCGAAACGGTTATATTTACCCAGGATAGCTGTTCTGACATGGATATGACATGTCGTAGTTTGGTGATTCCGATTGTCCTTTATTCTCGGACTTTCGTACTTTTAATTCCAGGACAAAACTTGACGATTTTAATCCGATAAGCCATTTTTCTGTATATTTTTCGTCGATGGTCAATACATAAATCGTTGGGATTTCCGTTATTTTTTAAGTTTTAATTGAGTGCGAATTTACTCAAAGCTTTGGAAGGGGAACAACTTAAGTAATTTTTGTGAAGCCATCAATTAGATTTATTCTATGATTGGTTAACTATTAAGCTGATTAATAATAAAGAAAACATTTTTTTTCTTTAGAAAAACATAAAAGATTTAAACATCTAGAACATTTGGAGGAAGCTGCTGCGAAACCACAACCGTTGGCAGGACATCAAAGGAGAGATGCTGAAAAAGGAAAGAAATAAACAAGAAACAAAAAAGAAAAGTATTGGTAATCGTTAAAAGAAATCATTAAGAAAATTTTTTTCTTGTGATTTTGCTGAAAAAAGACAGTATTTTGGGTCCAATTTCAAAGCCGTTTATTTAAACATAATTCAGCATAGCTCATTTGGTATTACCTTAAAGTTTTGTTTTTCGAAAACTGGTTTTATTTATCTTAGTTTGCAGAAAGAAAGAGTTGATAATCTTTTAACGAAGTTTATAGTTATTAGCATACCTACTTTGGTTAATGTCAATAGGGAAATGTATTGCAACTTATGGACAAAATTTAATTTAAGCAGTCATATTATGGTTACCGTTGGCGAGCCTCGAAGTTGTTTAAAAAGGGTGGTTTACTAACGAAAACGTCGATTGTCGTAATGTAATAACTCAATAATGCAACTGTGAGAGACAAAAATTCTGGCTTGTTTTGAAATTATAAAGATAGACGTCGATAAGGCAATCATCTCAGGCTTAGGTAAAAATTAAATTTATAAATGTCATCAACGCTAAAGTAGGTGAGCAAGGTACACTAAGGTAAATGGGATAAGTGGAAAACACGAACAGTAGCAGTTTTAAAAATAGCATAATTATTTGCCTGGAAATGATATAAACAACCTTGCCCAGTCAGTAAAAACAATACTAATTCAGGAGTAATTTACCGATGAATACAGGATGTTGATAAAGTAAAGGGGTCTTGATGTGTAAAAAAAGTGTTAAAACTATTTTGTTACAGGAAAGTGAATACTTGATATATCACAACCTTATATTGAAAGGTAGGTTTTCATCGCGTTTTTTTATGTTGAGGCGAGTTGAAGCCTCAACAAAGGTAAAATGGACAACAGTCTTTCCATGGTGGTTTTAGTTACTGTATTCTATACTAAGGAACATTTAATATGGTTATTCTGTAACTTGATAATTGTAACAAATTTTATTTTTAATTTTACATATATGTAATATATTGTATTATTTGCAGAAAAAATTACCTTAAATAAAAAAAAAATAAAAAACACGTTAACGGCAAATATGAATTTAACTCGGTACAAAACTGGTTTCGATTTAATGAACTCCCGCTAAACAAAAAATAAAATAACCAGTTTATTTTTTCAGAACCTAAATCATCAGCGCACCTACCTAAAGTATAAAATATTAAGGCATGTATTTTGATCCAAACCTACGCTGAAATTGCCATATACAAATTCGATCAAACAAATTAGAAGAGCAAAAGCTCTCCATCAATAGATTGAAACCAGTTGACACCATTATCTTACCAAAAAGAGGACCAAGTACCAGCTAAAAACAACAGAACTATTACAAAATATTAAAGGTAATACCATCATCGAAACTATAGATACAAAAATTGAAGTAGACATAAAACCTGAAAAACAAAAGGACAAAATAGTGACAACACGAAACAACTCATGGAAAGAAGATGAAATATGAACAAAGATGAACACAAAGTACAGTGGACTGAGCTTAACAATTTAACCAGAAAAGAGATGAGAAAATATATGACCGCACAAGCATAAAGTGATTTTGGAAACCATTGAAGGAAATAAAGGCCCGAAAGTAATAAGCAAGAAACTGAATAATAGGAGAAAAGAAGTAATAAGGAATAGGGACAAAGTAAACTCAGAAATAATCGCCTTCTATAGATACATAGATAGATAGATAATCATTTATTTGTTTTCATGTAACAATAGGTTACACTTATAAGCCAATAGGCATTGAACAATGTTAACTAAGTTTACAATAACCTATAATTAAATAAAAAAAAGGAAAAAATAGTAAATAAATAAAAACACTTTAAAAGCAAAATTACAATATAGTAACAAAGACACGACGAAATAAGAGCCACAACGGAAAAGACAAGAAACCACCTCTGCTGACAGAGCCATCAAATCCCTGTGCTGATTTCAACTGGACTTAAGAAAAATTCATTTAATAAGTAATAAGCTTCTTGAAGCAGTATTTGGTTAAAAGTCTCTTTACTTCCGTTTTACATAACGCACGTACACTCTCTGGGAAACTATTATATATCTTTAATATGACATAATTAACATTTTTCTGTATGTAGCTGTAATTACACTTTTCGGGAAGCAGATTCAATTTATGTCTAGTGGCATACCTGTGATTGTTCATGTAAGTCTCAAAAATATCGCTGTTGGTGTGAACAAACATAAAACTGTCCAAGATATACATAGAAATAATGGTTAAGATCTTTCTGTCTCTAAACACATTCCTACAGCTATCACGCGGCGTCATTCCAAATATACTTCTAATACATTTTTTCTGAAGAATTACAACTCTTTCAATTTCCGGTGAATTACCCCAAAAGATAAGACCGTATCTTATTCTTGATTGTATGAAGGCATGATAAGCTGACAGAGCAGCATTGTCTCCAACATTTTCAGAAATAATTCTTAAAGCATAGCAATACCTTGAAACATTCAACGCAACATTCTCAATATGCGTTCTCCAGTCCAGTCTCTGATCTATTTCCACCCCCAAGAAGGAAACACGTTTGGACGATTGGATATTAATATTTCGATATGTAAAAGATAAAGTGTTTTCTATTCTGTGAGCCGAAAAGTATCCATCAAGAGCTTCGCACGCTCCTTGCACACTGGTCAGCATTGCGTGCGGGCTCTCCTCACTAAAGATCAATGTAGTGTCATCTGCGTAAAGTATAGTAAATTCTCCGGATATTCTACTGAGTTCATTCGTATATATAATGTATAAGAGAGGTCCTAATATTGATCTCTGAGGAACACCCCTCGACACCCCGATCTTGTGGGAAATTATAGGCCTACCAAAATCATCAATTTCCATAACCTGTTGTGTTCGATTTTCCAGGTAGGATGCTAACAAATTCAACGCATTTCCCCGAACACCATACGATTCCAGCTTGGAACATAGGGTATTATGATTGACACTATCAAATGCCTTATTTGAAGAACTTATTATATGAGTTAATGCTTGATAAACCGCTCTAACTGTAGATTTATTTTTTCAAAATCTATTTTGGTTGTTGGAAAATTAAGAGTTGCGTTCAAAAAAATCGATTAGCCTATTGTTTATAATTTTTTCAAATATTTTACCTACGTTTGAGAGCAGCGATATTGGCCTATAGTTTTTTTTCCTCATGTAAACCCCTTTTTGTGTATTGCTTTTACTAAAGCATTTTTGAATGAACTCTACAGGTCTAAAACAACACCCAACGAAGAACAAAGAAAACAGACTAGAAAGAAAATACAAAATATAGGTTTAGAAGAACTACCAGATGTTACTATCGAGGAGGTCAACAACGCTCTGAAGGAAATGAAGCGTAATATAACAAAGCAGCAACCTCTGATGGTATTTTATCTAAAATGCTATTGGAAGCAGGAGAAGACTTAAAACAAGAACTGGCTAAACTTTTCAATACGTACCTAGAAACTGGTAAAATACCAACATTATGGCATATATCAGAAGTAATACTTCTACACAAAAAGGGAGATACCAAAAAGTTAGACAGTTACTATCTCACATTTATAAATTTTTGACTAAAATCATCTCCAATAGATTAAAAAATAAGTTAGACTCCTACCAACCATGCGAACAGTCTGGTTTTAGAACCGACTATAGCACATGCGAGCATTTACGGACGATGAGAAATATCCTAGAGACGAGCAATGAATACAATTTTGAACTCTACTTAGCCTTCACACACTATGAGAAGGCTTTTGATTTTGTCGAAATGTGGGCAATCATCAACGGCTTGAACAACTGTAGAATTGATTCTAGATACACTACCCTAATCAAAGATATATATGAAAATGGAAAGATGTACATAAAACCTAGTACAGAACAAATATCTATAAGAAGATGTGTAAAACAGGGTGATACAATCTCTCCTAGAAGAATTGTTGAGAATTAATTGTAATTATTGTATTTGGGGCAAAAAATTACTACAACGAAAGACGGTGTCTCGGATGAAATTTCAAGAAGAATCAGGCTAGGATGGTGCGCATTCGGGAAATTAGGTAATATATTCAAAGATAAAGCCATCTCAGATAAGTTAAAGGCCAAAGTTTACCATAAGTGCATCCTATTCGTGATTACATATGGCGCTGAAACTTACGACACAGAATAAAGCCGATATGCAAAAATTAGCTTGGACCCAGAGAGCACACGAAAGACAGATGATCGGGATAAACTTAAGGATAGAAAAAGAAGCAAGTGGATACGTGAACAAACGAAATTAAAGGATATTATAGATGTAAATTATTTTATTTTGGTTATTATTTATTAAATTAAATTACTTCATATTACAAGGATAAGATACATGTATGATGTTAAGAATACTATTGTTCAAGTGAGAATTTTAACGCTGCATCGTTTATACATTTTGACTTGTCTACTATACGTTTAGGTAACAAACACAACTTTAACACTCCGTTTAATATACACGACTATATTACACGAAGGCGAACATACGTTAATTAATTAACTTCCTGAGAATAAAACCAAGTAAAAATGGCCTGAATTGTTACTTAAAAATATTTTTTACAAATTACCTGTTACCGTCACCTAGATCAAATTTTAAACAAAAATTTAAAATTTTCTTTTTCTGAAAGCATATTATAGTATAAATGAATATATGGGAATCAGATATTGAAATTTTTATGAATAATGACTTTTTTTACGTTTTTTAACTGGATTTTGTACTGCTTTCCGATTGTTTGGAATTACTTCTGAATTACTTTCTAAGTTTCCTTTATTTGTATTTTTAGTATTCCGTGCGGAACACTTATGGGATCACTTCGGTGTCCGTCTAGGTATAGGAATTGATGGCCCAAATAGAGCCGTGTAGTTTTGAATGTTAAAATTTGACTTAAGGGGTTAGTTTTGGGGGCTGAAATCGGAAGTGAAAAGAAATTTTTTTTACTAGGTCGTCGAGTGGAATATCAAATGAAAGCTTGTAAAAACAAGAGTTCAAAAACATATATGAAGTAATACTTGCGGACACTTTTCTTGGTATTATTTTTAGAAAATTTCTGTCCACCCCCTATCTCGAAAAGTACCGATCAAAAAATTTTGAAAAAGTTCTGGAATATTTTTCATAAAGCGTAGATTGAGTAAAAATTTTCACGAGTCCATTACGTTTAATACTTTATCTGGTATAAAAAATACTAAAAACTATGTTTCACGACGCTATGGTGAAGGTGATAATAATATAATTTTCCGTACATTAATACTTTACTTGATTTTTTTAATTTTATATATGAAATGGGTCTTTTAAATTATAATTATTATTTCTTGGATTCCACCTATCCCGTTATACCAAGATCATATCAGTTAAATCATTCAGCTTTAGTGGAATACACTGATCGTAAAAAAATTGGAATTTTTTTAAATTCTGAAACATTTGTAGAATCTATCAAAGGTTAAGCGACTTACCGGTACATTTTCGAGACCTATACACAATACCCGGTAACTCCAAACAGCTTTACAGAGGAATAACAAAATTCATCGAAGAAAAACTCTTCATTTCTAATGGTCATTCGGCTGAGGAAACCTCATCGGTTGAAATTTAGATTATATGATTACTGTTTATACTAATTTGTGTTTAAAACTGAAAATCTGACGGGCGCTACCGCAGCCCTTATCGATTTCATTTATTTATACTTAAGCAAAGTACAATTACTTTTTGTTCAACTAAAAATCTACGGAGGGATTTTCAATTTAATTTATGAGGCAAAAAAACTCGGTGAAATAAGTATTACGGAAGCAAGAGTCCATAAGTAAAAAAGTAATATGTAATGAATGAAAGCATACCAGACGCTGTTTGGTACTTTGTCTTTTTGTTTTCAATTATTCTAATACTATATATATATATATATATATATATATATATATATATATATATATATATATATATATATATATATATATATATATATATTATTTAGTAGAACGAGATATCAGTTACATTTAAAGCGTAATACGTCCTTGTACAGTTATTGCTATAAATTCATTAATGTGGCAATATATTGACATTAACGATGTCGCTAAACAAAACGTTTTTTTTAATGTTAAGGGTAATCCTGAAAATGCTGCTGAAAGATGTTTAATGACAGCGAATTCCCACTTTAGTTGTACTACATACTGATAAAAACTTAGTTCGTCGTTTTTATTACTCTCTACTTTTATGTTCTGTTAATAATAACTATTTTTACCTCGTCAATAGAATCACCAATCAGTTAGACAGTTTAGAAACCTTGGTCGAACTAACATTTTCATCATTGCAGTAAATTTGGAGCTTAAATTTAAAATTGCAACTGATTTTTTTTTGCTAGTAATCTGTAGCCGTTGTAAAGTTAGTGTCTTACCAAGATTTTCTAAATATAGCAGTAGGTGATTATTCTATTGGCGCCTGTCTTTCATTTACTTTAGTGGATTTTCACTGTTCAAACACTTCTATTAATTATGTTGCTGTCTACAGTTTCACAGGAAATGATAAAAGATTAAAAATAATTAAATTTATGGAAGTCTTGAAATCTTTTTTTTTTTTAAATAGGAAAATTGTTATAAAAATAAGTGACAAGTGTTTGTTGGAAAATATATTTTCAAAAATTTGTTAGAAATAAATAAAAAAAAATCGCACAAAAGATTCGCTGGCCGAATATAAATTTTTAAATTTTTGTACCTACAATGTAGATAATTTAGAATATAATTAATTTAGGTTTAAGATGTTCTTAAACTATTCTTACGTTTAGAATAGAAAAGTTTACATATCTCAGTAAATATACTCATTTAAGAGCAAACTATTTTTTGTAATACAAGTAGGATAAGTAACTATAGGATAGACAATATTTTGTAAAAGTGTAAATAGAAATAATTTTTTTAAAGGAATCATATTATTGTACAGTAGAACATATACAAGGTGATAGAGTAAATATTCGACAAGCAAAGAGTGAGGATGAGTAATAAAGGTGGTAAAAATGTTTCCGTGTGCCACCAAATTAATTTCCAAATTTCCGTTTCCTGTTTTCATTGACCGCTTAATACTTTTGCGATCTTAACTTCTTAGGTTGGTAATCAGGCCATCGTAGTCACAGGATTTTATCGGTCATTGTGATTAGTAACAGTTTATTATTTTAATTTAACAATATATTCAATGGAGTCTAACGAAAAAAGTATCTCTTGATATTCTTATGTGGCCTTGCCGTCGTCGTCGTACGAGATAATCATCATGGATATTTTAATCACTCCGCAGAGGTTGTCAACCAGGCCATTATATGTATTAATAACAGAATTAAAGGCAGGTATTTTTAAAGAGCTTCTTAATTTACCTAAACAATATGGAGTAGATACAAACATGAGAGTAAGGATTTGTCATCACATTACGGTACCAAAAAATGACATCTGTAAAATTTGACACTTTTAAGTTTGACAAACGTCTGGGATGCGGATACTAGCCATCAAAGATCATATTAGACAAATATTAAGTTTGATAGATGTATTTTTTTAGTTTCTTCAACTGGACAAATATTTTATTTGACAGGGTAATTTTTTGGACTTGTCACGTATATGACAGCTTGATGTCACTAATTCAGCCGTATATATACCTATATTTTGTTTAAAAAAAAGTCAAACTCTTTGTTCAGCGACGTCAAAACTAGGTTTAGAATTATGAAAATAGTCGAAAAAAAATTATTTACAAAATTTTCTATGTAAATAACGCCATAACCTTGCCCACCTGCTTATCTCAGAAGAGTTCATTTCTGCATACTTTTCCCTTTAATATTTAGTTGCCATACTTGTTACATCTTATATTCCAAATTGCCAACTGAACCTTAGAGTTTAATGTTAAATTATCGGAATCGATAACCGATATTTGGCAACTTAACTACTGCGCACAATTCGCAAATTTCTTGGTGTACTTTTCTCTTTAATACCTTGTTGCTAAACTTGCTACGTTTTTATACTCTAAATGGCCGACTAAATTTCAGAGTTTAATGTTAACTTATCGGAATCAATACCCTATATTCGGAAACTTCTTTGCATACTTTTCCCTTTAATATTTAGTTGCTATACTTGTTATATCTTATAGTCCAAATTGCCAACTGAATCTCAGAGTTTAATGTTAACCTATCGGCAGACCCGCCGCTAGCCGCCTGAACGCCCGGGTGCAAAACCTACCATGTCGCCCCCCAGAAATTTTCTGGGACCGCCTCCATGCTATTTTCCGTGACTTTAATTTGTACAAAACATGACGAGATCTCTGTATTTGCCGCCCCCTTGGATGCGCCGCCCGCGTGCGATGCCCGCTTACGGCGGGCCTGCCTATCGGAATCAATAACCGATATTGAGAAACTTAACTACTGTGTTACAATTCGCAAATTTCTTTGCGTATTTTTCTCTTTAATACTGTGTTGCTACACTTGCTACGTTCTTATATTCCAAATAGCCGACTGAATTTCAGAGTTTAATAGTAACCTATCGGAATCAATACCCGATATTCGGAAACTTAACCACTGTGTACAATTCGTAAATTTGTTCATATACTTTTCCCTTTAATATTTACTTGCTATACTTGTTACATCTTATATTCCAAATGGCCAACTTAATCTCAGAGGTTAATGTTAATCTAACAAAATCAATAACCGATTTTCAGAAACTTAACTACTGTTCTTATATTCTAAATAGCCGACTGAATTTCAGAGTTAAATGTTAACCTATCAGAATCAATACCCGATATTCGGAAACTTAACCACTGTGTACAATTCGCAAATTTCTTCGCATACCTTTCCCTTTAATATTTAGTTGCTATGCTTGTTACATCTTATATTCCAAATGGCCAACTTAATCTCAGAGTTTAATGTTAACCTAACGAAATCAATAACCGATTTTCAGAAACTTAACTACTGTGTACAATTCACAAATTTCTATATGTATTTTTCCCTTTAATACTTTGTTGCTATAATTGCTACGTTCTTATATTCTAAATAGCCGACTGAATTTCAGAGTATCGGAATGAATACCTGATATTTGGAAACTTAACCACTGTGTACAGTTCGCAAATTTCTTTGCATACTTTTCCCTTTAATACTTTGTTACTATACTTGTTCCATCTTATATTCCAAATGCCGACTGACTCTCAGAGTTTAATCTTTTATCGAAATCACTAACCGAGATTCAGAACGCGACTTAAAGCGAGAAAAGGTCACTCCAAGCGACATTAGTCGACACTGGTACTTGTCTCAAGTATTCATCCAGAAATAAGGGTTTCAAATGTGAAAACGACTACGTGGCAAGTCGGAGTAGCTCGTCTGTACGGGCTTTTAGATTTCGGGTCTTCGTACTTGGACTTTCCTTCTAGTACAGAAACCATAGTCTTGACTTTGAAGTCCTATGTTGTTTTCTTTTGCGAAACGATATTTTTGAAAAATAGGACATGATAATTGATAATCAATTCCAGTAGGATAATTTGCTTAAATTAGAATATTGATTTAACAATATTATTTATATATTAAAATTTAATGTAGTTTACACTTTTTAAAATTCATCCTATAATTTTAAAATAATGATATTTGCTCTAGATCATCTTGTATATTTATAAACTGAATAAGAGTGGAAATGGAGAATAGTTTATCCTAAGCTAAAAAGTTATTGCCGTACAAATATATATATATATATATATATATATATATATATATATATATATATATATATATATATATATATATATATGTATATATATATGTATATATATATATATATATATATATATATATATATATATATATATATATATATATACATATATATATATATATATATATATATATATATATATATATATATATATATATATATATATGTAATTACATATATTTTCATTACTTGTACAATACTACCTCCCCTCGTCTCAAAGAGAAAAATAAAATTATTTTTGTTGCTAATGACAGTTGATCAGGTGATTATATACAATGTAATAGGTAAGTCAAGTATTAGGTTGTTCATAATATTTATTATGGACCATTTAAAATTAATATGTAATATTTACTTACGACGACAAATAATAAATATCAATAAAAATATCCTGTGGACTACTGCTATCCGGTGAAATCGTATTAACCGGTCTATACGTATAAATTCGAGCACGCATGTTTCAATCCTGAAAGCTTATGAATCCTGATACAACGTATGAATTTACCAAAATATGAATGGCATGCCAAATATTGACAAAATACGTCATTGCTTTGGTAATGCTTGGCAAGGATTATTATTTTAATTCGTACTTTATTTTCATTTATATCTATAATCTCATGGTAACTTAAATCTATTTTACAAACAAACATTTCTTCGGCAAGTGCCAATTTTCCGGACGAATGGACAAACCTGTAAATTTATTATATTGTTTATTTTACCTTTTAAAAAAAGTAAGTAGCAAAAAAATGAAAGAATATAATTTAGCAGGTTAGTGTTATTTCCTCCCTCGGAAGATTAATTAAACTCTTATTGCAAGAAAAATTACACTCAAACTATTTCCCATTAATATTTCAACAAAATAGAACTATGGATAAACTATTCTAATTGGGAAGCTGTCTGTAATGTAAAGACACACTTGTGACGATAAAGCGTCAAAATTCTAAAAACAAGTAAATAAAAATTTTTGGTGCTTACATAAAAAGTATCTTAATAATTTTACAAATTTCAAAATTGTATTTTAATGGCATCAGAGATGGATGCATACTAAAAAAAATTACAAAATGATTATAAATAAATTACGCAGATGGACGTGGTGTATGTAGGGTGAGAGTTGATATTTGATAAGTACCTGACCTCGGCCAGAAATAGCGCCACTGCTATTTAAAAAATTATATTTTTCGTAAACAAATCCTTTTACAAGAATCCTGTCAAATTTTTAAGACACTGCGTGATTTAGTTTGTGAATGGCAGCCATTTAAATAAAACAACTTTTGTGATTTTGCAACAGTGGAAAAAATTGAATTCAGCAGTGATAAAATATTTGTTATTTAAAACGAAAAGGAATGATGAGATAAAAGCGGAACTCAGCGAAGTTTATGGGGACTTTTTACCTTCGTTATCGACTATAAAATATTGGACAGCTGAAGTCAAACGCGACTATACAAGGATTTTTGATGAAGAACGTTCAGGTGGTCCAAATAAGGTCACCACATCAGGAATGATCGAAAAAATCCACGATATAATGACAAATGATCGGAGAGTGAGAATGTGTGAGATTGCCGACATTGTGGGCATCTTAATTGAAAAGATGCAGAACATTTTAACAACTCGTTTGGATATGAGAAAGCTTTTCGCCAGATGGGTGCAGCTATTGTTCACAATTGACAGTAAACACGCATGTGTGCCAACTTCAAAAGAATGTTTGGCGATGTTAAAGCGCAATCGGAATGATTTTTGGGATCGATTCATAATAGTTGACGAAACATGGATTCATCATGGCACACCAGAGACCAAAGAACACTCCAAACAGTGACGGTTATCTTGAAAAGGGCAAAACGATTAATGAAGAGTATTGTGTCAACTTATTGGATCGTTTCAACCATGCTGTGAAAGAAAAACGTGATACTGAAACAAACGCCGATTTTGAAGGTTTGGAGAAATCATATTTTTTAGATGGGAAACGTCGGACTAAGTGTATCGAGCTAACATCAAAATATTTTATTCTTATCAAGGCCAGGTACTTATCATACAACCCTCGTATAGGTATAAATATTCGAAACCCATTTATAAAGTTACCTCTGCAAGAAAATTCTCGAAAACTGTATGTTGCTGAGTGCAATGTTTATAGAATCATATGTTTTTAAAATATATGTTTTTAAAAAATAATATATCTAATATATTGGAACCCCACTTAATTCACTTCATTGTATAAAAACTACCGGTAATTTTTCTGCCCTGCATACTCTATACTATTTATTTGAAAAAAGAGATATGAAAAATTCTTTTATCAGCAGAAAACTTTTATTTATATAAGTGATAAAAGATATACTTAGTATAGGTACTACAACTACTGCTCATATACAGAGCGCGGAACAGTGGGTCATTATTTTTACTGAGCGGATTTGGAGAATTTTTTACGAGGAAAACTTTTACCTATGTATATGAATGATATAGGATAACAGTATCATTATTGCTGCCAAAAGGCTAGCATTTAATAAAATCTAATTTCAAGCACTATATTGCAAATTTAATTTCAAGCAAAAAAAAAACAATTTTAAATTAGGGTATAAAACTAAGCAAATATTTTTAGGCAGTCCAAAAAAACCAGTCCTCCTACCCTCTGCAATAAATTGATAAGTTTCATCGTATAACGTAAATAAGCTACAATATTACGTACAAAAAAACAATAAAAAAAATTGTATAAAAGTATGCAGTATTTGTCCCATCTCTGCATTAAATAAACAGTTCAATTTTATGTAGATAGTAAATCGTTTGTATAGTTTTGTTATTTTTAATAAAAATTTTAATCTATTAATTCTACTTTTTCTTTTCTGTCCTCTGGCTATCTGCTAACTTTACTATATGATGAAAATGAGATGAAATAATGTAGAGTCAAAATTCAAACATTATTGATATTTTAAAGTTTCCCCTATTTTTACTGGTCTTAAAACATATAAATTATGCTAATGGTAATTAAAGATGCTGAATTACTCGTCTATAAAATGACTACTGAAAGACATAAATCGTAAATATTAACAACCATCATTTCTTAAGAAGAGGTGGTTGAAAACGCCGTATCTTTTCAAAATGACGACATTTATTAAAATCTGCGTACCTATTTTGTAGGAATAAAAATGTGAGGTATATCTCAAAAAATATTGTGAAATAGTCAAAAGTAGTCAAAAGTATCACTAATAGTATATGTCCATATAATAATTAAATAATAAATACAGATATACACGTTTACGAGGTATACAAAACTAAAGGACTGCTACCGCTAGTCTTGTAGTGATAACCGAGAGCCCACGAACATTTTATTAAAAGTGTGTAATAAATCTGCCACGAGTATTGTCTTGATCGAACTGGCTACGTGGATTTTAGAAAAAATTAAAGAGTAACATTACACTACTACAAAAAATAAAATTGTACAGTTCTAATTACTAGAGAGATTTTGCAACGCTTATTCTTCACATATCTTTGTCCTTATCGTTATCGCAAGCAAGCGCAGTATTAACGCGAAGAAAAGTAAGGTTAGATTAGTATTCATCTTCTATAAACTCTTTTTCATTTATTTCATTGTTAAGCGCACCGGTTATTAGTATTTTTGAATTAAAGTTATGTCTAGCAGGTTTCTATCACTTCCTTCAATATTTCCAAGTTAATACGAATGTGCGATAAATAAAATTTCATTTGAAATAAGCACTGTGCAACAGTTATCACCACTGCACCAAATACTACGACACGTGTTACACTAACCATGTTAGCATCATCAGAAGCGATTATTAAGTCGACAGTCAGTCATCACTCGTGATGATGCTCACATGGTTAGAGAAATGCGTGTTTGTTATAGTGGTGATAACCATCCTGTAATGTCATTGTGCTAAAGATGGCTAAATCGCAACATAATCTGAACATGAATTAACTGTTGTCAGTGTTACAGACAAATCATAATTTCAATTTTATTGTATTTTTTAGTGGTTTGTATACCTCAATAAGAAAACAACAGGCCCTACCATAATAACGATAAGAATAACAAACTTCAAATAACCTCTTTTATAAGTTCCTAAATAAGGTAAATCGCTATCCTTAAGGAGGTTGAGGTGGGATAGTCCCAACCAAAAGTTTTGAATGTTGTCATTTAGAAATGCTTTGTATTAAATAATTAAAATTTTTTATAAGACTAACGATGGTTATTATTATGATAATAAATTCATTATCGAAAGATTTTAAGTCTTATATATAGTTTATTTAATTTTATTAAATAATTTAACATGAATGGATTAACTTTTGGATGTTTTGTACAAACTTATAGAAAAAAAATATGGAAAATAAAAATTAATTATATTTTATAATTTTTAAAAAATTATCAAAGGAAATAATATGAAAAAAATAAAAGAATAAAAAAATATTTTAAATGGTTAAAAAATTAGGTAATTAATAAAAAATGATAATTAAAATCTTAAAATTCCGGTGTCTCGAAGCGGCAACGCTGTAAAGTAATTTACTGTTTTGCTCTGCATATCAGTAGAGCAAAACAGTAAATTACTTTACAGTACTGTATATGGACATATTGAATTTTGTGTTTATTGTGATTGTGTAAACAAGTAAAAAATATGGATAATAATAAAAAAATCAACAAATATTGATAAACATGGTAAATTTTTTTATGTGCAAGCGAAAACACGTTACTGAGGCTGTATACAATCAAAGATTAAGCCAACAAAGTGTTGGTAAGCGAAACAGAAAATCAAGTGTCTCCTAACCTCTGTGACAGCGGTCGTCGAATTGTTAACATGCGATCACTTGGAGAAAACCTAAAATGTTCTTCATGTAATGAAACACTTTCATTATGTTATATTACTAATTAGCCGGGCCCCCGGCTCCGCTCGCGTGGACTTGATTCACTACTATCGTCACTACTTATTCCTTATGTTACCCAACGTAATAAACTATCTCCCATTATTTCCCCTTATCTCCCAATATTTCTCCTTATCTCCCATTATCTCTACATAATTTCCATTATCTAGGCTTACCTCTGCTCATCTCCGATTATTTCTCCTTATCTCCCATTATTTCTCCTTATCTCCCATTATCTCACCTTATTTCCCATTATCTAGGCTTATCTAGACTCGCAATATTTCTCCTTATCTCCCATGATTTCTCCTTATCTCCCATTATCTCACCATAACTCCCATTATCTAGACTTATCTCTGCTTATCTCCCATTATTTCTCTTTATCTCCCATTAGTTATACTTATCTCCCATTATCTCACCTTATCTCCCATTATCGAGGCTTATCCCAACTTATCTCCCGTTATTTCTCCTTATCTCCCATTATCTCACCTTATCTCCCATTATCTAGGCTTATATCGAATTATATAGAACATATGTATAACTTTATAAAAACACATAAATCGGATAAGTGGTTCTCGAGTGATAAGCGCACTAACGGACAGACAGACAGACAGAGAGACGTTGCATTTTATATATATATTATATTCTTTGCTACATAATATTGTTCCATGTTCCATATTTAATGGTTTAGCAATTGAAAAAAAAAAAGCACGTAAATCGGATAGGTGGTTCTCCAGTGATAAGCTCACAAACGGACAAGAAGACAAAGAGACATTGCATTTTATATATATTATAGATATCCCTTGCTACATGATATTGTTCCATATTTAGTGGTTTAGGCAGTGTACGGCAAGAGAACGCGCTAGCGGCAAACTTTTTTTTCCGATTTGATTAACTATTATCGTCACTGCTTATTCCTCATGTTACCTAACGTAATAAAATATAGTCTATAACCTGGCCAGAGAACATATGTATGTTTAAAAAAAAAAGCACGTAAATCGGATAAGTGGTTCTCCAGTGATAAGCGCACTAACGGACGGACGCACGGACGGCCCCACGGACAGGCAGACAGACAGGCAGACGGACAGAGAGACGTTGCATTTTATATATATTATAGATATAGATTATTATTATTATATAACCTGACCAAAGAATATATGTATGAATTTAAAAAAAGACACGTAAATCGGATAAGTGGTTCTCGCGTGATAAACGCACTAATGGACAGACAGACATACAGAGAGACATCGCATTATATATATTATAGATTATAGATATTCTCTGCTACATAATATTATTCCATATTTAATGGTTTAGACTGTGTATTGCAAGAGAACGCGCTAGCGGCTGACTTCATTCACTATTATCGTTATAGCCTATAACCTACCCGGAGAACATATGTATGTTTAAAAAAAAAAAGTACGAAAATTGGATAAGTGGTTCTCCAGTGATAAACGCACTAACTGACAGACAGACAAACAGACAGAGATACGTTGCATTTTATATATATTATAGATGTAATAAAATATATATCTATAACCTGGTCAGAGAACATATGTATGAATTTAAAAAATCACGTAAATCGGATAAGTGGTTCTCGAGGGATAAGCGCACTAACGGACAGACAGACAGATAGAGAGACGTTGCATTTTATATATATTATAGATGTAATAAAATATATATCTATAACCTGGTCAGAGAACATATGTATGAATTTAAAAAATCACGTAAATCGGATAAGTGGTGGTTCTCGAGGGATAAGCGCACTAACGGACAGACAGACAGATAGAGAGACGTTGCATTTTATATATATTATAGATATAGAATACTATTATTATTATTATATAACCTGGCCAAAGAATATATGTATGAATTAAAAAAAAGACAGGTAAATCGGATAAGTGGTTCTCGCGTGATAAACGCACTAATGGACAGACAGACAGAGAGACATTGCATTTTATATAAATTATAGATTTCAGATATTCTCTGCTACATAATATTGCTCCATATTTAATGGTTTAGGCTGTGTATTGCAAGGGAACGCGCTAGTGGCAAACTTTTTTCCGACTTCATTCACTATTTTACGTCACTGCTCATCCCTTATGCTATCTATCGTAATAAAATATAACCTATAACCTGGCCAGAGAACATATGTATGTTTTAAAAAAAAAATACGTAAATCGGATAAATGGCTTTCCAGTGATAAGTGCACTAACGGGCAGACAGACAGACAGAGAGACGTTGCATTTTATATATATTATAGATGAAAAACGATGTGATCTAGCATCACTACCATAAAGTGTGATAAATGTCTAACGTACAACACAGTATCAACAGACAGTACACATATATCGAAGGACAATAAGGAACATTATAACACTAAAGCTGCACTAGGTAATTATAAGTTAAACAAGTAAATGATTAAAACAAATGCTTTAAATTATTTATTTTTATTTTCTTTATAAAAACTAATACCCACTGCAAATTTATTATTAGTGTGCGTGAAATGTCGTCGTCTAACATAGTTAAATTTCCTATTGATGGCATTTTTTTTTTCATTTGTTATAACAAAAAATGTGTCATTTTTATATCAAATTGACGTATTCTCCATAAGATTATGTGCATTGTTAATTTCGATTTTTATTTAAATAAGTTTCCTAAAGACCTTAAATTTTTCATAGAAAATTTTTAAACTAATTTCGAAATAAATCTATACAAAATAGTTTTCATATTTTACGTTTAACGCCTCAACCTCCTTAATAAAAGTTTCTCTTATTTTGTTTAATACTGCGCAAGCGCCAAACGGTGGGTGCATGCTTCAAATAACGATAATAGCCGAGTCTTTATATTTAATTTCTTCCCATTACTATTGCGCATGCTTCATACAAAGATAAAAGGCAATGGCCTGGCAAAATAAGCGTTGCAAAATCTCTCTATTATTATTAATTAAAAATAATAGTTTACGTCCTAGAGTTTTCAATTTTATTTATGCTGTCATTTTATTCTGATGGCAGTTCTTCAATATACAGTGGTGAGCAAAAAAATCGACTCAAACGATTTTGATTCATTTAACACCCTTGAATTTAATTTTCAAACAGTGGTATTATTTTTGATATCACTAAAATGCTGATTTTCTACTCTTTCCAATAATACTAAAAACATTTGGATTTCCAAAAAATTTTACTGATTAGAACGGTTTTACTCAATAGAACCGTTTTGCATCCTCATTGTGCGCTATTGGGATCTTACCTATTCAATACGACATCTCGCGGCTTTTTCGAGAATTAAACTTAAGATGTATTTTTAAATCTGTCATAAGCGTCTGTGTCAATTAATAGTACAAATTTTGTTAAAAATAAACACCGAAATTTTTGCTTTTCGGAAAAAATAAATAAAAATACTTTTATGCTGTGTTTACAATTGTGAAAGTCACCTGCAAAAGGATTTAAATGTAGTTTTTCATGCATTTCCAAAAGCGAATGAGAGTTATGTAAATACTATTAATGCATTTGGGTAAGTGGAAAAAGTTGACAGACTGAAAGTGTGCAAAAAAGTTCTCCGAATTGAACGAAAAATCCCATGATGCTGGAGTTTGTTCTAAATATTTTAAAAAACATTACATTCTTCCAGGTAAGAAAAATTATTTATCCTTGAACAGCCATTTGTTTTTTTTTGGTATTTGTGTGCGTCTGTCTAACAAAAATTCCTTATTAGATAACCTCTTTTAGATTTTATTTTGATAAAATACTGTCTCAATTATTTTGCATTCATTTAAAGTCATAAATAGTTACGTGTAATAAATATTAACCTCCGAAGTGAATTTGCATTTGATTTTTCCGGTTCGAATATTTCCTATACCTCTTGACGTTTCACTTTCCAGGTACATTTGATATCAATGCAGGTTAAAACACTTAGCTGGTTGCTACAATCATTGTAAATAATTAATTTTCATACAAAAATTGAAATGTCAATATTAGACATAGGTTAGAATCTTACCGATAACAATACAAAAGAGTTCCGACGATATGTTTGCATTTTTTACCTTCACCGGCTTTACAAGAGCATTTCATACGTAAAATTTCTCCTATTCTGTTGAATGTGCCATTTACCTCAAACACTACTGTTCGCAATTGGGCTGTGGATATACATGCTGTTTGAATTTTCGTTATGTTGGACGCGACAGGTTTGCCATCGATTATTCCACACCCGAGAAAAAGATTTGAATTTAAAAGTTTTTCACCGAGTGTTTGTACCGGCCCATTTGCAAATATTGCCAGTTGTTATAATATTTTTGAAAAATACTGTCACACTCCCTATACTCCACACGTTATAAGTTTAAATCTACACCCATATTTCGGCCATCTTAATAATAATCATAGTAGGCTCCGCCCAAAGGTAAGATCATAATTCATCCGTATAAAAAAATATGCAACTGCATTTTTCTATTATTTCTTTATCGGAACTTGAACTGTCAACATCTCTGCTTTACCTGCTCACTAATGTCATCGGAAAATGGATACCACCCCGGAAGAAACGGCACAAGTCATCGCCCCATTTTAAGAAGAGCATAGCCAACATGTAGCCGCTGCGCAACTCAACTGAGTCAGTCAGCTATCTCCAGAGTCTACAGAGGTTACCAAGAGACTGGCACCTTTGCACGGAGATTAGGATCAAGAAGAAGGTGTACCTCGGAGTGAGACGACCGCTTCATTGTCAACACAACTCGTTACTTAACCGGCGTCGAGGTCCAGCAAGAGCTCCGTCAAGTCCGTAGTTGCTCTGTCAGCCATTGGACAGTCAGAAGAAGACTTAAAGAAGCTAACCTAACTCAATACAAAATATTGATTTTGTATTGATCAATAACTAATTGTTAAATTTAAAATTTGTTTAATTCTTCCTTTCTCTTACCCCTATTTTCAGTTCTTGTTCTCTTTGTTTCCCCTTTCAATCACTTTAATCAGAAAAGAGCACAAGGTACGCTTATGGAATTTGGTATCATTAAGAAAGAGAATAGAATGAGCTTTCTAACTAAAATCCGTAAAAATATATGAACACTAAATTCTAGGATCCAGAACTTCACTGGGTGGGTATCAATAAGCTGAGCGTGGATACGAGGTAGTACTCGATATTTAAGTAGTATGGCGATCTCACCAAGAGCTGCTCTAGTTAAATACCAGCGTTCGCATTTTTTTTACACCTAATTCCTGGTGAGAGGCGATCGTTTAAGCTCCACATTTTTATAATATGAATAAATAACCAGTCTCGTATTCTCAAATCAGCGTAGATGATCGGTATGTCGTAGTTCTACATGAAAGTTGAAATTTTAGTAATGTCACAAATTAAATCTGATGACAAAATCTGCCGGACATAAAAAACGCTTGTTGCCATCCTAATTGTTATCTGCATAAAGCGTTTTTTTATGTTTCTCTCAGAACAGCGTAAATTATGACATAGCTCTTAGAAAACGCTTACGTCAAAGCAAAACTAGTTAATTTGTCTGTAATACTACGCCACGCCAATTTTTACTCTCTTTGCCCGAATAAAAAAATTTTGGAAAGAGATTATAAATATAAAGACGAAAATCGTCATCCAAAGAGTAATCGCAAAAAAGTGTGAATTTTGGCCCGTTCTTGCAACCTTCATAATTTGGAGCAAAAACTAAACTTAACGTAAAATTAAAAAACTAGGACATATTTTTCATTTTTTTTTTAATTAGGTGTAACCACCCCCTATTTTAGGAGTTAAAAGAGTGAAAATAAATAGGATTTTTCCCCAAAATTAAAAGTTATTTTTAGGTTAAAATAGCACCAACATCATTTCAACCCCCTTTTAGGGGATGGTTATCGCTTAGCGATTAGTTTGGGAGCCGTATAAGTCCAGCGTTATATTCTCAGTATTTTGATTATTTCTTTGTATTTTTTCCTAGTCTTGGTAGTCATGTTTGCGAGTATGGCAGGATTCCCTATTAATTGCGACCCCCTTTTAGAGGTTTTTGTTTGACTATACGGTATTGGGTAGAGAATATGTAAATAATTAAAGTGACCTATTTTCATAATTTACACATTATAAATATTTTTTTATTTTGTTAAAAACGTATTAATTTTCATCTTTTTAACCCTCGAAATAGAGGAGTAGTTACATCTAAATAAAAAAAAAATGAAAAAATGTCCTAGGTTTTTAATTAGCTTTAATTTAAGACCTTTTACGTTAAGTTTGCTTTTTTGTCTCAAAGTTATGGAGGTTGCAAAACACGCTAATTTTGCGATCACTCTTTATTTTCCAAATATTCTAAAACTTTCCTTTTTAAACGTTAGATAACCAAAGTTTTTTAGCCGAATTTGTTTAGCGTACACTATAAACCAGATAAAAATAAGACTGCGATATAGTCCCAATCAACAAAGGCTTGGGGGGCGAAAGGGGCATATGTTCCCCTCTGACAAGCATTAAAAGCTATGGCGCGTTTTCGACATTTTCAATTATTATAAAAAGGTAATCGCACTAAAATTTAACTTATGATAGATACATATTCGTCAAGTATAAAAATGTCTCTCTGATATTGTCAACAAGATTGTTATCATCCGATGATGATGTATGATGAAAAATGGTCAAATAATTAGCCAAAAATTACAACAAAACAGTTTTCAAGAAGACAACTCTTTTTATTCGAATACTTCAAAAACTAAGGTTTGCAGCGGATTTTCGTTGGTGTTCTATGTAATAAAATACATATCTGACAAAAAATTTGTGTAACATAATGTGGTGGATAACTTTTCAATTATTTATTTATTTCCGGTATTTATTTAGTCTAGAAAATACTAAAATTCGGTGAAACAACTGTAATATAAAAACGGTATGTACTTACCTTAAGAATGATATTTCTTGTGAACTTCCCCGTTTCTTGGATACACATACACCCCGGTAGAATCCACTTTATAATCATTTAATAAATACATAATAAAATGAAAAGCAAACAGCTAACAAATGGAAATAAAACACAAACATAAATAAAAAAATAACTTTTTACAAAAAAATTCGACACTTTCAAAGACGCTATTGCCGGCACAAACATGACTAATTTGATAGTAGCTTACTCCCAGCCTACTTCTTTAAATATTTTGCTCGCAATTCTAGGGTTTTTTGTATTTACCATTTACCAGTTGTTTCAAAGCCTACTATCATCTGAGTGAAGGTAAATTGGACATGATTATAAAAGTTATTCGCAAGTATGGGCGATTGTAGACAGAAACGCCATTCTACAATAGTGTAAATGAAAGAGCGTAGTGAATATGTTTACAGTAACCAAAATTTATTAACGGGATTAACAATACCAAATAAAACAGTCAATTAATCCCGTGAAATTTTGGTTGCTATAAACATCTTTTCTGTGCTCTTTTGTTTACAATGTTGTAATATAGTTGTCTCCAACTCTCTGCATAGGGACCTAAAACACAATCACTCATCTAACTTGTCTTGAAAATTGGTTAACTGGATCGACTGCTAACAAACAGATCAAATGTATATTATCGCGAAACTTAGTTTTTATAGTTTCAGCTAATAGAGAAGAAAGTAAATAACATTATATTTATAAATAACAGTTGAATATTTTCTAAATTAATATTCTAAGTTATATATGTATATATGTAACCGGCTATTAAAATGTATAAATATAAGTGGCAACAACTCTTACGTACCCAAGGCAGGTTGTGCTACAAAACAGCAGGCAACTATTCTGTTTTCTTAGCGATGTTGCACGGAAGCGTAGTAAGGTAACTTTTTGCATCAGACGGATTTGGCGGGAAGCGATTTCATGAGTGGTTTGGTTAGCCTTGGATATAAAATGTTTTTAGTGGGGCCCTTTAATTTCAAACGTGAATCTCGAAAATTATAAGAATTAAATGAAAATTATTAAATGTATAGACTTCATTGTAAAATGTAAACAAAAATCATTAAGCAGGGCTGTAAAAAAGTTGTAAGAAAATATTTTTTTTTACATTTTCGTTTTGAAGTAGATTTTTTTAGAAATTCTTAAGTTTTTACCTAAAGAAATCGTTTAGTTGACAACAACAAATGCTGTAATTTTTTAACAAAACATTGTGTATGTTATGTTTTTGGATTATATATACAATTTAATCGACTTACGTGTACAGTGCCTTTGGTATTTAATTTAATCTCATTTAAAGCTGTTTTTAGATACGATCATAATTTTGATTTAATAATAACTAACTAAAGTAAATTTTAATAAAAAAAAAAAAAAAAAAAAAAAAAAAAAAAAAAAAAAAAAAAAAAAAAAAAAAAAAAAAAAAAAAAAAAAAAAAAAAAAGTGCCAATATCAAATTTTTAGGGACATTAACAGGCTAGGAATCTGTAACACAAAATTTGAGCGTGATTTCGAAGATAAAAAATTATAGATACAATATTCGCGTTTGTAATTAGTAGGGGACACTATCTTACAAGACCGTAAACAAAAAAGCGCAGAGAAGATATTTATAACAACCTAAATTTAGCGGGATAAACCGTCACTTTTTTTGATTGCTAGTGTTAGTCCCGTTAAATTCTGTTTGCTATAAACATCGTCCTTGTGCTCTTCAGTATTCTAATCTCGAAGAGTAAGAAAGTTACTCGAATTTGACACGTCTAACTCCAAGAGCCATGATTTCTAATTTATTATGCTTTTTCTAACAGTGATCTACAATAATGTTAGAGAATTTTCAATTGTTTCAGTCTTAGTCGTGTTGAAAATTCAATCGGTTAACACGAACTAACTTTACAACTGCCTCTCTGTTATCTACATAAACAAATTTGCCCATTTTTATACATCTTACGTTCAATCTTAATTACCAATGTGACGTAATTTTACCAGGTCTGGCTAAACTACATGTAAAATCTAATAATAAAATTTAGAGAAATTGGTCCTAATGGGGCCCATACACGTATCGGCAAGCCTGTCAGTTATGCCTGAGCAGTCTACCGAAGACCGGCGGTCGGAACGTGAGTAGGCTCCGGCTTGCTTGTCAGAGACGACTTAACCGGTGGCCGGAGAATGAACGAAAATACGTTCGTCCAACCGGCCGGTTCGGGAGTGGGGTGAAGCCAAAGAGCACAGGCCGGCCGTCAGTCAGTTTCCAATTTAAGTTGATCTATTACGTAAGGGACTGTCAAAAGAGCAGCTGTAGGGGTTTCTACCCTGACAGGTCAAGTCATCAGATTTAGCTTATGACTAAAAAATAAAGAACTCAATGGCCCAACTGTAGATCACAGATGAAAAAAGCTTTCACATTCCGATAGCTTTGAGAAATTTATAAAAGTTTGATTTTTTATTTTTTCCTTTAGTTAAAAACAACATAAGTTAATTATTTATTGATAAGTACAAAAAAGAGTTAGATGGGCGTAGAACATTTCGCAAGTGCTAACCTTACAAATTCGCTTCTAATGTAAGTTCAAGTACCGACGAATTTGAGTTTTAATATCAAATTCATATCGAGTTACTTCGTTCTCTTCGTTAAGCTTCGCTTGTAACCCTAGAAGTATTGGACCGTTCGAGGGTGCACCTAGCGAGTCGTTACAGAACCTTCCCGTGCGAAATTCCACGGAGACCCTCTACATCCCCAGAGAAGACCCATATGGGAATTTGGCATCTTTCCCACTCGAACCACCTAATACCGAAAATGCAGAAACACCACAGATCCTGGTAGATGCTAGGGACTATAATGAATGTGACTTTGTGGACGATAGCTTTTAATAATAGTAATTAACTTTTTGTAATCAAATATACAACATGGAAAGGCCTACACAAGCCGCTTTTGTAAGCATATTAAGGAGCTTGACATAAACTAAGCCTTGATTCAAGAATTATGGATTTACAAAAATTGAATCAGAAGTAGAGGTGTGGTACTTTACTACTATACTTGCGTACAGCACCTATGGCATGTATTTATGCAAAACGTAAGAGTTTCTCCAGAGCAGGACTTCCGTATAAAATATCTTCTAGAGATAAAACTACAACTAGATAACGAAGATGGAAGCTGTAATATTGTTGCATACTTACCCTACCCAGAAAATGCACTAATCCTAGTTGAAGAACTAACAAAGCCAATTGCAGAGACTGTAACTGATCGTAACTCTCACGATAACTGTGGAGGAATAAGGAAGTCAATCCTAGGGGCAAGGCTCTGCTGAAATTCCTTAACCCGACATCTATCTGTACATTTATTGACCAGCGTTCTATATTAAAGTTAATAAAAGTTGTACTAAAATATGTATCGAGGTTTTTGAAATTAACTTTAAAAACAAAGAAAGAGAATTTGAATTAACAAAAATAAAGCGACTGTCAATATATCCGAACTAATCTTGCGAATCACAAAATAAATTTCACGGTTTTTGCTGTCTCGTTAGAGTTGCTATATTACCAGTTTTTGACCAGCCCGGCCCATTTTTCTTTAAAGAAACGGGTTCCTAGTAAACTATCAATTTAATTTTCTGTCTTTTATAAATAGAGAACTTTCCGCAACACTATGACAAGAGGATACAAAAATAATCTATTTGTTAGAAAACGAAAATCAAAATTTAAAATTTTTGTAGCACTCTCGAAATGTTAAATATTTGTTAGAGAAGTGAATACTGAATCTTTTAATTTTTTCGGTAGAACTTACAGGTGTCGACAGATTTTTTTGTTGTAATTTCTTAGTTAACTGGGAAAAACTGATTTTTTTTAATAGAATGATCTATTTTTTACTCTTCCGGTGAAGTCTGTCTTAAGCTTTAAAAATATAGAATAGTTGGTAGATATTCTAAAAAATTAATATATGATTTTAATCTTTCAATTAATAGGTGTGATAGGCTTAATCAAATGAGACGAAATAACAAAAATACCATTTATCTGACATATATTTAGTTTTTAGAATACCTAATAACTATTACGTTCTTCTGCAAAGCTAAAGACATGTTTAATCATAAGATTAAAAAACATCAGAATTACATTAAAAAAGCATTGCTCCTCAAAAATTCCAACTTGCAGATAAAATCAGACCAGGCCTTTGAAATTTACTAAAAAAAAAAATTATGACCGACCTTCACTTCTTTCAAGAAAATCGAAATATGAAGTAATACAAATTGAAAATTTTAAATTTTGTTCTGTAATTTAAAAAATAAAAGAATACTTAAAAATTTGTTCATGCTTCTTCCATTTTATGACGGGAAGCCACAGTATTTAAGCTACCCCGTAAATTAAAGTTGCTACTTATTTTCCAGATATGACATGGCATAAGGCGCGTAATATCTTTTAAAATTTAGTTTACATTTCAATTTATTGACCCTTTTTATATGTACTTCTTCATTTATAATGACTGTCCTGTACCTACAGTTATTCGACAAATACACCAAGTCAATTTTTTCTTTACTTATTAATATTTTGGTGGAAATAAAAAAAAATTATTAGAAAACTCAACGTGGTGTAGCTTGCTACAAAACTATTTATCTATTAGAATGTCATATAATTAGTAGTAGTATAGGCAGTGAAATCAATATGTTTACTGGAATGATATAACTTCGTTATATCGTTCCCAATTTGGACAATATCTTTTAGTACAGCAAACGTTATTGAATGACAGTCTCTAACAGAAAGAGACGGCTTAATATCTATGCTAGTACTTAATGGTTCTCGTCAATATGTTGAGACATGCTCTATTATATTCAGGTGGTTAGAAAATTTAACGACCAGTCTATAATTTTGATGCTCAACCTTATACGAATTACGAAAATATTGTTGTACAACCATCGAAAAAAATTTCATGGAAGCAATGAAAATTTTCCATTTTCCCTGTGTTGTTGTACGGAGTGGACACTGAAAAAGAGCCAGCTGGATAAACTTCAACCTTTTGAGATATGGTGTTATCGCAGAATGTGGCGCATATCTTGGACAGATAAAATGACAAACTATGAAGCCCTTGCAAAGATGAACAAGGAATATGAAATAGTCAACCTTATAAAAAGGGGAAAACTTGAGTACTTGGGCCGCGTAATGAGAGGATCTAAATATGCTCTGCTAAAAATGATAATGCAGAGGAAGATAAAGGGAAAACGAAGTATTGGTCGACGTAGGATTTCATGGTTGAAAAATCTGCGAGATTGGTTGCGACAGCATCGAATTGTTCCAAGTGGCTGTAAGCAAGGTCCCAATAGCGATGATAATTTCCAACCTCCGATAGAAGAAGGGCTTTTAAGAAGAATGACAATTTTGGAAGAGAATTCATTTAAAGTGACAGAAGAATATTGAACCCGATGATATATCTTTAATGTCAAAAATTAAGTAACTATTATACAGTCTGTCAAGTAAGAACGTGCCCGTGAAAATATATTTTTGGTAGATGCGACTCTAGCGATTCAACAAAAAAATCGGTAGAAAGAATCTTTGTCTACGATGCATTTTAGTAAAGGTATCAGTCGATTCCAAACTTTCGTCGATATCACGCAAAATCCAAAATGAGTCACTCGTGTTCGCGTCGGTTCAAGGCAGTATTTCTTTGTTTCCACCCAAAGAGGCCTAAGATGACATATTCCGCGGCCGCTAAATATATTAAAAAAAGTCAGTATCGTTTGTGAAGAAGTGGGTAAATCATTTTATTGAGACGAAAAATGTCGACGACTTACCAAACGTGGCTCGGTAGGCCACGTTTGGCAAGTAGTCACTCCGAAAGTCGAAAAACGAATCGTGTCTTTATTTTCACGGGACCCGAAATTGACGTAGCGTCAAGGAGCGACAAAATTAAGAAAAACGGGTTTAAATATATCCCATGAGACCATTCGACGACATCTTCGTGCTCATGATGTCAAATTCCGAGGCACGTTGGAGAAACCTTTGCTGGGCGAAAATCACGTCGCGAAGCGGTTCGCTTGGGTCTACGATAAGATACTAAAGTGGCCTTCACAATCGCAGGACGCCAACTTTATTGAAAACGTTTGGTTCCTTGTAAAGAGAAAGCTCAGAGGAAAGAGTCTGAGGGCTTTGACTCAGTTGTCTCGCGCGATTCGAAAAATTTGATGCTCATTGCCGCGAGTATACAGAAAATCGACGACAGTATACCTCGAAGATGTCAGGTGATTATTGATGCAGGAGGCGATTGGACAACTTACTAAGATAGTGGATAATATATATATATATATATATATATATATATATATATATATATATATATATATATATATATATATATATATATATATATATATATATACATATATATATATATACATATATATATATATATATACATATATATATATATATATATATATATATATATATATATATATATATATATATATATATATATATATATATATATATATATATATATATATATATATATCCTAATTAGTATATTTTTAAGAATAGTATCGGAATTTTATTTTGGTTTAAAACATTAATTACCGAGATTTGAAAATTGAAGTCTTTGATTTTTTCTTTTGTTAAATATAGGATATTGTCACTAATTTCTTATTAATATTCAATATATTTAAATTTCATTAGTTAAAGTATTCTTAACAGTATCTCCGAACTAAGAGTATACAGATAAAAGTTGTTTGTGACGACTTCAGAACTATTTAACCTTTTGGTGGTTTTCAGATTGATGTTGTTTCAGGTAGACATCCTTAGTTAACAGCTAAATAACTAAAATTTTGCAATTTCTTTTCTTTAACCTAAAACCACAAAGGACAAAGGACACAAAGGATAACAAAAGGAACTCACAGTTCAAAAACACACTCGTCAAATCATTTTTAATAATTTACTTTTTATAGCCACGTATATATTTACACATTCGAAAAAATAAATAAATAAAAGAATAAAACTTTGGCAACATTTTCGCTATAACAAATTTTTACTTGTTGATTTCTGAGACACAATATAGGTGAACTATATATATAAAAGGTATAATATTCGAAAAAGGAAAAAATATTTATGAAATATCAGTTTAAAAACGCAAAAATCAAAAACTGCCATAGAAAAAACCTGCCAAAGCGAAAATATTTGGCATTTATTTGTAGAACGCGTTAATAATATTTATATAATACTCTTAGTAATTTTTATACACAGCTCTGAAAATACATCAATAACATTTACCTAAATTTAATATTTTTGGTGTGATTTGGTGAAAACCGGTTAAAAATTGGACTGCCCTTATACAATAATAATTATATATAATATCAAGATCTCTCATTTGGACAGAATATGTATGTATGTATATATCTCCACCGTGAGATACAAGGTATGAGTTTTACTTCGATATACCAGTAGTTTTTTCGCTTAGGTTCTGAACCACTCGAATGGAAGCATTTCAATTTTTGACCGGTATAATTTTCGAGAATGTATTTGCCTTTTTAAAATGTATTTTAATGTATTGATTTTTGTATGTATGTGTTTTTGAACGTGTAAGCTTTTTGTTTCTTGGGTAAGTGGTATATTGTGTAAATACCTTTGTCTCCCTCTGTGTTGCGCATTTTCACATAGAGTCATCTCTATTTAGATCAACCATTCATATTTACAAAATTTATACAATTTATAAATAAATAAATGACTTTTTAAAGCGTTGTGTAAAGCTATATATGAGTATTAAGTTGCAGGTATAATATGAGGAAAAATAATAGAAAAAGTTTTGGCACAGTTTAAAAACAATAATATACATATACGTTTTGTAAAAACTAAACACAAAACATCAACAATAAGAACAAAACTAATTAGTAAGTTATCACAGAGAGAAACAAGCTGAAGACTATACAGGGTTTACAAAAAGTTATAAGCTTCTACAAGTAATAAATAAATAAATACTATTTTAATAACAAAAAAGTATTAAAACTGATTCAAATATTGTTATTTTTAAATTTTTTTATCAGATATTACATTACATGAAAAAAAAAGAAAAGAAATTTATTAACAGAGTTGGTATATCATAACTGTCTAATATATCGATATGTATATTCACGATCAAGCATTCTTTTCTCAAATTTACAAAGGACTAAAATAAATTTATTAGAGAATCATTATAAAAACTTTTACTAAACTCTGTAAGGTCCCAAATAAAATGAGAGAGACAGGTATAGGTATAGTTTCATATGGAGTTTAAGAGTGTGATAGGCAAAGTGAGACTACCACGATATGCTAGAGGCACAAGTAATTGACTCAAACTAATTTTTTTTGAATATATTTTTTATCATATATACGACACATATTGCAAGATGCAAGTTTAAGTTCATAGAGAGAGATAAAACACTACAAAATAAACAACACACAGGAATCTGTTTGAATTTGTCTGATATTTGACAGAGTATTTTTAAATTCTTAAAAAACAGGTACTTTAAGTTATTAATTTTGGCAAAATTTCTCAAACTATTGGGAAATTTTTACATTTCGGCAACAAAAATAATTATTTGACAGTGTTGCCGGGCTAAATAAATTTCCTTTAAAATACTGATATGCATTAATTGAGATGTTTTCATGCTTTAGATATCAAATATAATAAAAATAATTGACAAATATCAGAGAAAATCGCCTAATACTCACCATAAATAGGTATACAGTGTCTAAAACAGTGACTACAGCTAAAAAGGTTCGGCAGACATTTAAAAATACTTTGTACCAACCATGAAATCATTTTTAACAATAAAATTAACAACTGTAATAATCAAAATGTCTGCCAAATCTACATTAAATAACTAAAATCTATTTGAATATTTTTAATACTACTGTTACATTAACTATTTGTCTTTTATGCAGGGATCATTTTGGACTTTTAGCATTATTTTGCTAAAAAAAAAATCAACACGCATCTATTCACCAAAAGTCCGTTTGTTGGAAACTATATTGCAAGTTTTATCATCTATTATGATAGCACACCATTTCTATAACTATTGACATAATATTGTATCGTGAGCTTCGACACCAAGCCCAAGAATTTTGAATAAAATCTGGTCAAAATGATTAATATTTTTAAACTACTGTTTAGGCCTATTTCGCTTTATGTTGAGTATTCGGTGCAAAAATTAAGCTATGCATTCAGGGCTTTAATTTTTTTTATTACATTTAATTCAGAGAAACATGTAAACAAATGTCAACAGTTATTTATGAGTATCGGTAATTGTTTAGGTAATCCACTCACTTGATAAATGGATATTCTGAAACCAAATTTAAGCTAATAAGACATAAATTTGTCTGTGATATAGGGAAATATACCGGTTATTGACAAAAACATGAAATTTTAAAAATATTCAAAGAAAACCTCAACAAATTTTAACCAAATATAGAACATAATATTATCAAACATATATATATATTATCAAACATATATATATATATATATATATATATATATATATATATATATATATATATATATATATATATATATATATATATATATATATATATATATATATATATATATATATATATATATATATATATATACGGGTGTTATGGAATCACTGTACTGCAACTGGCTCCTCCTTGTAGCAAGACCGATGGCAGAATGCGAATGTTAATAATAAAGTAAAAAATCGACCCTAAAGAAATGATGCTTTTTTTATCTTTTCAAAAATTTTCGAATTTGGAAAAAAGTAATGAATATGCTTCTACATGTATATAAGTTAGGTGAGCAATCTTCTATGCCATTCTAATAAGTAAGTAAACGTTTTCCATTAATGATGGCTTTATTCAAATCTGATCAATAAAAGTAACTGAAAATTTTTGTGACAGACCCTCCAGGATAAAATGCAGTCTAACTTTACCCAGGCTCAAGTTTATCTTCCAGCAAAATTTCATTAAGATTTATTCAGTAGAACAAGGAACAAGGATATGACAGTAATTTTGACTTTTAAATATCTTGAACAATACTTACCAATCACTATTTTAGAAAATGGGTCAATATACATGATGTATGAAAGAATCTACATAATTTGTGGTACTTAAATTCTACGATAGACGTATTTAGTTTAGCATAACTAGATTTTCATAGTTTTCCAGCTACTAACAATTAAATATACTGTTACACTTTAACAGGCTAACAATGATTTTTTGAAACAACACGGTTTTCATGGGTTTTTTTTCTTAGTTTTTTATTATTTACTTGAAGCCTTACCAGAAAATTAAAATTTCTAATTAAGCAGGAAGAAGATAAGCTAAATATCTAGACAACTACTAAATTTAGATGTAGAGTACAATACAGTAAATTACATGGAATGTGTATAGAAACTATTGTAAAATATTATGTGCAGGGTGTCTCGTTTAATAAAAAACTTCACTATATTTATGACTTGCTGTGTTACTTTTGATGGAAAATGATGTGTGTTTAGCAGTTTAAAAATTCTCGTTAGATCACTTTCGTAGTTCGGGTAAAATTTGTTAAGAACTTTAAAGAGGTTTCCCATATTCCAAACTCATTGATAGGCGCATAATACATAGCTAAATATTGGCACAAATTAACCAGATTTTTAATGTTATCAGAAACCCACTGAATAGGAAGACATGTACAACTAAAGTAGCAAAACTTTACTATATATTCTAAAGGACGAACTTGTTACTTAGCTTAAGCACTCTTCTGAATTTAAAGCATGTATTGATACCTTATCCAAAAATGTAAAAGATAGGCTTGCGTAATTCTACTAAACTTGATATGACTCTCCACATCATGTGGTAAGTATGGAGCTGCCGTCGAGAGCACATAGAAAAAGTCAAAATAATACTAGAATTTTACAATGTGGTTCCTGCAGTATTTCCACATCTGGGAAGATTTTATGTATTATTGTATATTATATCTCTAATTGTTAACACTTTGTTACATATAATATTATGTATCTATTTTGAACTTGATATCTATTTTAAGTCTTGTACTTACCTAAATAAATTAGACCGAGCTGGTCTCTTTCACTGTTTGTCATAGAGTTTGTAGTACAAATTTAGTTCTTTTAATTTAATCTTTTGCTTGATATACAGGGTGGTTTAAAAATAAAAACTGGAGATGCTCAAACCCAGCATTTATCTTTGCAGTTCCTGTTATCTAGGTAAAAAGTTACATATAGAAAATATATGAAAAACTAATATTATTTAGACTTTTTTATACTCTTCCTGCTAAGACATCCCGTAACTTTGGACACTTTGTATTTTTTCATACGAATTATGAATAAGTTTTTGCAAGTATTAAATTGTAAAAAATTAACTTTTACAAAGCCCCAGAAAAATTGCTTAAAAAATATTTTCTGATATGTCCCTAAAAAGATGTCAGTGTCATTATTTGCTAAAAAGTTTTGCATAGTTGATATAAATATTGACTTCAGTTTTATCTTACAGAATAATTAAAACAGAAACATATATTTTCGCATAAATAATGCTGCATAATTAAAACATATGTAAATCTTATAAATAACAACAACGCTTTATTTCAATAAAAAGAAAGTCACAAGAAACTAAAACTAATAGTTAACAAAAAAGTAATGAGGAAATTATAACAAATAACTACACACTACTTTTTAAAAGCAGCGACAAAAGTAACATTTTTTTTAACTCCAAGATAAAAGAAAAAAAAATTGCGGTAAGATCCATTATAATAGTTAATTTTTAAGTTTCTATGTTCAATTTATTGACTAAGTGTTATTTTATCTAATATATCTCTGCATTTCGTGCGCGTCATATTTTTTACAACATAAAACAATTTTTTCCAAACATAATAAATAAAAAAGCCTCAAAATGCCACTTTTTCGCTGCAACAAAACATTTTTTTAGCCCCATTTACAACGAAAAATCTATTTTTTGTATGAAAAATTATTAACTAACATAGCTATGACTAAGTAGGCTAGATATGATCGTAATATAACACTAAACATACGTCGTTGCAATAATTTAAATTTTTTTGCGATAAAATGTAGCTTAATTTTTAAAAATTACGATATGTAGCTAATTTTAATTCTCAATTTGATATAAAATTACTAGAATTTAACCTAGTGTCCTAAAAAATCGATTCTTGTAAGAAGAGAAAATTTACCCAAAAGATTTGTTTAGATCAGACAACACTGTCTTTGTGGTACTAGGTTTGGCAACGCTGATATAATAAAAATGTTGAACCCAAACAATACTTTTAGTTAAATATCGCTCCCAAATTACATAAGAAGCCTCTGGGAAATACCACAGTTAAAAAATATACAGTCAGCGTAAAAAAAAACTTTTTCCGTGACTATTCAGATTCCCTCTAAAATTTTTTTCGTAATTATGATGCCAATCAACAAAATAAAACATAAATTCAAGATTTAGCTTCTTTGGTCCACTGTATAATAAGACTTTCCATTTTGGTCAACAATTTAGTGCACATTAAAAGACTATAGAGGGATCTCGACAAAAAAAAAAGAAAATTAAACAGTATTAGTAAGTACATCGGTACAATTAAAAACAACGTAATATTTCTTACATCGTACATGCACAACTCTAACATACAGGGTGTAACCAAAACAATATCCAACAAAATAGAAACATTATTGCACACACATTGTTTTGAGCACAATTGCAACTTAAAACATTACCAAGCCTCTATATTTTTAAAATATCCAACAGCGGACTGCTTTTTGTAGCACCCCGAAAAACACACGATATAAATTCTATTGTCCTGCATTTTTGAACACCCTGTATATAAAATTAAAAAACCACAATCAATAGTAATAATAATAGTAATAATATTAAATATGGAAAGGATATGTGACAGTTAAGTTATTGAAACTTATAACAACAAAATTGATTTACAATTAGTTAGGGTTGTATTTGGCCGCAGGCCCACTGATCCAAAAAATCAGGACCTCAATTTGCCTCCTGTTCTTTGGCCATTTGTGTCGATTCGTTTGCGTTGTCTCCGTTCCGGATCGTCATGCTGCGAGAGGACGAGAAGCACAACTTCATTATGAAGGGGAATTTGGTGCCTGAGTAAAGAAAAAACAACATTATTAAAAGTAAAATATATGATTACAGCGGAAACAGTAAGTAGAGAAACATGTTTATTTTCAATTGTAAATATTTCTGAAAGCCTTTTTCTGTTAAATTTTTCCTTATGATTAATATCTCATTTTAAAATACATATTATTTAAAATATCAAGTTGTAATGATATTAAGTTATTCTCTAGTGTGAAAGAGTCCAATTAGCCTGGACGTTTAGGTTAAATTTAATGCTTAAGACATGAAACTGGTACAGATATTCACTAGACACTACTTTTCGATTGAAGAAATGTTGCCACCGTCGCTGGCTTAGTAGTACCCCTGTTTCGAGTGGTTGCCTACCATCGGAGTGCAAAATTCGTTTCCGATCTGTCTCCGGCTCTAATGAAAAATTACTATTAACTGACACTCTGAACCTATTTGAGTAAAACCACTGTCTTCCCCGGTGTTCTTGAGATCATACAATTTTAGAAAAAAATGTGTCTCGCGTTTGTGCAAGTACACATTGTATATAGTTGCTCACTCTTCAAGGGGCAGTCCACTCTTAATTTGTTAGTGGATCAATCAATGATACAGAAAATCAAATTAGTTGTAATATTGTATGAATTTATAGATGAAGTACTTTGTAATACTTCAGCGGAAAATTTAATTGTTCAAACGCTATATAACTCTAGAATGTTTCAATGGCCTAGAGACATTTTCAACATCCACTTGAACATATAATATATATTAATATTTTGAATAATACCTAAACACACAGTTGCAACCACATAAATCACAGCAATTCGTGAAGTAATTTTTTAGGCATTTCAATGATCGGGTATACAACCATTTTTATGGTTACATTACAAGCTTTAGAAGCAACAGACATGATAACTGACTTTCTTTCGACATATCCCTCCAGTCTATAGGTGAGAGTTGGAACATGTAGCTGACGATATCAGCAGTCTGTCAAGTTGATTTCCTCACCATCAAAATCACATGTTCGCTCTGACAGAAAAATCGATGTCCTCCTTGAAGGCCACCAGGACATCTTGGCTCTGTGTACCGATGTGCTTAACTTCAGGACACTTTTGGAGTAGCCCCTCTCTTAATCTTGTCGGGCAGACATTACAGTTGTCAACGAGCTTCGTAATCTTTTCCGCATACTATCTGGTCAATCAGCTATTTTAAAAACTGGAAAGTCTTCATTGATTTCCCATATTTCCTTCATTTTGAATACTGAGTCACCCAGAGCTATATTTGAACGCGATCTGAACCAAATGAAAAAATTATGATTAAAATAAAGGGTGTTTTTTTATAGAGGTATAGAACTTTGAAATGGAATAAAACAAAGATGAATTTTTTAAATTGACATAAAATTTACTTTATTCGAAAGATAATCTTCTGGCATTATAATTTAAATATGACTTCTGGCATATGACGGCCACGGCTGGCTCGGACGTAGTCTAATCTGGAGGTCCAATTTTCGATGACTTTTTCCAACATTTGTGGCCGTATATCGGCAATAACGCGGCGAACGTTGTCCTCCAAGTGGTCAATCGTTTCGGGCTTATCGGCGTAGACTAGCGACTTCACATATCCCCACAGAAAATAGTCTAGCGGCGTTAAATCGCACGATCTTGGAGGCCAATTCACGGGTCCGAAACGTGAAATTATGCGGTTACCAAACGTTTCCTTCAATAAATCAATTGTGGCACGAGCTGTGTGACATGTTGCGCCGTCTTGTTGAAACCACAGCTCCTGCACATCATGGTTGTTCAATTGATGAACGAAAAAGTCAGTAATCATGGCTCTATAGCGGTCACCATTGACTGTAACGTTCTGACCAGCATCGTTTTTAACGAAGTACGGACCAATGATCCCATCAGCCCATAAAGCACACCAAACAGTCAGTTTTTCTGGATGTAACGGTGTCTCAACATACACTTGAGGATTATCATCACTCCAAATACGGCAGTTTTGTTTATTGACGTATCCATTTAAACAAAAGTGAGCTTCATCGCTAAACAAAATTCGCTTATGAAAATCGGGATCAACGGTAATCTTGTTTTGGGGCCATTCACCGAATCTACGCCTTGCTAGGTGATCGTGTGGCTTCAATTGTTACACGAGTTGGATTTTGTAAGCACGCAAACCAAGATCTTTCCGCAAAATCTTCCATAAAGTGGATGAACACATATCCAATTCCTGTGCACGATGGCGGATAGACTGATTCGGGTCTTCCTCTACGCTACGCTCTACAGCAGCAATGACTTCTTCTGTACGCACTGTACGACGTCTCTGTGGATGCGTATTATCATTTAGAGTAAACGTGGTGCGAAAACGTTTCATAGTTAATCGAATTAATTGCTCTGATGGACGATTATGTTAACCGTAAAATGGACGTAGTGCGCGATATGTATTTCGAACAGAACCATGATTTTCAAAATAAATTTGCACAATTTGGAAGCGTTGCTCAGGCGTCAGTCTATTCATGTTGAAATGCCAAACCAAACTAAACATAAATCACTTGACAGCTGACAAAATGGCCACCAGTTAAAAAAGTGTTGCCAACTTAAAGTTTTATACCTCTACAAAAAACACCCTTTACTTCTGGGATCAGAAGCCCACACCGAGGTACTTTTGTAATTAGGTCAAATATTAACTGTACTTTCAGAAGAATGCCAAAGCCTTTTGACACGGTTGTAATACTTGGCTTTCAGAGTGTAAGCCAATCAATCACTTGCATCAGCCAATTTTGTCAAGGCACGCGTGTTCTTTGATTTCTTGGTCCACTCATAAATTTCCATACGTTCTATGGAGACAAGGTTCAACATGTGGTATCGAATTCTAACGCGATCACAGAAAATGCACCTATCCGGAGAACAGGACTCTTTCCTAGGTTTTACTTTTACTGGGGAGATGCTACAATCATTTCCTCTCGAATTTGGCTGCTCTCTTGCCAGCTTAAGTCTACTGAAACTGAATTCCAAACAGCAGCTTTTGTGCTACACTCCACCTTTGTTAATCGGTGTTTCTTTTAATCGAGACACACAGGCACATAGGTTTCCGAAACTCTCTTAAACTCCCAGCCAGTTTGCAGTACCCAGTTTGTCCACTTCGCGAATTCTTTCTGGGTATTAATCCATTTTCTTCTTTTCTCACATTTTAACATAAAATGCACTGGCTCCAATTAATAAATTTTCCTCGGCAGACATACCAGATAATTTTAACTTTTTGGACATTTTCACCTACATTTAGCCGTTCAATAAACCGTGCAAACAGGTCAGTCGCATAAAGATTCCAGTTTGAAGGTATAACTCAAGTAGAATACTTACACAAATATTTTAATCCCGCCCTACAAAACACACAATGCAGCATTTTTTATCAAATTATCATACCACCACAGTAAAACTCGCAAAACACTTTACTTTTCCTCTGGCGTTACTGTGCAAGGACGATATAGAGAAATCGGTGATGCGCCTTGTCTCTACATCTAACAATAGTTAATTATTATTATTATGATTTAATAAGTAGAAATCGAAAGAATATACGTCAATGTTTAGAAAACGTTCGTACGCAAAGACTTCCTGAATACTACTCTCTGAAGGCTAGGTAGTACTTACTTGCACAAATTCGGCGAACATTTTTGTTTTCATTGTATGACCTCAAAAACATAGTTGTCTCGCTGAAATAGGCCCTCAGAGTCAGTTTTTAAGAATTTGAAATATCAATATTAACACTAGTAAATGATATTACCCATCTAGAACATAACCTACGTGCCTAATTCCATCCTCCTAGCTATTCATTAAGGCTGGAGACTGGTCAAAAGCAGTAAAAACGCGTATTTTGCGTCCTGAAGGTAGGCAAACTGAAACAGGAGTTCTGCTACGCCATCGACTGTGGCAACATTTCTAAATCGAAAAGTAGAATATCTCTTCCCAGCCTCACGTCTTGGGCTTTAAATACAAAGTTGAACCCACACGTGAGACATAATAACCGGAATTAATTCAATATATATTTTATAATTCCATGAGAATAAAAACACTAAATTTTTAGTAAAATTTCCAGTTGTATTGATTTTTATACTTGACAAGTGTTTCGCTAAAACATAGGTATATACCGATACTTTTGATAAAGCTAGTGTTTTATCGAAACACGTGCCAGGTATAAAAATCCATAAAAGTGGAAATTTTACTAAAAATTTAGTATTTTATTCTCAATAATTATGAATTCCATCAAGTAAAGGCCGAGCCAGTTAATTATAACTTCATGTTTGTACCTTTTTTTCGATTTTTTTAGGGAACTCGTGTAACTATTTCAGTAATACGGGAAAAATTTGGTTATTTATACTTTTGAAGAGTAATGCCAAACACTACAACATGAATATCATGCAAATTTCCGCACCCATAACATAATTCATCTTTAAACGATATAAAAAATATATAAAATCACTGAAAAGAGAAAATATATAGAGAACCATAGGAACATTTTACGGAAAATAAACGATAAGAAAAATTGAAAAATGTATTGAAGAGGAACACGATAATTTGCAAAAAAGATGGGATGGAATAACAAGGAACTGGAGTAATTAAAAGTTGCTCAAGAACGAATTTCTAATAGACTGAGACAGTAAACTGGAACAATGGAGCGAATATATCTGAGAGTTGTTCGGAGATATTACGAGGGTTATACTCCAGTCGACTAACTTGTATTTTCCAAAAATAACATACTATGAAGGTAAAATGACAATCAAACGCATCAAGCAGAATAAATAGCCGGCATCAGATTATAGAGAAATTCATAAACTCTTTGACGACATACAGATTATAGTTCTATATATATATATATATATATATATATATATATATATATATATATATATATATATATATATATATATATATATATATATATATTAAATATAATTTACTATAGTATTTGCTTAAAGTTAGAAGGAAATATCAGTAATGAGGAAGTTTCAGGCCAAGAGAAGCAACTTACCACCCATTTGGTTGTTTCAAATTTACACGGAATTACAAGGTCTTAGAGAAAATAATTCTTTCGTCTATAATACGATGTAATCTTTGTTCTTCTCTGCAGAGCGGAAATTTACAGCACGTGGTCATTTATAACTAACCGTTTAATTACGACAAATTAATATTTTACAAAGTATAATTGTTAGACTTTGACATAAGGCGCCTGGGAAAAACCTGATTCAATTAGAACCCCAAGAATAGAACAAAAAACACTGTGATAGAACATCGAAGACTCTATAAGAACAAAACTCCAAAAAAATAAGGTCACACATAAACTAATGCCGGCTGATTGATTAAGCAAGCAAAGGAAACTAACCTGCAGGCTCACGAGAAGTACATTAAAACACAGTACTTTTAGACAGAGATGGCAAATTCATATGTTAAAATCAGGGAACCTTATGTCACATATAATTAATTTTTATACGTTATGGTTTTTATAACATTACTCTACACTAATAATTTCATCTCTGATATACAATTGAAGATAAAAGATTTTTAAATTTATCCGTCTATTTAATTTTAATTATCCAGCATAACAATATTTTGTGCAGTCGATGAGGATCATATTAAAATGAAAAGCAAAAAATATGTCTTATCAAAAATTAAAAATAAGAATAATCTGATATTCTTATATTATTTATGACACTGTCCACAGTTTATTAAAATGTATGTATGTATGTATGTATGACTATTTTGATATTAATAGCTGTTGGGAAAATTTGAATTTTCACGTATCGTAGAATATAAACGAAATAATTTTCAATGTTTCTTTTTACAAATAGTTACATGCATTTTCCGTAAAAAGTCAGATATAGTATTTCATCATTTTCCAGAAAATAGGTTTCTTCATTATAGTAGAAATCAATAATTTGAACCCTACACTACACTCCTATCAAAATAGAATTGAGAATGATGACACTTTAAACTTTCCCATAGGTTAGAAGTTAAAAATTCTCAAGTTGCAAATTGTTACCATTTTTGAATTTTTATATTTTAAATATACTCGAAACGTTTCGAATGTAAGAATAAAATAAAATCTAAGTTAAAGTAAAATTTCCGCAGATTTTACTATTTATATATTCTTATATAAGTTCATTTTTTAAGACTGATTCATCCAGAATATTTTTGGCAACACTGTTCAATTGCTCGTACCCATTTGATGACGTAAGTTACCTGTTTAACGTTTTCTTGAGAGTTTTTCACTTTCCAATTTGCTTTAAAAAAATGAATAATTTGAAAAATTAAAAAGGGAAAAGTTCTTTTCAATATTCTATTTAAAAATAATAACATCATAATTTAGTGAAACAGCCCACGAATATTTTTGTCGAATACAAAGATGGAATTTGAATTCGATTAATGGTGTGTATTTCAAAGGTCTTAAATAAACTAGTATCGAGACAATATTATTTACGCGCACAATCGCAAATACTAAAATCGGTACAGATCTCGAAACAATGGTCATAAATCGAGAGAGATAATTAACACATATGAGCAATAACACACAGAAAGCCTTTAAAAATTAATGACGCAATGAATCGCATGAAATGGAGTAACTTCAAATTTAATAAAATGTATATTTCCCAAAAATTATTTCTGTCTGCTTAGAATAATTTGTATTAATTTTAAGTCTTACAATTTTTAATGTTCCTTACGGAACACTTATGGAATCACTTCGGTGTCCATCTATCTGTCTGTCACACCCGATTTCGAGTGGGGTGTCAAATGAAAGCTTGCAAAAATACGAGTTCAAAAATATATATGATGTAATACTCGTGCAAACTTTTCTTCATAACATTTAAAAAAAAAATTGGTCAAAAATCGCTACCCCGTATCTCGAAAAATACTGATAAAAAAAATTTGGAAAAAATTCTGGAATATTGTCCGTAAGGTTTAGAATGAGCGAGAATTATCACGAGGGCATTACGTTTGATAATTTATCTGGCATAAAAAAATATTTGTCTTGACAACATAGTGAAGGTATTTTCGTCGAAAGTTGTGAATTTAACCGGGACTAAGAGCTCCAAAATATCAATACGTATTTGGTGCAATCCGTAATATACTCCTATGCTTTTCAGTACATTACTGCACTTGAGCAATCGCAGATAAAATAAATTTCAATGATGACTGGTGGCTAACGGATAGGTACCGAGACAAAATAATTTTATTTTATTTGTTTATAATTAAACCAATATTTAAGTAATAAATATTTCTTTTAAACTTTTACTACTAGATTTCAGATTGAACTGGATTCATTTATTGGCTATTAGATAGTTAAAAAGCTATGTCAGGGACCTAATTAACTTAGCCTAGATAAGGATTGTATTTTATTTTAAAAGCAATCACCGCATGGAACACTAATTGCGCAAGCTCGACTTGCATTTGCCCTTTTTTTGAAAAAAATTTAATAGTTTTAAACCATATAAAGGTTCTTAAACAAGTAAAATATTTTTATTCGCGTTGGCCGAAACAACAGTTCCAGTAAATTAAAGAAAGGTATAATAATAAATTTTCCAGCAAAAAAATACTGGAAAGTAATTACCGTCAATCCGTCAGCTCCAAAAGGTAAAACTTCATAAAGTATTCAAAAGTATCTCTCTGCTTAGCTAATTATGAGTGTATAAAAAAAACCTTTTTAAGCCAATTTAACGGGTTTATCCACACCATTTAACCTGGATTACAAGGAAAAAATTAAAATGTGTGCTCTCGGGTATTCATAGGAAAATACAGGGTTAAAATATTAAATGGTTCTGGTCGTTCTATTTTGCTATGTGTAAAGCTTTGGTTAAAAAAAAACAACGAAACGACGCGACGTAGGTCCCAAAAAAAAAACAAAAAAACTCTGCAGTATTTTAACGAGACTTGTGTTTACAGAATTTTGTAATAACTGAAATTTATAATTACTTTAAATATATAGAACTTTTCAATTTTTTTACGCTTCAATATAGCGTATATAAAAAAATGGGTCGAGTGCAAGTTGGACTTGCGCAATTAGTGTTCCGTACTGTGATTACTACTGAGTACCTTTAAAATAAAAATAAAATTATATATCAGTACAAGAGTGATTCGTCACTCGGTAACAATAATGTACATAAAAGTATATTACAAAAACCTTCACCATATGTCAAGGAACATAGATTTCATCTTTTTTTTTTAAACTAATTAAATTATCAAACCTAATGCACTCATGATAATTCTTGCTCAATCTACACTTTATGGAGAATATTCCAGAAATTTTTCAAAATTTTGGTCACTTCTTTTTGAGATAAGGGGGATGGCAGCGATTTTTGACAATTTTTTTAAAATAATAGTAATAATAAAAGAAAAGTGTGCGCACTTATTACATCATATATATTTCTGAACTCGTGTTTTCACAAACTTTCATTTGACACTTCACTCGGTGAACTGGTAAATTTCTTTTTCACTTCTGATTTCACCCCCCAAAACTAACTCCTTAAACCAAAATTTAACTTTCAAAACTACATGGCTCTGATTGGGCCATTAGTTCCTATATTTGTGCCAAATTTCAACTTTCTATAATAGTTTCGGAGAAAATCGGATGTGACAGACGGACATCGAAACACTAAAAAGTTTGAAGAAAGTAAAAAATAAAACAAACTTGTTTGCCACCATACCTTCATGAAACATTTCGTTTCTTGAACCATTCCAATATCGACTCTAGTTCCTGGGATGCTTGAGTATGTAGCCAAATACCCGATTTGATCACATTAAATAAATCGTGAATACGATGAAAAAATATTTTTCATGATTAAAAAAAAGATCTTGTAAAGTTTTCCATATTTTATACAGGTTAGCAGGTCGGTAAACGACAAAATAGCTTTTATCCTTTTCCACTGGGTCTAGATTTCGAGTTGCGTTAACGAGTTCGGAAATAAATATTGATTTATATAGTATTTGTATAATATATAAAAATATAAAAGGCGAATATTCGTAGATAGCAAGAGGTCGTTCAACTTAACAAAGACCTGGAAGAAATTCTATCTTGGGGTGACACTAACCAAGTGGAATTTAACGCTACAAAAATCCAGGCGGCAGTTTTTTCTAAAAAAGTTAACGTTGTTGAACCCGACATAGTCATGTCGGGGCACTCCATCCCCCTAGCATCATCACTCAATTTGTTGGGCGTTAATTTGGGAGCAAATATGTCCTGGCATGAACATTGTAACATGAGAAACTGTCCTCAGTTTGAGGCATCTTTTTTTTTTTTTTGTACCCTGTGAGAAGTTGTTTGTCCCACGCTTGAGCGCAATTTTGTACCGTTTGAATATTGGATGCCCCAAGCTTGAGGGCAATTTTCTTGCAGCCCCGCTTTAATTTCTGATAATGAATCGAGTGAATCCTGATTTTAAAAGAACTAAAGAAATTAAACACACACTAGCTCAGTTTTCTTTGGTAGAGAGATATGGGTAAGAGATAATTTTTGTACGTCTTTTTGGAATTATTTTCTATTTTTAAAGAAACCTCAGCTGTACGACTTTTTGGGCACCATTCATTTTAAAATAGAAAGGATCTAACTTCAGCTAAAAAAATGAAAAAATACTGAAAGGGTGTACTGTTGGTAAATAAAAAAATCAGTTTGGTACAGCCGTTCTTATCCTGAAAAGTAAGATAGGTATTCAGTGAGACACTAGCTTTAATCAACAAAAAGAAAATTTATTCAAGTTTTTAAAAATAAAAAGTTCTAACCTTTGCAGTTTTACAGGATTACTAAAAAATTTTAGCCTAACTGGTAGTTATGACATTTAAATTCTAAACTCTGACTACTCCCGAAGACGAAAAATAGTGCTTTTCACTTCACTTTTTAGTCAGTTCATATTGCTGTTAAGGCACTACTCAGGGATAAGTCTATGGAAGGATGTTTTGGTAACTTACTGTTTTTATTTCGGCTTCGATGGAACACGACCGATTTCACACTTTTCTCGTAAACACTTAGAGAGCCCACTACGGCTTTTCGTTAAAAAAAACTTGTGCATTATTTAGCTCTCATGATTATTGTTATGAGCCTTTACTGCAGCTCAGTCGAAGGAAGCTCTTTGGCGGCTCCGATGAAAATTCGCCTGGCTGCGGCTTGATGGTACTCAGCCTCGACCGTAGTTCCTCGGACCCTTAAATAAGTCGTCGGCCTTCTCTCGGCCATATCGCGACGCCGGAACCAAAAATCCGGATACACATTTTCAACCAATCCCGGCGTGCCGGTAGATTCGGTCAGAAACCCGCACAGCACACTAATATACCGAACGGCTTGGAATCTCTTATTAATATATCGTTCGATACAAAAATGAAAATAAGTACAATTTGAAGTGAAAAATCAGTAACATTACATGGTCTTAAAATCTAGGAAAAAATGAATGTTACAACATGTTGTAGGCGCAGCAAGGAGAGCTTCTCAAAAGTTGGGAATATTATTTCGAACCAGAAAGTTTTATACTCCACAACAACTGTTAATTCTTTACAAAGCTCAAATTCGACCGACTATGGAATGCTGCTCCCATGTTTTGGGCTCCGCTCCCTAACACACGCTGCGTTTGTTGGATTCTGTTCAGAGACGAGCTGTTCGTCTGATTGGAGACGCGTAACTGACCGGCGGTTTTGATTCGCTGGAACATCGAAGAACGGTTGGCGACTTGAGTCTGTTCTACAAGTATTTTCATGGAAAGTGTTCGAAGGATTTAGCCCGCTTAATTCCTCCCAGAACGGTGCATATTAGAAATACACGTCGCGCTAATACTTCACATCCGTATGAGGTGCAGCTTGTTACTCCGCGTACAACACTTTTCAAGCGGTCTTTTATATGGAGAACATCATCCCTTTGGAATGATTTGCCCAGGGTTGTGTTTTCCACCGAGTATAATTTACAGCGATTCAAGAACACGTGAATCGCTTTTTCCGCACACATGCCGCTCCTGAAGCGCTTAGGGACTTCGTTGTAGCACGTGTGCTAGACCCATAAAAAAAATAATAATAATATGTAGGAGCACAAAACGTAACTCCGGTCCTTGGAAATTTAGTTGTTTTACAGTGCTAAGCGTGCCTTTTGCATCTTAGAGTTTTGTAAAAACAATAATTCTGCGACTATTGCTTGGTGAAAATCTCACTTTCAATATCATCTACAGAGTGTAAATGAAATACCAAGTCTACGACAGATTAAAAGTTGGATACAGAACGGGTTCGAGTTTAAGTAAACATCCGACAGAACGACCAAGGACATAAAAAAATCCTGATCTCACAATACGTAAATGTGTCCAGTGTCCGGTTACAATACATTCTTAATGCCTGCATCCCTATAAAAAACAGATGGTACAAGAACTAAAGCCAACTGGTCAGAGGCTCAATAGTCTCCGAAAGCCCATTTCCACTTTAACGTAGGATAGTCGTATTTCTCGCAAGTAGAGGCACAACTGTTAAATTGGGGCGACATGTGAAGATGATCGTGAACTTTTTCACAGTTGCTTAACAAATTTTTAATATTTCTAACCAGGAAACCTGGTTTCACCGGGATAAGGTGACATCACACACTTCATACATATATTTGCCTATCAACCGAGAATTTTTTGCCAGTTAAATTGATCGTTTTCTGGTAAGGAAACCTCAAACTAAAATTTAGAGTAACAAGCCTTATTTCCTAGACAGATTAAAAGAAAATACCTAACAAAAACACTGTACATGACATAATCTTTAAGAAACAACTTACCAAGGACTATAATTTGATATACAATAAAGGTTTCTTTCATTTATCTGTACTGAATTTTTAGAAGTTTGTGTCTTGAATAAGACCATTTTAAAAAACGAAAAAGGGTTCACAAATTTTATATATTTCTTTGAAAATTAAGCGAACAATTGTGGATCATGGTTGTTTTTGTAAAAAAAAGGGAAAAAGTTAGGATTTTTTGCAAATAATTAGACAACACTACACAACATGTACTTTAAATAGTATATTATTATATTAGTAAAATAACATGGAGTACGTATGTTTCATAAGAAAAATGTAAAAACATTATTTATTTTGTTAAAAACAAGAAAAATATTTCGTTAGAACTAAAAAAAAATATTAGGTTGAAAGTAAAAAAATAATAAGATCCAAAAATAAAACATGAAAAATAAAATTAGTATTAAGTTTTAAAATTCACTACTCATCATCCGCAGCACTACTATTATCGTCACAAGATTCATCAGTTCCATCCCTGCTTTGAGGAACAGCTGTTCCATGCTCTATAATGTTGTCATAATAGAATTTCTTGGCTAGACAATCTGCGAATATCATCGATCTTAGACTTTTTCAGTGGTAACGGGCCGTTGAAGAGTTTTGTAAGTTTATCGAATTTGGGAGCCTAGTTTTGTTCCTAATACCTCTTCGAATGCTCCATTATACGTCCGGCGTACACAAATATGAGGGTGACTGGCATCAATCCTTATTTCCCTTACAGATTTAATCTTTAAAGGCGGCTTAGGAACTTTTAGGAAATATTGTTTCTTTTTTAAAATAGGAGTTGTATCATAATCACCCGAATTCATTGTTAAAACAAAAACGGGTAACGACTGTACAACACATAAACAAAAATCACATGTGTGACAAGTGTCTCGTGCTGACCAAGGTTAAACAGAAACATCTTTGACGCCGATCATACGCAGTACCAACTTCACGAAGTCAAAAAAAAACTGAACAATGAAATCCTAATGAAAAACACTCCAATAAAAACAATGATTCCCCTAGTTAAACTTCTCAATTTTTTTTTCTTGCAAAAACGACCATAATCCAGGACGTAGGCTGTTTTTGTTAATAAGGGGTTACATACACCTCGAATTTTCAAATATTCGATTTTCTTTTTTTACGGATTTTTTTTCTCTATACTTGTAAGAATTATTCAAAAAAAAAATTAGGAAAATTCCATTCCATTACAAAGTTATAGCATTAAATGTGGCCTGGCATCGAATTAGGACCGCTATCTGTTTGCAGACACATAGATTTCTTGGTCGAAAATTGCATACTAAAGTTTGCACACCGTAATTTTTTTATTTTGAAAAACAAACCCTTCGATAATTTTTAACTACCACATTATTTTACAAGATTAATTTTTATTCTAGCAGACCGAATTATTTTTTGTGAAGTTATCCTGCAGACAAATAGGCGCCATAGTTTTCATCAGTGGCCCATTTAACCCGATAAAAAATAATGAGAGAACATAGCAGAAATCATAAACAACAGACAACAAACAGACGAAAACTACAAAATAAGAAGAGAAGAAGTATCGATGGCGATTAAAAAACTTAAAAATGGAAAAGCACCAGGAGAAGATGGGATACCAAACGAACTAATTAAATATGTCGGAGAAAGCTACATATGGGAAATGACAACATTCTTTAATAAGATATTACAGGAAGTAGAAATACCGAAGGAATGGACAAAAAGCATCACGATACCGATATTTAAAAAAGGCAGCAAAAAAGACCCGAGCAGCTATAAAGGAATAACAGTGCTAGCAAGTATTATGAAAGTATTCACAAGTAATCTAAAAAGTGAAATAGAACACAATATACACATAAGCGACGAGCAACAAGAGTTTCGCCAAAACCGATCAACCACAGACGCTATCTTTGCAATAGGGCAAATAAGAAAAAAGCTATAAAATACCAGAAACCAGAAATATAAAAGTAGGAATAAGACAGGGAGATAGCTTAAGCCCGTTACTATTCTGTATAATAATGGACAAAATCATTGAGGAAGTACAACTAGTCAATGATGGATACGAACTACGAGATAAACAAATAAAGATATGCAGATGATATTGTTCTAATATCACAATCGGAACACGGCCTACAAAGACTGCTCTATAAATTCAAACAAGCAGCAGAAAGATACAACATAGAAGTCAATACCGACAAAATAAAATGCATCACAATAGCTAAAAAACCAGTAAGGTGTAAATTAGAAGTAAATGGGAAATTAATAGAGCAAGTAATGAAAACCCCATGTCTTGGAGTACTAATTAGCTACGGAGATAGCGATATAAGAGAAGAAGTGAGTCGACAAACAAATAAAGCAGCAGCAATAACGGGGGCCTTCAGAAATGTAGTTTGGAAAAACAAAGATCTAAGTGTAGCAGCAAAAACAAAAATATATAGAACTTACGTTAGACCCATACTGGCTTATAGCATAGAAACACGGGCAGACACAAACAAAAGCAAACAGCTAACAAGAACAAATGAAATGAAAATACTGAAAGCAATAACAGGAAAAAGTTTATTAGACAGAGTGAGTAACAACATCATAAGAGAACAATGCAGGGTAGAAGATATAGTCTGATAGGGAGGAAAGAGAAGAGAGTGGCGTGAACATGTACAAAGGATGGAAGATACGAGAATGATAAAAATATGTATGAACAAAAAACCACATGAAACAAGACCAAAATGACGACCACCAACGAGATGGAGAGACAGCTGGACATCCGAATCACAAGAGGCTTAATAACAAAGTAGAATAGGTCTGTGACCTACTCAGAAAAGGAAGTAAGTAAAAACAATGTTAACATTTAAAAGATATTTAAAAAAAAGTCTTATAATTTAAAGTACAATAAAAATATATTATCGCCATTCTTTTGTATTATTCACTTAATAACCTGTAAAATATTTTTTTTAAATATAAATACGCGTACTTTTTGCAGCGCCCAGGTGTATGTAATCCCTTTTAAAAACTGAACTAGACTTTGGTTGTTTTTGTAAAAGTTGTCATATTTTAAATTCTGACAGTAGTGAATCCTGTTTGTTAATTTATTAACTAAATAGTTAGATTGATACTCACAAGATAAATCTAAGAATTCATAAAAAGAAACTATTAAAAAAAATCTGGGCTATGGTCGTTCTTGCCAAAAGTTCTTCAATTTATTCCATATCATACACCCTATCTTTAAAAAAAATCAGAAATCATTAGTTCATATCTTGTCATTTATATTAAAGAATTGGAAGACCTGACATATAACTTATTTTTTGACCATTTTATATCCTGACGTGTAAAGTTTCGATCCTTCTCTTTCCTATGTAGAGTCCTTAAAAGACGTTTCTGTTAAATAATGGAGAGAAGATAGCACGAATTGAGATCAAATCCGGTTTAAAAATAGAGAGGAAGGTAGGTCAATGAGAAATAAAGCATTTCTAAATGGCAGGATGTCGTAGATAAAGTAGCCATTTATATTTGAAAACTGACCTCAAGTATTTGAAAAATAATTTTCATAAATCAATTTTGATAAACGAATGAATTATAAATCAAAACTTAAAAGTAACTGTATAAACGAAAAAAACATACACAATAATTAAAAATTTCTTTACGTTTCTAGATCATGCAAAACGGATTTTTATTTCTATAAATTAGCTTGTCGATCTATTTCTCTATTGGCATAACTCACTAATTTTTGCTGGTCTTGGTAAAAATATTGGCCGAATTTTAAACATATGGTGGTTTAAAAAAAAACGACTTAACAAACCACAAGGTTTATCTGCTGCCACTATCGTGCACCAAGTGATGCTAACTTTAGAATACCTTAACAGAACAAATTAATTATCTAAATGCCGAAATGCTCAAGCATTCTCAATCAGTTGTGGCTTTAATTAGTTTATCGATGAACCAACAAGGATCTCTGATCGAGACTGCGAGTTGGCCAGTCTTCTTGACCTGTTTTTAACCACCAATCCAAAAATTTAAACTGTCACCGTAAATCCGCCGTTAGGTTCTTCAGACCATAAACTGCTTTCGACATCGAGTATCCTACTGATCAGTAACAGAGAGGCACCTAAACCGCGCATGCTTTGGCACTAAAAATCTGCTAAATGGAAAGAACTCATGGAACAATTTCGAACTTTCCCTTGGTTAGCCGTTTTTTTTAGATCCGACGTCCCTCTACCTGCGCTAAGGAGGTTTCCGATGCCATTTCGGCTGGTATGGAAGCTTACATACCTTTTTCAAAGAAATTCCCTTTCAACAGTAACTCTGTATTTGACTGAAAACGTAAAGAAGCTACTGTTTCTAAATATCTTTCCTACCGACAATGACGTGAAGATTCTAACGTCATAAATCAAAACATCTTTTTTCATGCTCGGAATAGATGCAAAGAAATTATCGACGAAACTAAGGAGTCACACAACCAAAAAATCAAAAACAACCATCAATATAGCTTTCGTAAGCAAAAATCAACAGATCTTCTAACTTATGTAGCACATCTTTGGAACAACGCAATTAAACACTGTGGAGAATCTCGAGCGGTTGCACTTGATATATCCAAAGCATTCGACCGTGTCTGACACAATGGATTGTTGGCTAAGCTATGCTCTGTCTGAAAACTTCTGTTTATGGCTTTCGTGTTTCCTTAGAGAACGTTCTTTAAGAGTGACGGTCGAGGGATTTCTTTCTAACACCTTCACTATCAACGCCGGTGTGCCCCAAGGCTCTATACCGTCTCCCACTCTCTTTCTCATTTACATTAACGATCTGCTGGAAAGGACCAGGAATCCAATCTACAGCTTTGCAGACGACAGTACGCCTGTTTCTTCATTCACTCTAAAGGCTCAAACATCAGCTGCTCATGCAAATATTCGTAGACAGTAGGAAGTAGTTCAACTTAACAAAGACCTGGAAGAAATTTTATCTTGGGGTAACAGCCAAATAGAATTTAGCGCTATAAAAACCCGGGCGTTAGTTTTTTTAAAAAAATTAACAAAGCTGAACCCGATATAGTTATGTCAAGGCACTCCATTCCTCTAGCATCGTTACTCAATTTGCTGGGCGTTAACTTGGGAGCAAATATGTCTTAACATAAGCATGTTGCAAGCACAGCAAAAAAAGCTTCTCAAAAGTTGGGAATATTATTTCGAACTAGAAAGCTTTACACTGCACAACAACTGTTAACTCTGTACAAAGCTCCCAAAACATACACTGCATTTGTTGGGTTTTATTCAGATGAGACCTGTGCGCCTGACTGGAGCGCCAAAACTCACCACCAACCAAGTATTTTCATGGAAAGTGTTCGATGGATGTAGCCCGCTTGATTCCTCCCAAAGTGCTGCATGCTAAGAATACACGTTGCGCTAGTGCTTCACATCCCGATTAAGTTCAGCTTGTGACTCCTCGTACGACCCTTTTCAAGCAGTTTTTATATGGATAACCTCATCCCTTCGGAATGATTTGCCCAGGACTGTGGTTCCCATCGAGTACAATTTATAGCGGTTCAAAACCAACATGAATCGCTTTCTCCGCATACGCGTCGCTCCCGTACCGCTTTAGGGATTTCCCTGCAACAGGTGTGCTATGCCCATAAAGAAAAAATATATATAATACGTTACAGGGGTTGCTATCATGTTATAATGTCTTTTGCAGGGTTCTTGTACTCGAGAAATTTTAAAATTATATTATTTTTTTCATTATTGCCAATGTATGTAGGAGGAAATGTCAGCTTTCAGTTGTAAATATCTTTGAGCCCTAGGTGTTTTTCGTCAAACCTAAAAAGGCTCTATACTTTTACTAAACACATCATATCCGAGATATAATAAATTAGATATCTACAAGTAAATTTAATACAGTCGTATAAAAAATGTAACGTCCACCACGTGTGAACGACCCTTAGTAACACATTAGTATTTTCTCAAATACCCCTTTCGGCTCGTGATCGTTTGAAAATTGCTTTTGCCAACACTCTTTACATAATAAACTGTTTCTTTTTAGTGTTTCGTACGGAACACTTATAAGCACACTTCGGTGTATGTCCGTCTATCACACCCAATTTTCTCCGAAACTCTTTGACATAGAAAGTTGAAAAATGGTACTTATGTAGGAACTGATGGCCTCATCGGAGCCATGTAGTTTTGAAAGTTAAATTTTGACTTAAGGGGTTAATTTTGGGGGATGAAATCGGAAGTGAAATTGAAAATATATATAATGTAATACTTGCGTACACTTTACTTTGTATTATTTTTAAAAAATCGCGAAAAATCGCTATCCCCCCTTATCTCGAAAAGTACTGATCGAAAAATCTTGAAAAAATTCTGGAATATTCTCCACGAGGTGTAGATTGAACGAAAATTAACATGATTACATCACCTTTAATAATTTATCTGGTATATAAAATTTAAAAAAAAAATCAAGGTCATCAGTTTTCAGTAAACATCGGAAACAAACTTTGTTGAAAACTCATTTGGGGTGTATTTTTGTTTTGTGAAGTCACCGATTATTTTATACCTATGTAACAAAATTTTTTATTTTAAAAACAATTAACGTACGGAACACTAATTGTGCAAATTCAACTTGCACTCGACCGATTAGTTTGATATGACCCTTATATTTCCGTTAAACAATAAGTCACAAATGATATTTGTTATTTTATAAAAACGGAAGAGTATTGGATAAATTATTCAATTAGTCGTAAAAAAGTAAACGCTCCCTTTTCAACATGTAGTGAACGTAGCCTCTTGAGATTCTATATTTAGTATTGATCTTATTATTATAGTCGTAAAAAAGTAAACACTCCCATTTCAACCAAAAGTAGTGAACGTGACCTCTAGAAATTCTATATTTAGTATTGATCTTATCCTGTTTTCTATTTTAAGACACACATTGTTTTCCACTCTTTGCTGTCTCCTTTCCATTATTTAACAGAGGATACATGACATATATTTCAAACATTCCAAGCAATCGAAACTTTTACGTGACTCCGTAAAAACACCTAGTAAAATACTCCGTTTCTAAAAGAGATATTTTTAGTATTCTCGCCATTTCAGCGATAAGTTGAAAAATAAAAAAAAAAACAGAATCCTTAATTTTCTAAAGGACGATTTAGTCGTTTCGTATTAAATTGTATCAAAAACGTTTGCGATAAGGAACGACATTTTGCACTTGTAAATAGAGTGACACAGTTAGAAATATAGGGCATCTATGCTAGTATATATGTATATATAAATAAATAAATATATATATATATATATATATATATATATATATATATATATATATATATATATATATATATATATATACAGCAGTCAAAAAGTCTCCATACACCACCTGTTATGTTGAACTAATTAATTAGAACTATGAGAAAACATATTTAAATTAATATTTGAAAGTTAATCAACGAAGAACATTTTATTTAGAAGTTACATCATTGTTATAAAAATGTAAAAAAAATTAATGTCAAAAAGTTTCCATACGCTCAAGAACTGCATTGAAAAAAACACGTTATAATCAGCCGCATTTTATCAAGCTATTTATTGCTCGCTACTAACTGAAAACAAATGAATAATTTTCGGCCATACTTTATATTCTGTCATTTGTTGCTAGTAATTTTGCAGTGGGTTTTCAAAGTAGTAAAAAGTGAGCGAGGGAAATTGTGAAATTCCATTTCAAGTTCGAAAGATCATAATTGATTTATGGAAAGATGGAAAATCGTACAGAAATATAGGAAGAATTGTTAAAAAGTCGCAAGCTACTGTTCAGTACAATTAGACCAGTATAAATCACCAGGTTCCTATAAAATTCGACCACGTTGCGGTCGTCTCAAAATACTGACGCCACGTGAAGAGGCCAGTATTGTTAGACAAATACTTATAGATCCCCAGAAAAGTGCACCATAATTAAAAGAAGTATGGGAACTATTTTCGGAAAATGTTTGTTCACCAACAGTGAGAAATTGTTTACACAGGGCAGACTATAAGGGGTGTGCAGCCAGGAAGAAGCCGTTCATTTTTGAAGCTAATCACAAAAAGCGGTTAGCTTTTATTAGGGAATACGTTACTAAACCTCCTGAATTTAGGGATTCGTAATCTTTGGTGATGAAACTAAAATTAACCTTTTTGGGTCTGATGGCAGAACCAAAGTTTGGAGAAAGAATACCGCATTCGATATTAAAAACATTTGTTCCACGGTGAGACAAGGGGGTGGCAGTGTTCTGCTTTGGCGTGCATGTCCGCTGGAGGGGTTGGAAGTTTACATTTTATTAATGGTACCATGGATCAGCATGTTTATCTGGACATTTTGAGAGACAATTTAAGAGAATGTGTCCAAAAATTAACACTCGAAAAAAGATACATTTTCCAGCAGGACAATGACATACCGCCAACTTGGTGCGAGAATGGATGATCCATAATGTGCAACAGCAGCTTCATACACCTCCGCAATTACCCAATGTTAACCCCATCGAGCATTTATGGGAGGAACTTAAACGGCGTGTTCGCAAACATAATGTTTGAAATAGACACATATATGAGACAAAACAGAATATTGAACGAATGGGAGAACATGCCAGCAGAAGTTACTAGAAAGCTGGTTGCAAGCATGACAAAAAGGTTACAGGAGATTATCAAGGCCAACGGCGGTCCACTAAATATTAGTTTAAACGAAGTCGTTATTTCCGTTAAACTCCGTCAAACTATTATTGGTAATTGTTAAGTGCATGAAGACTTTTTTGACATTAATTTTGTTTATTTTTTTATATCAATGATCGAACTTCTAAATAAAATGTTCCGTAGTTTAATACTAATCCTCGTTGGTTAAGTTTCCAATATTAATTTAAACATGTTTTCTCATAGTTCAAATTAATTAGTCAAACATAACAGAAAAATAGTATAGAAAGGAGGTGATGTATGGAGACTTTTTGGATTGACTGTATATAAACAGGTTATAAAAAATAAGCAAAGAAATTAGAATTAACACCACATTAAAATTTTGTGTGTTAAATGAAATTTATACATACACACAGAACAATAATATAACATTCACACATGGCCAATGAAGTTATTTTTGAAATCTTTAAATTATTATTTATATATACGCTTTTTTGTAATAGGTAGTTCAGCGCAACTGCCATTGTCGTAGCCATATGGTGTTACCGTCTTAAGTTAAAGTCACTATTTCCTATCAATAACATTCCCGTTTACCGTCGCCAGTTAGTGTTACGGTTGACCGTGGTCAGTTGAAGGCACCGGTTACCATCGCTAATTACTGTTACCGTTGTCCGTTAGCGCTACCTTATGCCGTTATCTGTTGGTGTTACTGGATACTGTAATTAACGGGACCATTTCATTTTATGGCATTGGTATAACAACTAAAGACAAATCGAAAGATTCGCATCTTCAGAAGTCACTAAAAGTGTTCTTCGTATTTGCTGAACCATCCCAAGACACATTTCGCCGTATCACGGCTCCTCAGTTGGGCTAGGTTCAGCAAATACGAGAACACCATTTTTAGTCCTTATCTATGCCTTTGAGCGGTAAGCTCGAGAAGATGCGTTTCTGCAATAAGTGCCAGTCGTGCTGTGCCGCTCTGCTTGAAAAGACTTTGTAAGTCACCGACAGAGTGCAGTATAAGCATCTATTTGTCATACATTTCGTTTTAGCTTTATCATTCTCTTCACCAGCTGTAGTATTCTTTTGAGTCCTAGTTAAGGATACTCACAAACTGCCCCTTTACCATTCCTTCGCTTTTACTTAAAGGTTATTACTTGTATCTTAAGTTTAACAGTTAACATTGTAACTTTTTTCATTTTAAATCGCTTGTTTCATTTATTTGACCTGTCGTGATTACATTTCAGGGAACATGATAGACAGTCAACAGTTAAGAACTAACAAACACACTGACCTCAGGTCGTCTATTACTTAGCTAGGATGAAAAGTTTCTGGTATACGAGCCCTAACTCTATATCTTGCGTAAACGAATTTGGAGCAGCTACGAGGGGTGCAATTTAATCGAAGAAGCTGAAGCGATTCTTACCTTAAACATAGGAGATAATTGATTTCAATACATCTTAAATGTCGGAGTTTATTATTGTAGATCGCGATAAAAGCGCTTATATAAAAAGATAGAAAGTAATGATGCAAGGAATGATAATACTTATGTACCTATAAAAATTCTCCATATACGAGTATGATTTGCCCAGACGAAAATATATATTAACTTTAAATAGGCATTCTCCGACTAAATCGACATTTTTTTATACCTTTCCTTTATTCGCAATAAATCCGGACATGTTTGAAAATTTGAGGTTTTCTTTTCGAGTTATTTAAATTTCTTGAAATTATGAGTTGTTTTATTTTTTTCTGACAGTAATGACTACATTTTTTTAAGCAATCAATGGTAAAATAGTGTCCGTTCTATATTTCATTTCACTTTCATCCATGCCAGTGGAATTAAAAAAATTTAAAAATGTTTTTAAACTTAATTTTCTTAAGGAATCATGCCACAGGCATAATTTAACCATTTTTTAAATTTCTTCAGTGACATAGTGATAAGCGATGATTTAATAAATAAATATTCAATTTTAAATTTTAATTTTATTAATAACAATTAAGAGAAAACAATTTTTGCAACCAGTGATAATTATACAGGATAAATGTTTTTAAAAAAAAAGATGGTGGCATGGCTGTGTTGTATAACAGTTTTGACACATAAAATTTAAAGAATCTCTATTAAGCTAGGCAGAGATCTTTCTACTTATCTTATTTATAAATAAAATATCTTTTTTGGAATTGGTAAGTTTTTGAATTGAAAACAAAATCAACTATTACGGCCTAATGATTCTAACGAAAACAAAAATAGGTTATAGGGGACCATAGTAATCGATGCACCTTCTCCCCACAACATCCATCCAAAAATAGGTTAAAATTAGTTATTTAACTTAATGTAAATTTGTAATTAATAAATAAATTTTCTAACTTTAAGTAACATATCGGGTGTCACAAATTTAATAAGAATTTTGACTTTTTGCGAATGCTTTCTTTACTCTTAAAACCCTACTCTACCAAAGAATAACAGTAAATCCTAAACAATAAGAATGTTATAATTCTATATGATTTCTATATTATTTTTCTCAGTATCTACTAGAGTTCTTTAGAGGGGAATATTAGCTTTTACTATTACCTATTATTTGTTAACGTGTCTACAGGTATTATGGTAATGAAGAAACATGTGTAATAGAATAAAAATTAGTGTTTTAAATTAGTTACTATCCCAATGTAAACTTCGTCACCGCTGTTTTCTCTCCCCTGTATTGTTAATACTAGTAAAAATTCACCTAATCCTTATAATGAAAGCAACAGAAAAACGACCATTTGTACAGTATCGGTATTCATGTAGTAAAAAAGTTTTTCAATCGAATCGAATTTTCTCGTTTGTATAGGTCATCTGTGTAGCATTTTTTCAAATGAATAGATGCCCTGCCAAACGTGTCAATATAAAACAACGACTTTTGTTATTGTAAAAAAAAACATGTTAAAAACTTATGAAGTTAACATTATCTACATGGATTTTATAGAAGAACAAGTTGATAAAGCGGTTTACTCAAAACTTCCTTTCCTGTTCTAAAATATAATATATATATATATATATATATATATATATATATATATATATATATATATATATACAAGGCTGGTTTGAAAAGTCCGTGCAAAGTCCGAGAGATGGCACCACCGGCGCGTATCGAGGTCATGTTTAGTTAGTAGCATCTCTTGAATGAACGCACACCAAGTTTCAGCCATATTGGTCTATTTCTTTGTGTTTGGCATTCGTGTGAATCAAGGAAGTCGAGTGATTTTCAAGAAATGGACGAAAAAGAATTTCGTGTGGTGATTAAACATTACTTTATGAAAGGCAAAACGCCTCAGGAGACTAAAGAGAAGCTTGATAAACATTATGGTGACTCTGCACCTTCGATTAGAACAGTTTATAAGTGGTTTCAAAATTTTCGGACTGGCCATATGGGCACAAGTGACGCTGAACGTTCTGGACGGCCTGTGGAGGTTACGACTCCAGAAATCATTGATCAAATCCATGATATGGTGATGGATGACAGAAGAGTTAAGGTGCGTGAGATTGCTAGTGCTGTGGGCATCTCGACTGAACGGGTACATAATATTTTGCATAAACATTTGGACATGAGAAAGCTATTCGCAAGATGGGTGCCGCGATTGCTCACGCTTGACCAAAAACGGAATCGTGTGAAGTGTTGCAAGGATGGTTTGCAGCTGTTCCAGAAGAATCCGGAGGACTTTAAGCGTCGTTTCGTCACTGTGGATGAAACATAGATACATTACTATACTCCTGAGACCAAACAACAATCTAAACAATGGGTTACCAAGGGGAATCTGCACCAAAAAAGGCGAAGACCGTTCCTTCGGCCGGAAAGGTTACGGCGACTGTCTTTTGGAATTCGCAAGAGATAATCCTCATCGACTATCTGGAAAAGGGTAAAACTATTACAGGTGAATATTATTCATCGTTATTGGACCGTTTGAAAACCGAGCTGCAAGAAAAACGCTCGCGATTGGCCCACAAGAAAGTCCTTTTCCATCACGACAACGCACCAGCACACACCTCAGAAGTTGTGGTCGCAAAATTAATGGAAATAGGATTCCAACTCGTTTCACATCCCTCCTATTCTCCAAACTTGGCTCCCTCGGACTACTATTTGTTCCCCAATTTGAAGAAATGGCTGGCGGGACAAAGATTTTATTCAAACGAGGAGGTGATTGCAGACACTAATGGATATTTTGCAGACTTGGACAAATCCTATTATTCGGCAGGGATCAACAAACTAGAACATCGTTGGACGAAGTGTATAAGCCTAAAAGGAGACTATGTCGAAAAATAAAAAAGGTTTACCCCAAACACATAAGTAGTTTTTATTTTTGCACGGACTTTTCAAACCAGCCTCGTATTTATATATATATATATATATATATATATATATATATATATATATATATATATATATATATATATATATATATAGTGAAGTCAGCTTATAACGAACCCGTTTATAGCGAATTTCCGGTTAAAACGAACTATTTTATAATGCACGAAAAAACTTCCATAAGACCAATGCAAATTTTTATCGATTATAACGAACCCGGTTATAACGAACTTCCGGATAAAGCGAACCAAATTTGGATGTTTTGTGACCGTTTATAACGAACTTGCCACTCCCTGTGCTCGATGTCGCGCGACTTGATCTATGGAATTCACCGAATCCTGCTGGGAACCCCTATTCTACTTGTTTCCGCCGCTTCGCTAGTTCGAGCAGTATTATTTTCAATTCACTTGTATTATGTGGTTCTAATGCATATTTGATCAAAGTTACAAAGTTAATGTTTAAATTTTTATTTTAAAATGAGAACACAAACACGTAAAGCGTTTACTTTAAAAGACAAACACGATATTATAAGGAAAACAGAAAATGGAGTTAAACAAAGTGATATTTGCAAACAGTTGAATTTAACTAAATCTACGATTTCTACTATATGGACGAAGAGGCAGGAAATCTTATCAATCTATAATAAAAGAAATTTTAATTTTAAAAAAGTAAGAAAATCTACACATGACCAAGTCGATAAAGAGTCCTTAAATGGTTTTGTCAAAAACGACATGAAGATGTTCCTATTACCGGCTATACTTTACAAGAGAAAGCTATTGTTCTAGAAGTTGGATTGAACGATTTAAAAAGCGACATAATATTAGTGGGGGTAAGATAGTAGGAGAAACTGCAGGAGTGGGTATGACTGTTGTTGATCAGTGGTTGGCCAATGTATGGCCGGAAATTCGGAAAAGTTATGAATATGTGGACATTTTTAATGCAGATGAAACGGGTTGGTTTTACAAGATGACGCCTGATAAGACATTAAAGTTTGTCGGGGAGAATTGTGCTAGTGGAAAATTATCAAAAGTAAGGATTACTATGTTGGGATCCGCAAATATGTCTGGAACAGAGAAAAAAAATTGTTGGTGATAGGAAAATCCGCCAATTCCAGGTGTTTTAAAAACAAACATTTACCAGTAAAGTACAAATCAAACAGTAAAGCCTGGATGAAGCCTGGATGACATCAGAAATTTTTAAAAACGAACTGATCGAATGGGACAAAGAATTAAAATTCACAAACAGAAAAATATTACTTTTGATTGACAACTGTCTAGCGCACCTTGAAGTTGAAGTACAGCAAATAAAATGGGTTTTTATACTTTCATACACAAGTGCAAAGCTCTAGGCTATAGATCAAAATGTGATACATTTTTTAAAATGTCATTATAGAAAGATTTTACTTAAGAAAATGTTAGAGACGATCGATAAACTTAACATTTTTTCTGTAACTCTCTTGGACACTATAAACTTTATCCATATGGCTTAGCAAAGAGTCAGAAGAGAAACCATTGCAAACTGTTTTCAGCACAGCGGATTTTTAAGAAAGGAATGTAGATATGACTCAGATGAGGAGCTACCGTTGACTCAATGGATCCTACTGACTGTCTAGAATTTGTTTACGATGCTGACCTTCAACAAAGTACAGTGGAAATCGAGATTAAAAAGGTGTTTAATCACTTTAATTTTGAAGAATATGTATGTGCTGATAATGAATTAATGACGAGAGAAATATTAACTGATAATCAAATTGTGACATCAGTGAACCCTGGAAAGATTTTAAGCGATAATGACGATGAAGACGAGATTGGAGAAGGATATAATATTTATGTTCCATCCATTTCAGAAATGACCAAAAAAATGACTGAAACTCGCAATTTTTTGGAATCGCGTGAAGTTCCTGAACATATACGGAGCAGTTTTTGTGACCTTGACAATATATATAAACACCATTTCTTTTTCAAGTAAAATTGTACAAACGAAAATTACTGATTTTATTGTAAGGGGTGGGCCATTTAAAAGTTTAAATTTAAAAATGCAATAAAACAAAAACGGTTTGAAATTTTGCCAAATTTATTTTTTTGTTCCGGTTAGAGATGGAATATTATTTCATTCATATGGCTGCCGCGGCTGGCCTCACAGTACCCCATTCGATCGGACCAATTTTCGAACACTTTTTCGAGTGTATGGGGTTGTATCTCGGCAATGGCATCACGAATGTTGGCCTTCAAATGGTCAATTGTCTCTGGTTTGTCGGCATAACACTTGTCTTTAACGGCGTCCCACAGAAAATAGTCCAACGGTGTCAAATCGCAGCTTCTTGGCGGCCAATTGACATCACCATTTCGGCTAATTAAACGGCCAACAAACGTTTGACGCAATAAATCGATTGTGGCATGAGATGTGTGGCAAGTTGCACCATCCTGTTGAAACCAAACATCGTTCACATCAATACCATGAAGAGCGGACACAAAAAAATCGGTTATCATGGTGCGATAGGTGTATCCATTGCCGTAATGGTTGCACCGTCCACAGCTTCGATATTTTCGGGTGTACGCACTGTACGAACACGCTCACGTCTTGGCGCATCAACAATGAAACCAGTTGTTTCACGAACTTTAGCAATAAACTTGCGTATACCCGGGCACTGTTGGTCCTTCTCTGCGACCAAATTTTGTACGACATTTTCGTGCAATTTCCGACCAATTGTCTTTGTTTTGGAAATAAATTTCCAATAAATCCCAACGTTGCTCAAGCGTAAATCGATTCATTTCGTTCAGTGGAGATAATATACTGAATTTTGTGACAGAATAGAATGACATAAGTATTGCCAGATTCGAAATAACCGGTGGTTCAAATTTAAACCGATAGATGGCCCACCCTTTATAAATCACGTAATTTATTGTTTTTCTTTATACTCATATATGTACCGACATACATAATAATAACTTTAATGTGACTTGTTTTATTTTCCTTTGAACGTTTTCTTTTAATCTAATAATTATTATTATTCATTTTTCTAAACATTAACGCCTAATCTAAATAAAAAAGTAGTGAAGTGATATTAGATTTTGTTTATTGTTTGTAACGAACTTCGGATATAGCGAATATATATATATATATATATATATATATATATATATATATATATATATATATATATAATGTTTACTTATTAGAATTAGAGCCAACTCAAACAATGACTCTTAGTTTAGTTTTAATCACTAAAACGGCTAGTACAATTTATTAATTCCTTATCATGTCGAATTTTAAACAACTTTATTTGACAGAAAAATTTAAAATTGTAATATTCCCTAAAGTAAGGCTTTCTTCACGAGAAATAGCGAATAGGATAAGTGCCACCAATATATGTAAGTGTGGTAAGAATTTTAAAGAAAAATGGAAGTGGACATCAAAAGACTGGAGAAAAGTAGTGTTTTCAGATGAAGCATCTTTAGTTCTGATGGTGCTACCTATGTAAGACGTCCGGCATATGAAAGATTTTACGAATCCTGCACATTAAAAACAATGAAACATGCGGTAAGTGTAATGATCTGGGGATGGAAGATAGTTTAACTCCCTCAAATAGAAACCCTCTTTCACACTGTGAAGACTTCGTTTTTCAAGATGATTCTGTTTCATGTCATACAGCCAAATCTGTAAGTTACAACCACAAAATTGTGCATTTTTTATTTTCTGTATGATTGTATTTTTGGATAGGTAAGACACCTTTTAACAGAAAATGGTCTCAGCATTGCCATGGCCAGGAGACAACCTTGATTTAAACCCCATAGAGAACTTGTGGATGATCATGATGAAAAAAATTAATGCAGCCAAGCCTAAAAGTAAAGATAAGCTAAAGCAAATAATTGAGAACGTGTAGAATTAAGAGAACAGTGATGAAATCATAAAAAATTTGGTTGACTCGATGCCAACCAGAATTACATTAGTGATAAAGGCCAAAGGTGACTCAACGAAATACTAGATGAGGAAAAAAAATTGTTTCAAAACATATTTTTGATGTTATATTTTCTCCTAAGTCCTTTTTTACTTCCATGAAAAATGAAAGTACTCTCTTAATCACCAATACATTAGAGATTTTTTTTCCATGTTTATTTCCTTTAGGTTTTTCGCCTCCAATAACTATTATTTTTAATTTTTCTTTTCCCATTATTTGTTAAAATCATTAGAAGTTAGAATCAATGTTGAGTTTTGGAAAAATATCATTTTTATTGATTGATTGATGCAATTTCTATGACCGCGATTGTATATATAAAGACACTAAGTTTAGCTTTCCTACACTAGCTGAAAACTTAATCCAGGAACCTAACCAGTACAAATCGGTATATTAAATAATAAGTTGCTGACGTAACATTCACAAAAAAAAGTAGCAAAGAAGATGCTTCAAAGATACCTGTAAATAAAACCGGACATTAACCTCTACATATTGTTTCTTTTCAAACTGAAAATGAGAAAAATTACATTTATTATCACAAAAGGTCTGAAAAGGGCATATAACACGATATATATGAAGCACATCCTCTAACCCCATTTATCTCCTCAATGTTTGATTTTAAATAATTATGCTTAAAACTTATTACAACCAAAGACCAAGAAAATTATTGAAACTATATAAAATTGATCGATCCGCGCCCCTTTCCCTGCGGCGATATTGCTCAGAAACAAAAGGTTCCTTAACCCCTTCAATACTATATATATATATATATATATATATATATATATATATATATATATATATATATATATATATAACATAATAGATAACAAATTTAAAAACGGTACCTCAGTTCTTTCGAGGTTTTTGCATTTCATCGCTAGTAAGTGAAGAACTGTTAATAGTAATTTTGATAAAACTGAATAAAAGTTGTAAAGTTTTCATTTACATCATTTTCTAATATATCTTATAGTCAAAAATTTAATCTTTTTATCCTCCATTTTTCTACAGTGACAACAGCAAGAATTTATTTTTCAATAATTTAATATAACTGTCGACATATGTTCCTTAAAAATTCAGTATTTTCCATGGACTTATTTTTCCTATTTCTAAACGTGAATTGTTTTCCAATTTTTCTCCATTTTCTTTCCATTATTTAACGAAACGTATTTTTCAAAGATTCTCAGAAATCGACACTACTTCGAACATGACATGGTAACACGGCCAAATAGGGCACTCGGCTCTCTGTTGTTTTCCGTATTTACGCCATTTGAGCATCCTGTTGCCTTAAAATGTTAGGTCCTGTAATTTTCTAATGGATACAATAAAGAAAGAGGGCTATAGAGAGTCGTTTACTTCAATTGATACTACAAACAAACTAACGAGCAAAAAGTATAGATAGAGACTTGTAATGATTTTCTAAAGTAAAAACTATTATATATGATAACAATCAAATCTCTGTTGTTTCTTTATTGAATAAAGTTGGTTCTTCATAGAAAGTGAACGAACTTGATGAAGAAATTAAATTATAAAATAATGACAATTATAACGTGTTTTCATTATTCTATGTTTGTACATTATACTATTTTTCTTTCATGAATTTGTTTAAATTCTAAATCTATATACGAAAGTACTACTACTTATTTTAGGGCCTATGTTTGTTCGGAATTTATTTCAGTCTTTTATATTTTAATTTTGTATAAAGAACTATTTTTACCAATGTAATTATTTATCCTTTTGGAGCATTTTGTTGAATTTATTTTAAACATAATGTATTACGTTTTAACAAACAACCACTAGATGGCGCTATTGAGATGTGACATTACCACTGTTGTAAAATTGACATTTGTTATTGTTAAAACAGTGGCAGCTCAGAAATTGGCCGAGTAGTTTGTTTACAATGAGCGTTTAAAAAAAAAACAGTTTTGTGGACAAACGGAAATTTCATGTGAAGGTTTTCGTTGAATGATTTTTTACGATTTTAGTAAAGGCCTAACTTAACAACAATGCCTCGAATCGCTTTGTTCAACTTTTGGTAATGAATCACCATCAGAAAAGACTGTTTACAAATGGTTTGCAGAATTTCGACATGGTTGTGCTTCAGTCAGCGATGAATTTCGTAATGGTCGACTTAAATCAGTTGTTGTTCCAAAAAACATCGATGCTGTGCGCAACATGATTGAAGATAATCGGCATGTGACTTACCGTGAGACAGAGGCAGTACATTCGATTTTGCATGAACATTTAGCTGTGAAAAAGATTTGTTCCCGATGGATTCCGCATAATTTGACTGAATCTCAAAAACAAGATCGTGTCAATTGGTGCAAGGAAATGCTCAAAAAATTCGACCGAGGATACGTAAAATTGGTACACAATTTTGTATATGAGATGAAACTTGGATATATTCGTAGGAGCCGGAAACTAAGTAACAATCAACTTTTTGGGTGTTCCAAGATGAACCCATTTCAACAAAAGTGGTTCGTTCGCGAAGAACTTCAAAGAAAATGATCGATTGTTTCTTTGGTTACACTGGAAATTTTGCAACCATTATTTTAGAGGATCGAAGAACAGTTAATGCTGAATGGTATATAACAGAATTCATCGACGAAATCAGGAAAAACAACTGAAAACGTCATACTATTCTTCATCATGACAATGCCAGCTCACACAGCACGTCAAACAATTGATTATTTGACGGAGAAAAACGTCGAATTAATATCTTATTGTCCGTATTCACCTAATTTATCGCCTAATGACTTCTTTTTGTTCCCGAATGTGAAAAAAAAAATGCGTGGACAGTGATTTTCATCATCCCAAGACACTACTGAATCCTTGCAAAACCATGTTTTTGAGGTACCAACTTCAGAATGGAAAAAATGTTTCGAGAATTGGTTCGAACGCATTCAAAAGTGTATAAATCTTAAATGCGAATATTTTAAGAAACAATAAAATAATTTGTTCCAAAAAATGTTTTTCTTTCATTTCTTTTGTAAAAATTTAAAAGGTAGCCCTCGTAGAAAGGAATTACATTAATGCACAAAAACGAGTAGCTAGTTTAAAGCAGCTATAATAATGGAATCAACATCTGTCACCAATGAAAATAATGCATGCATACGTTTTTATGCAAAATAGTATTAAGAGCCTTTACTTTTAGTTTTTTGTTGAGTTCTGGTGGTGTATGATTTAAAATTTTGAAAATTATAATGGGTATAAAAACTGTAGTAGGTAATCTTAGAAAATTAGGTGCTTACTAGTAATAAATAAAAACAACTTTTATTATCGGAGATATCTGCAATTTCCACTTCTTGGTAATCTGAATAATACTGGAAAATAATTAGTACCTTTAAGATATTTTTAGAGGATCTTCACGAAAGGAATATCAGTATCATGTCGAAAATACTATCGAGTTATGTTAACTTTATTTAACAAAACATATTTAATTTTTATTATAGACCAGGATTTAGTGTAGTTTTATTTAAAAAAATTGTTCAGTCATGAATGTAACCGTGTATTATTTTTTCTGTATTCTACGAAAACTACTCAGTATATATCACTACTATACTAAACACTTTATTTTTGCACTCGACGTACGTTTTGCTAACCACGTTAGCTACACCAAGAGCGATGATTGACTGAAGCTAAACTTACAATCTAACTTATTTATACTTAGCTAACATCTGAATGGCCTGAACATCTGAATGGCCTGAAGCATTGGCATGGTTGGAACCATTAGTTCCGGATAAGTAACCAGTAGAGGGGACTATAAGGAATAGGCCCTATGTCTTTATTAAACTACTTTTACATTTTATAATTTCCATGCTTTCGTAAACATTTAACAATCTCTCAGATATATCTCTTTTTAATCTTAGATTATCTAAAATTACAGTGTGATCAACTTCAAGAGCATGTTGCTATACTTTTCTGTATACCGTATCTTAAATGTGCTAAATGCAATCATTCCATTTTTCTCACAATTACGGATTCTGCTTTGGGATTATCTAAAATATTCCTTAGATTGTCTGTTGACTTTTAAACTAAAGTGAGACCTGCTTTATTAAATTTTTTATTGAGTCCCCTGCTATATTTCGGACTATATGGTAAGGAAACATATTTGGTATTATTCACTTCGCGTATAAAAAAGGTGGAATTATGAATATTTAACCCGAACTTATGTCTATTTATTAACTTATTTATTAAGTCATTGTCATCGTAACATTCCTAATACAACTCTTTTCATTATTCCATTCCGAGGAAAAGTGACCAAACGGCGGCTAATTTATGTTGTTTGCAATGAAATGCATCATTAGGAATATATCTATTTGTACTGTGTCTTCTCTAGAGATATCAAATTCTAACTTATTATTATTTTCAATAATTAAAGTATCTAGAAATGGTAAATGGCCCCTTGTTCTCAATTTCGTTCAAGTGGTTAGGCTAAGTAGTAGTCAATCATTGCTCCTGATGAAGCTAACATGGTTAGCGAAACGTGCGTCGAGTGCAAAAATAAAGTATTTAGTATAGTGGTGACAAATACTGAGTAGTGTCACTGTGCTAAAGATTCCAAATTCCCAACATAATTCTACGGAAAATTAAAAAGTTTCCCATAAGACCAACACAGCAACAAAAATAGAGATATCACTTTTTCATGTAGATTAATAGATTGGCTTCGTACTAATTGCTTGTATGCCCTTCACCAAAAACCTCAAAACCATATTTAAATCTATTGTCTTGATGACAGTTAGTATTTCCACTACAAAACTTTGTAATAAAAACCGGCACAGTGATTTATTCAGTAATTCCCTTGTAATACATATTTTAAGTGCTGAATTCGAATTTCTCAGACAAAAAAATAATTTAATCCAAACACTACTAGTGGACATTTTGAGTAATAGGTACTTTATAGAAAGATTACTAATAACAAAAAAGTGGCAAATAGAGTTTTAGAGATATTTGTGACTGAAAACTAAAATTGAAAATATCAAAAATAACACAATCTTCAAATTCCGCTGCTCAAAAAATCGTAAAAAGAACGCATATATTTTATGCGAAGCAACGCGTCCAACTTCCATACCTTATTAATCCCTCACAAAATTGACCGATTGTAATTAATAAAAAAAAAATACATAATTTTTAGGTTCCTTCACTTTAAGAACGCTGAAAAGGACGTTTAATATATGATATTCCTTATTAATTTCTTACGTCTTTATATTCAATTGTATATTTGTATTTAAAAAATAACACAATTTTTAAATTCATCGACCCCAAGCATCCTGAAAAAGACGTGTAATGCATTATATTCAAGGCAGCCTCTCTAAATGAATAACGAAAAAAATAAGGCAATTTTCAGATTTCTTCAATCCATAAACCCCAAAGAGGATTTATAACACTTATAACACAACATATACAAAAGAGCACCTTTAATCTTCACCCCACCTCATGAATTCATTATATGTATAATCATAAATAATTAAAAATAACACAATTTCCAGAATTCTCGTATTCTAAAAATGACATGTAATACGAAATATTCGAAACAACACCCACCATCGCCTCTTATATGTTTGACTGTAAATATTTATGCTTAAAATTTGTTTATGATATCGATAAAAACCCAGAAAAACTTCATAATGATTTAAAAAATAAACCCCCGTCCCTTTCAACCCCACCACTTTGCCCAAAACTATAAGTTCTATTCATGTCACACGTATACCAACAATGATATCTCATTTTGTTCGGAAGTTATCCTACGAACAAACAGAGAGATATATAGTCTTTAGACGAACTGACAGACTAACTGAAATTAGTGACTATGTTTTTTGTTATCTGGGGATCCTGAAACACTTTGCTTTAGCAAGGGCAGTAATCTTATCCAAAAGAGCATAAAAAAGCACCAGTACGATGTACATACAATTATTCTCAGATATAGGCGTACAAATAATAATGACAAAATTGACAAATTTCGATATTAATACGAATATCTCCGAAAATAAAAGAATTTTTTGGTATATTCTGTGCTGTTAAGATATATTCAGTCATTTTTATATAAAATGCGTGTCCTCACGGTCCCTATATTTTAAAAACTCTAATTTCCGTCGGTCTGCTAGTACGTGTCAAATTTGGTATATATATATAATATTACATTATAAATATTAGATCGTATTAATCGAAATAAGAAGAAGATCAAAAGTGACAGATGTAATACAACAAATACGAATATTAAGGTGTAATTGGGTGGGGCATATTACAAGGATGAATGATAACAAATGGACACGCCGTATGGTTGAATGGAAGCCTAGAAAACATAAAAGATGCAGAGGTAGACCACAGACAAGATGGACGAACGATAAAACGATTAGCGGGACACGATTGGATGTAAAAAGCAAACAACAGAGTTCATTGGAGATAACTTGGGGAGGCTTACATCCGACTATGGATGGAATAAGCTAATGATGCTACGTACGTATTATGTAGAAAAGGAACATATAGTTATTAAGCCATATCGCTTCAGAGGATGAAGCTGAAACAGATGGGGGGTTGATGCATTTTATATATTTTCAATAGTATTATGAGATTTTTTTTGTAGTTTTTTATTGAACTAATGAACAAATGTTAAACACAATTATTTATAGTGAAATATATCCTCCTTTTCAGGGTCTCAGGAGTCCAGAAATTTGAAGATTATATTACTTTTTATTATTTTCAATTTTAACACAAATATCATGGAGAGAGAGAAAGGTCAAGTTATTGTTATAAATATCTGTAAAGCCCTTCCTCTATCCAACATTTTTAATTAATATCTTACCACATACTACTTATCTCTCAAAAGATCGAGTTGTAATGCTTGGCTAGAGCGTATTTAGTCAGTGCAAGAGAAGTACTGGGTAATTATTCTTTTAAATAATTTTCAAAATCGCAATACATGCACCACTAGAAAGAAACATACTGTATGGTGATTTATAATACTTCCATTTTTATTACTGCAAAATTGATAAACACTCTTTCTACCTTTTTCCTCGTTGATTAAAACGAGGAAAGATTGCAATGTTCCCAGCTTTCCCCCATTAGATAGTTTAACGAACCGATTAAATTAACTCAAAAAGGTTCTCAAGCACCTGTATGTAACAAGGGTTGGGTAGAGATAATGTTTAATTTTTTATGAATCTGGCAACTAAAATGTATTATTTTTTTCCATTATCTGATGCCTGAAAATTTATTTGAAATAATATACATATTGTTAATAATTATATAAATATCAAAGCTAAATCAGCATTCCTTTTAGAAGGCATATGTTTGAACTAAAATAATATAGCTATGTGCTTTGGAAATAATTAGTTATGTGTTAAGTTGTAAGAGTTTTAATCTTGCTTAATCATGACAGGTACAACACTTCTTGTTAATTCTCTTTATTACTAAAATAATTACTTATTTGTCAAAATTTGCATGACAAATACGAAACACTGATAAACGCATCTGCTGCTGCTTGAAGAAATCACAACGAAAATTGTATTTTCTGCATTGATAAAGATTATTTCTTCCTTTAAAAATCCACAACAAAAAATATTAAAAATTAAAATGGTAGTACCTTAATATTATATTTTACATGTATAGTTTTTAATTAATATAAAACAAAAAATCCGGCCAAGGGCTAGTGGACTTGCACAATTAGTGTTCCGTACCGTGATTGCTGAAGTTAAGAATTACCAAGAATATAAAAAAGCGAGACATCTTGTAGTAAAAGTTTAAAACAAATATGTGTTTAATTATAAACAAATAATTTTGTCTCGGTACCAATCCGTTGGTCACCAGTCATGGAATTTTATTTTATCTGTGATTAGCCACATGCTTAAAGCAGTAATGTACTGAAAAGTATGTGAGTATATTACTCACTGCACCGAATATGTATTGATATTTCGAAGCTCTTAGTCTCGGTTTAATTCAAAACTCCCCACAAAAAAAAATCTCCACCATACTGTCAAGTCAAATATATTTTCCTATATACCAGATAAATTATCAAACGCGATGCAATCTACACTTTATGGAGAATATTCAGTACTCTTAGAGATAAGGTTGGGAGGGACAGCGATTTTTGACCATTTTTTAAAAATAATATAAAGAAAAGTTTGCGCGAGTATTACATCATATATAATTTTAAACTCCTGTTTTTACAAGCTTTCATTTAACACCCCACTCGATGACCTTGCACTTCTGCTTTCTCCTTCCAAAATTAACCCTTTAAGCTAAAATTTAACTTTCAAAACTACACGGCTCTGATTGGGCCATCAATTCCTATATTTGTGCCAAATTACAACTTTTTTTAATTCTTTATAAAATTACAAACTGATGATCATTATTATTGGTTCACTTATCTGAATTTGAAAATATACTGTTGCTTTTTGAATTTAATAGAAATTAAGAGAATTCTAATTCTAAATAAAATACAGCGTGTGCAAATAAATTTGTTAGTACAAAGAAAAATTTTATTAGAAACAATCAATTAGGCATATATTTTAGAGTATGTTAATGAGTTTATTTTATTAAATATAAATAAAGAAGCAAATATTAGCAAAAATATACAAATACTTTAATATTCCTGGAAAAAAATCTTGAATTATGTAGGTGTGAAAAATAAAAAAAAAAAGGTTGAAATGGGTGAGCACAGTACAATGAGATACCTTTATTAAGTGGTTACATATACCTGAACGCTACAAAAAGTATGTATACTTTAAAAAAAAAAACATATTAAAGGTTATTAAGTGAATAATACAAAACAATGGTAATTATATATTTATTTTTGTTGTTAAATCGACCACTGATGGAAATTATGGCGCCTTTTTGTCTGCAGAATAACTTCAAAAAAGTAAATCCCATCTCCAAAATTATAAATAATTTTGGAGATGGGATAATAAAAATTAATTTTGTAAAATAATGTAGTAGGTAAAAATTGTCGAAGGTTTTTTTTTCAAAAATTTAATGTTTCAAACTTTAGTATGCAATTTTCGTCCAAAAAATGTATGTTTAATTATTTATAAAAAGTTGTCTATTAGCGAAATTTAAAAAACCTCTCGACATTTTGTAGAAAAAGTAATTATGAAGATTTAAAGAAAAAGGGTAAAAAAATATTAAAAATTGACTGAGTAATATTGCAGATATTGCATTGAGACAGGTAGCGGTCTAAATCCGACACCAGGTCACATTTAATGCTATAACTTTGTAATGGAATGGAATTTTCTTAAAAAAATTTTTGGAATAATTCCTAGAAGCATAAAAAATAAAAATTCGTAAAAAAAAACAAAAACGATTTTTTGAAAATTCGAGTTGTATGTAATCCCTTAAAAACACGACACATCATCAGAGTTACTTAAAGTCCTGCCGAGTGCGACTCTTCTACATTAATTGACTTTGTACCCAGGGAGATAGGTCTTATCCATTTACGTCAAAAAGAATTGCTTATCGAAGCTAACATTTTGTTTGCTTTGGTTTATGCAGTTTAACACATAATTATTTGAACAAAAACAGCTACACACAAATATTTCTTATAAATAAACTTAAAATCTACAAGCAATGGCCAGAGATATTACCTGTAGTTGAACCTACAGTTTAGTTTGACATGGCTTGACTTACCACGCAAAATATTACTAGGCCCAGTTACTGAAAATATTGTACTATTTCTGAATGCGATACTTTTTCATATTAGGAAATAAGCTTTCAATTGCTCTAATGAATATGGAATTCCCAGTGGAGGTGATTATAATCGCGCGTTAATTAAGTCCCTACATTCTGCCTTGTTTCTAATCCATAATCCGCCATATATTAAACATAAAACTTCCTAAGTTTTGAACGAAGCTTATATATTTCTCTAGAGTTTATGTTATTAACGGTATCTCACGTCAAAGTTTGCTAACAACCGTTTTGATTATTAGGTTTAAAAGTTGTAAATAATATTATAAAAAACATATCGTTTTTTTTAAACTTTAAAATTATAACCTTTTGAAGAATAATCTTTACCTGGACTTTCAATTGCGGCGTGATTACAAGCCATAACGGCTGCCACTGCTTCGGTTGTATTTTCAAACTCAAGAAGACCTGAGCTGCTACGCTCAGATTTCATCGGGAACAGTTTGACAGCCTTTGGAGGAACAACGTCATAATCTTTGAACGCTTGAATTAGTTCGGCTTCAGTTACTTGGGGCGGCGTGTTGAAGAAGTGTAAAATCTACAAAGAAAATTAAGAAATTATTTATTTTATAGTTGTTAGTTTGAAAATTGAAACTTGTGTGTGTACTTAAAACAGCAAAAACAACAAACGGTAATGACGAATAATCATAATTTTTAGATATACACTTTACGCTGTGTCTTACGTGAGTGTATTGCCGCGAGAGATGTGGGCTGTCTTGACCGCGCGAGAAACTCGAGCGGTGTGGGGACCTAAGTAGTACGTGCGACATGAGCGGTATGTCCGACGGAAGCGATGAAAATTGAGTATCTTGCGTAGCTGCAAGACCTACAGGCTTGAATCCTAAACTAAAGGGTTATGTTACATAGACTATTCACTCAAATGACGGCTACTCAACAGAAAATAAAAATCCCTAGAAAGTGTAACAACTTCAAAGGCACATCTTCCGTTAAATTCTAGATACTATACATCCTTGGTTGTTGGTGTTCACCCAGGGATTATTCTGGAATCTCTAGCTGCCCACTATTTGGTTCTCTAAAATTTACATTGGGTTACATGACGCTATAGGAAATAACAACACAAATCTTTAGTCTAGGTTTGAACATTCTAGGTTAAAAATTTTATTATTAAAAGGTTAATCTGTAAAATCATCCGGAACAGATAAGTTATAGCCCAGTCGCCAGGGGTTTTAGGCTCTCATTAAATGTTAACAGGCTGAATTTTTGGCACGCAGGTAGTTTTTTGGAAGTAAAATACGATAAAAAAAAGTTTTCTAAGGTTTGATGTACGCTAAGCCCACAGAATCGAAAATAAAATCAAAAATTCAGTTTTTCGGTAATATCTCGAAAAATAAAAAAAGATATCGAAAAACTAATAGCACGTGAAAGAGCGGGGAATTTTACAAAAAAAATAGTATATAGATTTTTTTTCAAGATTTTTTTATTAGAGTGAAAATTTACTAAATATTCAGGTAGGTGATTTAAAAAGTGTAGCGCGCCAAATAGGTTAATTTGAAAGTCTACGCGCACCGTTCAAAGGTTAATCGATATTACTTGTGTTCAGAGTGTAAAAAAAATTAAAAGATAGCTTTTTGAATAGGGGACTTTCGGCTTTCCGATGATACTAACAGTTTTTATTTTTGTTGCTTTATAATTTGTAAAACCTAAAACGAAATTTTTGTTTGGATGATTTTAACGGGCAAAAGTAAATTACAAATATTTAATAAAATATAGTATTGAAAAAAAATCCTCGTGCATATATCATTATTATACCTTAAGTTCCAATATAAGAATAATTAAAACTACCCACATTGTCTGTGTTATTTAAAAATTGAGTTTGAAAATATGAAAAGTAGTGCGACGCAGACTATTTTACGTTCAAAGCATTACGAGAAATGTTAAAAAAAATTGTAATCTTGCTTTTAAAAAATAAAAAAAAAATAAAATAAAAAAAATATATTTGAAGGTGGTAAATTAAAAGTCTAAGCTTTAAGTATAAAGTATTTATATTTCATTTAAACATGCAGGTACAAAGAAAACAGTTATTGGATACACAAAAATTCTAAATTACTCAAAGAAATTAAATAAATTACGTACTCTCTGGCCGTCAGATTGGATCCGCCATTTTGAACTTTTCAAATCTGTCATCAGATTCTTAATCAGCACCTCGAAAAACCCCTTACTAGCTAATTTCAAAATAGTCAACGGTATATAGAAACGTTAATTTAATCATAAACGAGGTTGGAAGCACTACAACTACAACAATTTTTTTTTTAATTACCGTAAAACTAAAAAAAAAATAATTTGTATATTATTTTGTTGTAAAATTTCCCGTTCTTTCACGTGGTGCTATTAATTTTGTGATATCTTTTTTATTTTTAGAGATATCTGCGAAAAACCGAATTTTTCATTTTATTTTCGATTGGTGAAATCGTTCACCTTGCTCTTCACTCAGATCTCCTAAATTTTCTGGAAAGTAGTCGAGGTGGGAATGAAGAAAATGTACTTTTAAACTCATTAGGCAACCTAAAGCTTGAAATGCTTTTAACATTCTTTTGACGATTTGTTTGTAGTTAGGGTCTTTGTTATTGCCTAAAAATTTCTCTATGACCTCTTTAAAGGCAATCCACCCTTCTCTTTGAGGATCCGTCATGGTTGTGATGAATTGTGGATCAGCCATAAGCCGTCTAATATCTGGTCCAACGAAACACCTTCCTTCAACTTTGCCTCCGAGAGGCCTGGAAACTTTGATATTAAGTATTTGAAGCAATTTCCATCTCTTCGAAGTGACTTTACAAATTGCTTCATCAATCCCAGCATTATGTGAAGCGGTGGTAGAAGAACTTTATGAGGAGGCACCAAAGTTTCATGCAGGACGTTCTTTTCGTCAACTTTAAGCTCCCTCGGAGGCCAACACTTTTTGGTCCAGTGATTTGCTCGGTCTCTACTATCCCATAGACACAAAAAGCAAGGGAATTTGGTAAACCCAGATTGTTGTCCGAGCAACATGCCCAAGATTTTTAAATCACCGCACACTTGCCAACCGTGGTCTTTATATTTTAATTTGCAAAGAACCAATTCCAAGTTCTTGTAGGTTTCCTTGAGGTGTACGGAATGACCGACAGGAATGGAAGCATAGAAACCGCCATTGTGAAGCAGAACTGCTTTAAGGCTTCTTTTTGAAGAATCTATGAAAATACGCCACTGTGCTGGGTCGTATGAGATCTTAAATGTATCCATCAAACCTTCAATATTGGTACAATAAACCAACTCGTCCTCTTGGGCAAAGTAGGAAGTGAACTGCTTCTCACGATATCTAAACCAGGAGGAAGACACTCCCGGCAAAAGTAAGTTCCTGCTTTTGAGCCTTGATCCAAGCAACTCAGCAGCGTTTTTGAGAAGATTCAAGTCTCTTACCAAATCATTTAGCTCGCCCTGGGAAAACAATTTCGGACTGCTGTCATCTTCAAATTGAAAACTTGACTTGTCATCGGGTTCAGGTACAGCACCATCTTCGTCAGAACTTGGAATCTCTTCCAAGGTAGCAGGGGCCTTGGGCACTGGTATTTCGGTCCCATGAGGGATGGGACGAATAGCTGATTGTAGATTGGGGTATGAAATGGACTGCTTCCATTTTGAATTATACCCTTTCACATTACACGAACAAAAGTAACAATCATCACTATGGTTCTTTCGCTCGCGCCATACCATAGGAATCGCATATCGGAAAGTTTTTTTCTTGCCCTTAAACCAATTTTGAAGGTCTTCAACACATCGTTTGCAGACTTTATGAGGTGCCCAAAGTTTATCCTGATCTCCAAGTTTTAAGTCAAAATACGTGAAGTATACTTTTTTTACAAAGTCCGTAATATTAAGTTGTTGCTTTAATACCATATATTCGCCAAAAATATAACAGAAACTGTCAAACGAATTCACACACTTCCGCACAGATGACATTGCACTATATTGAACCTAGATCTATAAAACAATGACGAGTTAACACGTAATTGTACCGCCCCACTTTCTACACTATCGGAGCGCGCACGTTCTGGTTACAACGTTTATGTTTGTTAATTTAGCTCACACAGGGCGTTCTTTATTTAGAAAGTAATGATAGTTATGGCCTGTATACATTTAAAAACAGTAATCAAAAGAAAATTGTATCTATTTATTTATGACTTCAAGTTAGCCCAAAAAAAAAACCTTTTTTATAATAAAATTTTGCGTTTTGCAAAATAACCTGACGTTCTGGAATTTTTTGAGTATTTTTTTAGTTTTCAGAACACCTAAATACATAGAAGTCAGTTGAAAACATCCAGACAGCATTTTTGTTGCAGACCTGTGTAATAGCTAAAATAAGAACTTTGTTCAATTGTGGCGATGATTTTTATATACGTAGGTTGGCTGATTGATGGCAAACTGTAACTTGAACGCTCAAGTCGGAAACAGCGTTTGCCGCTCACGTGTGTTTATGAGAAATATCTACTACAGTCAACCATTATTACATTCTTTAGTCTTTGAACTACTGATATTTCAGTTAGACATTTTCTTGTTCTTCTTTATATTAAATTACCTCTCTGTATAATATTGTATAATTAAAAACAGGACTTAAATATCCCATACAAATTTTGTCTCAACCACACTTGGATAAGGCTAAATTAAATTATGTGAATTGAATCCATTTTCAGTATATGGAGGATACTATTACTACACGTGCAAAAAGATAATTTAATTATCAAGAACCGCAAGTGCCTTTTACAGGTTGAGAGTATTGTTTAAAATGTAGACCTACTAGTCTCGAATTTAAATGAATCCAGTAAACATTTACTATATCTAATTCTTTTTTGTTTTTTTTTGCACGACCGAACAAAGTTATATTTATAATAACATTATTTAAAATACATAATGTAATCTTATGTTTAAAATTATTTTAACCATGACCGTAGCTGATTAATAATAAATTAATACTTACTGCTTTCAAAGTGTACTCAGTACGTAATCTTACTATCCAATACTGAAAAATAATTATTTATGCGTCCAATAAAAAAAATGTTATTACGGAGATTGCATGACGACACCATAAGAGAAAATATTAATGTTTCAGTTTCTAGATAAAAAAGCAACCAAACCTTGGTACCCTAACACGAATATACGAACTGTTATTCGAGCGAAAAATGTCAATATCAAACTTAAACGAGGCAGAAGGAAAAAGCTGAAGCAATTTGTTATTCAAGCTGAATCGACACAAAAAAAGAAAAACCACCTGATGACCAAGATGATGGGGCCTATAGCTCTTACAGAGTTGATCGTATAGGCTGCGGCATTTATTTCTTAAGTTTCCTTTACATTACTCTACAGTTTCATTAAATTTCCAGTGAAATGTTCTTACCCGAAACGACTCCTTTCTTTGACCTCGAGTATTTTTCGAGAGTTTTCTTGTATTAGTAACAGTACGTAATAAGGTGTAATATTTCCTTTTTGTAGCCTACTGGCTGTACTGGCTAATGCCACGTACCCTTTTTACCCCTTTCCCCTGAACTGATATCGTTGAAAAACTATAAACTTCGCTCTTTTTCTTTCAGTACTATATTTAACAAATTTAAAACTGATATCTCATTTCAATTTGGAGTTATAGTGCCAACGAACTAAGAGATCCACGAAAATGGAAAACTATATTTTTTGTGACCTACGGACCCTGAAATGTGAAGAAATGTCCCTTTGGCAGAAAACATAATAATTACTATTCTTAGATTGACTAATTTTGACTTAAGTAACACTTATAACGATTTGAATTTGAAGCCCCCAAGTTGTTGTAAAAGTGATCGCTAGTTTTTTTAAAATTAATTACAATACCCCCGAAATAAATAAAATGCTAAATATATCACATCAGGATTTTAACAATAAAATAATAAAAAAGAAAATGGAACTTAAAGGACTTGTGGGACACATAGTATAGTATTCTAGCCTACTATAAAGTCAGTAAATCTATTTGGTTATAAATATTTTACTTTTTCAAGTTTTCTATTTTTGCTCGATTTTCAATGGTACTGTAGGATATACTTTCGTAAACATTGGAACCAGTACGACGGTCTTTCGACCGGCAGGTCGACTGCAGCGCAGGATTAATTTTCGATAAAGAGCGTAAAACGATAGGTGTTTTACCTTAATTTTGTGTACGTGCTTTTAAAACGCTGCATCTTAATATCACAATTTTCTTTATCACTTTTGGGTTAGAAAACTCTCCTACTGGTAAGTTTCTGTTTTCTTTTCTTGACTATTTCGTTCCTTCTCAATTAACTCTGGAATCCCTAGTAAAAAAGCCTGCTCTCTTACAGAAAGCAAGCTGATGCCATTTTGCAGTAGCGCATTTCTCCCAAATACCTCTGCCCACATACTGCAGAGTCGATAAAATAAAGTCAATTGAAAAGCCTGAGATCTTCTTATAGGTGGTACAATATTTCCTTTTCTTTTCAGAGTTTGATAACTGTTATTACTTTTATCTTCTATAATTTTTACCATCAGACTCCTTTTTGGCTACAGTTTTTCCAATTAAGAGATTTTCAATATTTCTTTGTTATCAGCTTCTTAGTCTTCCGGATATTCTCCTGTTTTCCCTATTTCTGTGTCAGCTGTTTACGGAGTCCTATTAGCAAGACTTCAGCTCACTCGCCTAAGCAGACGAGATCTTTCAAGAGTAAAGAAGGAACGGTTTAAGGCCAGTAATATTTTATGAATCTGAAAATCGTTTTATTATAAGTCGTATCATATATATATATATATATATATATATATATATATATATATATATATATATATATATATATATATATATATATATATATATATATATATTAGTATTATACTGGGTTACAAGTTTAATAAGTAAATCTCTAGAAATAAATGTATGTTTTATTTTATCCTAATTTCTTTTATTTTATTGTCTAGTCTAGTGATACGTCAATTCTGTTTAGTAGAACAACGCTTATAGAACCTAGGTAAACACACTTACTGAAAATAAATTTAAAAAAGGCATATTTGGCAGCGTCTTTACTGCTAGCGCCATTCTCTGCGACAACGGAGCAGCCGTTTAGCACAGGTAAGTTTCTGTAAAAAGAAGCTGCCGCAAGGGAACGATAGAATGTCGCTAAGATGTAGCTAGATCTAACCTAAGTTATTACGATAAAATAGAAAGAACGTAGAAAAGGGTAGTTATAGATAAATGAAAGATGAATTGAAAAATATGATTAATTGCGTCTAGTCAATACTAGAATTGAACACTCCAAGGAGAATCTTACCTTGCTAGGCGGCTGAATTCTGTTTTTGCTTGCCATCGCTGGATTCATAAATCTGTTGTTTTTATTATTCAGGTACTCCTTGTAAGATGGTGATTTATCAGGTAATGGGTATGGATTGGTAACTTCGCTTAGATATGGTTGTTTACTGAATGCCAACTGCAGTTTGTGTTCTTTTATCTAAAATCATAAAGTATTTTTAATAGATTTTCTTTAAATTTTCACCAAATGTTCATTACATCAGGATTCTGGGATATGAATATAATGTCTCCACGATATAATGTTTACAGTCAATAAATCAACAAACTAACGGCGTTATACGCCTCAGTTTGGTAAGTTAGAGGTAAAGCAAATAAAACTATTTTTTTAAACTTACTTTTTCGTTTTCGTTATCGTTCTGGTTTTCTTTAGAGTGATGGTGATTCTGATAGGGTGCAGCACCAGTAAGTCCTACAGACACGTTATTTAAATTCTGTACGCAACGTTCAACTGCCACACTGTCACCCAACTGTACCATTGCAGTGCCCTCTTTTGATTTAAGAAATTTTATCTGTAAAGAAAAAAAAACGGTCAAGTGCAAGTTGGACTTGCGCAATTAGTGTTTCGTACTGTAATTGCCTTTAAAATAAAAAAAAATAATACAAAGGTATAAAATGATCAGTGATGGGATGAGATTCCAGAAAATTAAAAAAAAAATTTTGAGACATACTTTTCGAGATAAGGGAAGGGACGTCGATTTTTGGCAATTTATACAAAGAAAAGCGTGCGCAAGTATTACATCATATATATTTTTGAACTCGTGTTTTCACCAGCTTTCATTTGACACTCCACTCGATGACCTAGTAATTATGTTTTTTACTTTCGATTTCACCCCTCATATATCAGATAAATTATCAAACGAAATGTACTTGTGATCAATCTACACTGTATGAAGAATCTGCCAGAATTTTTTCAAAATTTTCTAATCAGTATTTTCCGAGATAAGGTGGGGGGATAGGGATTTTCGGCAATTTTTTTTTTTAAATAATACAAAGAAGAGTGCGCAAGTATTACATCATATTTATTTTTAAACTTGTATTTTCACACCCCACTGATCTAGTAATTTTTTTTCACTTTCAATTTCACCCCCCATATATCAGATAAACCATCGAACGATATGCACTCGTGATAATTTTCACTCAATCTAGACTCTATGAAGAATATTTCAGAATTTTTCAAAATTTTTTGATTAGTACTTTTCGAGATAGGATAGGGAGATAGAGATTTTTGACATTTTTTTTTAAATAATACAAAGAAGAGTATGTGCAAGTATTACATCAAATATATTTTTGAACTCGTGTTCTCACAAGCTTTCATTTGACGCCCTACTCGATGACCTCGAAAAAAAATACTTACTCCTACAAGCTAACCCGTTGTCAAAAAAAACTCTCAAAACTACATGGCTCTGATTGGGCCATCAATTCCTATATTAGTGCTAAATTTCAACTTTCCATGTCAAATAGTTTCTGAGAAAATCGGGTATGACAGACAAACAGACACCAAAGTGATCCCATAAGTGTTCCGTACGTACATTTTAAACAGAGTCAACAAAGTTGATCATAGAAACATTTATGTACGACAGCTACTTATTACTATAAGCAAGTTGTAAATTTTTTTTAAGTAAAAAAGCATATTTATTAGAAAAAAATTTGAAATTTTCGTTTACGTCAGACACCAGATCAAAATTTAACGTATCCTCTTAAAAGTGTTAGCTTTAGAGATGAAACAAATACAGTGTGTTATAAAAACAGTTTGAATATATTGAAATGGGTAACTGCTGGAATCAAAGGAAGAATTATTACTTCTTTAAATACATCTAAACATTGTTTTTGAGTCGTTGAAATTTTTACAGAAACATCGGCTTTTTATTTACCCCATTATTGCGACGCCAATGGTATCATATAAAGGCGAATATAAAAAATTGTGCAAGCGCACTATTAAGACATCTGTAAGAGCCTCATTTGTTGACTTATGTAGAACATGCTCGTTAGAAAGCCTTCTAGTGAAAAATTTTATGTAAAAAAGTGTATTAATTGATATATTTAGAAGATTAATAACGATTACCTGCTTAATTAGTAAAGTAAAATTAGCGCCCTTTTCATGATCATGTTGATGATAATAGGATAACACGAATTATAATTTTGAGGCTATGTTTTAATATGTTTTTGGATATATGAATGCAAAGAAATAATAAAATAGTAGACAGTTGGTTGCTCGGGCGGTAAGTTGATTTAAACACATTATGGGATGTCAGTTGAGGCGGTAGTTTCTCATACAAAAATTTAAGGGTTCTTTTAGGTAAGTCTGCCAACTTAGTTTTGAGAGTTTCCATTTCTATTCTTCTTCAATTATTTTTAACACTAGCATTTCCCAATATCAGTTTAATATATAGTTTTCGTAACATACTTTTATGTAGAATTACTACCATTTTTCTTTTTCGCAAATATTATTTGTATTATATACATATATATATATATATATATATATATATATATATATATATATATATATATATATATAAACTCCTGGACAAAATTGCTGCTGCTGCAAAAAAGCTTATAAATTGTTCCCTTTTTCAAAGTAATACGTTTTTGTGGTAGACTGTTTTATTTTTGACTCCGAAGAATTGATGAATGAATCGAACAAGGAATTTAACTGAGCACGAGGTAGTGCGAGCCTCCGTTTTATTGGACGAGGGATATTGTCAGAGTTATGTTGCCAATTTGTTAGGCAAACATCGTTCCACAATAAGTTGTATGGTAAGACGCTTGAATGAAGTAGGAACTTATTTTAGAAGGCTAGGGCAAGGGCGAAAACGACGCACTAGCGACCTAGATGAACGTTTTATAAGACAATATGCTTTAAGAAACAGGACTGTCACTAGTTCTATAATAAGAAACGAACTCGAAGCTGTTCGCAATGTCACAATTTCTTCTAAAACAGTTAGAAGACAGTTAAATGAAGCTGGATTAAACAGTAGGAGACCAGCCACTGCGCCCTTGCTTACTAGAGAGAACAGAGTTGCCAGGTTACGTTTTGCTCGAAATCACGACAACTGGTCTGTGGATGATTGGAAACAAGTTTTCTTCACAGATGAAACTAGGGTTAGTCTAAAACATCCAGATGGTCGTGAGCGAGTATGGCGAAGACCAGGAGAGAGGTTTGCTCTTTGCAATATATCTGCAAGAATTCCATTCGGCGGTGGCTCTGTTATGTTCTGGAGTGGCATCTGTTTTGATGCTCGCACTGAGTTAGTTCAGGTTAGACCTCACGTGGCTAGGGAGGCACTCGATTATCTTAATCAAGTTGATATACTGATTATGCAATGGCCACCAAAAAGCCCGGAACTAACCTGAACATGTATGGGATCACCTTAAGAAAAATGTGAAACGTCATATACCTGCACCTAGGAACCTGAGGGAACTTGAAAATGCAGTTATCACAGAATGGGAGCATATTCCTCAAGATTTTATCCAAAATTTAATTAAAAGCATGCCTAGGCGCATAAACGCTGTCATCCGAAGTAGAGGAGGCAACACACGCTACTAGTGTCCCAGTTACACCATTAATTTTGCTACTAGTGTCTCAGTTTATTTTTTTCATTATTACATAATTTCAACGATTTTATTATTAGGTCTTAAGAATAATTTTAATTCGAATCTTATAGAGAAATTTGGTAGCTAATTCACTTTTAAAGTATCCGAATAAGTTTTTTCTAACTTTTAGTGTAACCAATGGTCATAAAAAATTATTAAAATTAATTCATTATAGAGATTTGTATGATTTAATATATTGTTGCGTTAATTTTGTCCAGGAGTATATATATATATATATATATATATATATATATATATATATATATATATATATATATATATATATATATATATATTTATTCAAGCTGTTCACGTTAAGTCTAGGAGATATGTTCAAATCGTTAAAGTGGGAAACTAAAGGAATACTAATGGACGGTGAACGATTAAATCACTTAAGGTTCGCAGATGATGTCACTCTGATCGCCAACGCAAAAGAAATGCTGATGGAATTAAATAACAAGTCTCGAGAAATAGGTCTAAAAATAAACTTCACCAAAGCCAAATGTTTGTACAACGAAAGTGAAGACAACAGCCAGGAAATATTAATAGAAGGTGAAAGAATAGGAAAGGTACAAACATTTATATATTTAGGACAAAAAATCGAAATATCAAAAAAATAATTTAAAGGCTGACTTGGATCGAAGATTTTCGTTAGCTTGGACTGCATTCGGTAGGTTACAATCTACATTTAAATTGGACATATGTAATGAAAGACTAATATTGTCAAATTTCCACTTTATTTAGTTTCACTGAAACTGTATGACGCGAATCGCTATACTATAGCTTCTTCTGATACAAAACGATATTTTGTATCAGAAGAAGCTATAGTATAGCGAAACGCGTCATACAGTTTCAGTGAAACTAAATAAAGTGGAAATTTGACAATATTTGTCTTTTATTACATTCATTATGAATTTCCATCAAGTAACAGCCACAACAATTCAAAGTTTAAATTGGACATCCTAAACACAATAAAAGCCAGAGTATTCGATCAATATGTACAGCCGGTATTAATATATGACACTGAAACGTAGGTTTTAAATAAAAGTATGATAAATAAACTCCAAGTAACCCCAAGAGCAATGGAAAGGAAAATGCTAAATATTAGACTCCAAGATTACATTCCTAACATCGAGATACGAAGAAGATCAAAAGTGTGTAATGTAATACAACGAATATGTATATCATGATGGAATTGGGCGGAGCATATTGCGAGGATGAATGATAACAGACGGATACGCCGTATAGTTGAATGGAGGCCTAGAGAACACAAAAGATGCAGAGGTAAACAGACAGCACAGACAAGTTGGGCGGATGACATAAAAAGATTTGTCGGACACGACTGGATGCAAAAAGTAAATAATAGACTAATAGACCTCCTTGGAGACACCTTGGGGTGGCTTACATCCGACTACGGATGGAATAAGCTATTTAATGAGCGTTGGTTAATTCTTGGGGTTGATATATGACCTTTAGGACGATGAAAAGCCCATAGTGACGGCAAGACAAGTATAGCTTTTATATTACCTACCTGAAAAAAAAATTATTTAATAAACCAACAAGCGTTGGTTTATTAAATAATTATTGATAAACTATATTTAATAAGGTCCTTACCTATCAATAAATCTATTAAATAAATGTTTAAACTTATTATGGTGCCTCATACCGAAAATTGTTATTAGGAAACAATAGACTTTATAATATAGCGGGTAGTAATTAAATTTTTAATGTTGCCTATTGATCGGTAATTACAGCTTGTAATCAATATTTCCTAGAAGCTCTATTCGACATTGTGCTTAATAAATTACCACCCTTCTGCGTATCTGCATTAAAATGTCAATAATAATTGCTTCAATTTGGAACATGACCGAAAAAGTGTGGCTAAGTGTAGTTTCTTTGTGACAAAGGATTTCTATGTTCGACTCTACTTCAATATTTTATTCGTTTGCTCTAAAAATATTTATCTATTGTTTGCTCGGTCTTCATAAATACTTAAAACACTGTCCTATACCCAATTATATTTATCCTAAGTTTTTTTGTGTGAATATAACTACTTCAGCTATTTTACTAAAAGTCCATTTTTGTATATTCTAAGTTAAATGCTCTAATAATATGAAGTGGGTGCTACATATTAAAATTTTGTATATAGAGTAGTTAAAAAAAACATAAAATATAAATGAAGAAGTCAGTTATATTATATATCTAACTCTAAACAAAATATAGGCAGTATTTGGTGTAAAAAAACCTTCTGAATTATAAATTTACCATTAATGTAAACTCAACATTTTTTTGTAAGTAAAAACTTTGGGAAATTTGCTTCGAAATTAAATCGTATGTACAATATAGTAGATATTTTTTTCAAGTCTAGTATAATGGATTTTGATAATGATCATCATTTTCTTTGCTGACGAAATTTCTTTTCAATTTGCAGTTAACTTTCATATTTAATTATATCTTGCCAAAATTGAAATTATTATTAATAAGTAAAAATTGAATTTCTGTTGACCATGAGAAAATTTGGCTCGGTAAAAACTACCTTGAAAACATTGTAGGTTTCAATAACATCTTAATAAACTATGCCCATTTCGCATTGCACTGCATAAACACTACTTAACTTAATATTTAAAATTCACTATTTTTTCAGGAAATATTTTAAATATTTTTAATATTTACATTTTTATTTTTAATTTTGAAAAAATATTTAAATAAGATAATGGAGAGTCAATAAGTTTTGAAAGCGGAAATGAAATAAGATGAATTAATGAGTCGAAATATATTTAATTCTCAGTATAATCTCCCTTAAGCTTAATACATTTTTCCAACGATTTTCCAATTCATTTACCCCATCTCTGAAGTGGTTTTCCGAAAGACCTTCAAAATACTCATCTACGGATGCTATCACCTCATCATTTGTTGAAAAACGCTTCCCACGTAAAAATCTCTTAAGATTAGGAACAGATGGAAGTCAAACGGAGCCAGATCTGGCGAATAGGGTGGATGTTCCAACAATTAGTACTTTAATCCGACCAGTTTTGCCGTTGTCAAAGCACCTCTGTGAGCAGGTGCATTGTCATGATGAAAGATGTTTTTTTTTTACAGATCGTGCCTTTTATCAGGAATTTTCTCAGCCAGGTGGTCCAAAAGGTTCATAATACTCTCCTATGATTGTTTTATCAGTTTGAAGGTAATTAATTAACAAAATTCCTTTTGTACCCCAGAACATTGATGCCATCATTTTTTGGACGACTTTGACCACTTTGGCTGCTTTGGAGCTGAACAACCGGGCTCAATCCACTATGCGGTTTGCTGTCGCACTTCAGGATCATACTGGTAAATCCAAGTCTCATCCATAGTTACAAATCGATGCACAAAATCAGTTTTATTCTTTGTGAAACGAGCCAACTGTTGTTTAGAAAGCTTCTCGAGTGCATTTTTATACAATAGTTAAGATCTCATGTACTGGTCCACGTGAGATGATTACAGTCTCAGCTAAATCATCCACGGTTAATCGACGGTCTTCCATTACCATATTTTGTACTTGCACAACAATTTCTTCAGTTGTCACAGTTTCGGGATGTCCTGAACATGGATCATTATTGACGCTTGTACGATCACATTTAAACTCGAATCCATCTATGAATAGTTCGAAATTAAGGAGCAGACTTCTTTAACACTTTTACTAACTTTGCAAGAATTTCAGTTGCCGATAAACCTTCCAAAACAAAGAATTGTATAACTGCACGATATTCGATTTTTTCCATTTTTAGAAAATACTGTCAACACGTTTACCAGCTAATAAACAATAAATGACTTGACAGATCGACTTGAAATTTAGGGTGTGTTCATATAACAGATGAAGCTTCAACATGGTGTACAATATTTGGTTCAAGTGATGCTCCATAGGTGTCGCTTTCAAAACTTATTGACTAACCTGATACTTAAATAAGAAAAAATAAAAATAAAGAATGTGAACGTTACGCAGAGCTTTAATAAGATTCTTAATAAGCTATTAATATACTATATTGGTAGGTTTTTTTGGGGAAAATTAATTGCTTAAGTTTTTACTTACAGATTACGTTAAATTAACATATCAATTTTAGTTCTGAAAGGTTTATTACTTCACGAAACATTAATTCACTTAGGGGGGAATCACTGGCGTAAGAGTTTGAATAAAACAATTTTTTTTACTTAATTCTAATGCATACATCTTCATGTGATACCGTCCTAAAATATTATGTTAAAATTCCTAAAAAAAATAACCAAGTTACAATTTCTTTTTTATTGATGCGTCCGGAGGATGAAACGCTCGCCGGGAATACCTGTTGGGGTAATGCAGTATCGTCAGGTATAAACAGATTTCTATGAAATAATATTATTTCAAGAGACTAAATAGAATTGCAGTGCAGCTTTTTATTAAGTTAGCAACCCTAATCATGCAATTTTAGGTTAGTTTTTGTTCTGTTGCATATATCTAGGTAACGATCAGTCTGGTAAAAGTTATTAGTTGGGTTCTATATTATAAGTTATAATTTTAATGTAACGATGAATCAAAAAGATAGAAGAATGGCACCCAAACGAAAAAGGAGGAATACATACTACGACGCTAATCGTAGCAGCAAAAAATTTAGACTGCAGGAGTTGATAAGTCTTCTGTGAATCCAACGATTTTTCATAAACTAATAAATTTTTAACTATATCTTTAAAGACTGCAAATTTCATAAAATGTAAATTTTGTAATAACGCCGTAACTTTTCAGGAGGCAAACGCTCGCTGTTTTGGTTTTAAAGTAGTTATAAAATGCAAATCGTAAGCACCGAAATATATAAATTCCCGCCATATGAAGTTAACTGCCGATTTATGTTTACTGTGAGATTGTTTGGAATTGGACTGAGTGATTCTGGACAATTGCGAATCTCTTTTTATGACACAGTAGCTTAAAATCTATAAACTGTGTCGAAAGCGCAACCTGAAATATTTATAATATAAAGTGTCAACCAAGTTGCCGAAACAGGCTGTTGGAAACAATTACGTACTGCCATTTTTTTTAAAGGATAGCACAGGTGCGGCAGGAAAATCCTTATAACGCTACAGGAGCAACGCGTGTGTGACAAAAGTAATTCTCATCGATCTTGAATAGCTATATTCGGTGAGAAACACCAATTTTCCATTAATCGGGGCAGGGCATCTAAAAATGATCATAATGTATTTACAGAATAGGCTCAAGTTACTAACCGTTCTTCCATGTTTAAAGAAATCAAGGTTGCAGGTGAGTGCTGGGTCTCCAATCAGGTGAAAAGCTGTCTTCTAAACAGAATCCAATAAACGCAGGGTATATTTGGGCACGGAGACGCACTTAATAACACAGGCCAGCGATGAAAAAACTTTTTTAATAATTTTACCTGATTCCTATGTTTTTTGGTGTGCCGAGTCCGAAAATAATAATAAAAAAGTGGTACCACCTACCAATTTTTCACATTTTAATATTCAAAATATGAAAAGTTTATTTTTTATTATTCTTATGTTATTAGGTCGGGCAATAAAATCAGAATTTTATAAGGTTGGCAGTAAAATCAAATGTTATTAGGTTGGCAGTTCTGATAAATGTCACAGCTGTTTGTTTTCTTCCAGTTAATATAACCTCGCATTGCAGTGTTTAACCCATGTGCTTTAATTCACACTCAAAGTATCGTGGTTGTAAAAACTCTCCCAACACTTTTTGTTATATATGTGGTGAGTTTGTAGTTAAAAAACATCAAAGAAACATTATTGACTTTGTAAAAAAAGTATACTTTGCATATTTTGGTGTAGAAATCGGCAATCAAGAAAAATGTTGGGCTCCTCACAAAGTATGTTATGTTTGTGTCAAGGATCTTAGGAAATTGTATAAGAAAAGAAAGTTTTTAGATTTGCAGTACCCATGGTATGGAGAGAGCAAGAAAATCAATCAAATGAATGTTATTTTTGCAGCGTTGAAGCTTTTGGATATAACTCCAAAAATAAAAAAAAGTAACTGTCTATTCTAACTTTACTTTAGCTAATCGGCCGGTAGGACATGGACCGGGGCTTCCTGTCCCTGAGCCACCTCAGTCTATTGATGACGTGTTACAGTCCAGTCCCGAATTTAATGAAAGTCGACCGGATGATGATGAGTTACAATGTTGTCTAGAAAATTTATAACCACAATTGTTTACACAAGCTGAGTTAAATGATTTAGTAAGAGATTTGGGTCTGACTAAGGAAAAAGCAGAATTGCTTGGTTCTAGGCTGAAAGAAAAACATTTATTGGAATCTGGAACACCTATTTACCATTATAGAACAAGAAAGAGATCAACAGTTTGCTCAGTTTTTCAAGCAGGAAGAGGATTTGGTTTACTGCCATGATATTGGTAGTCTAATGAAGGAATTTGGCATTGAGTAGAAGAAGGAAGATTGGAGGTTTTTTATAGACTCATCAAAAACAAGTTTAAAAGGTGTTCTGTTACACAACGGAAATACTTATGCTTCACTGCCTGTTGCTGATTCAGTCCATATGAAGGAAACTTACGAAAATCTTAACATGATTTTACAGAAAATTAACTATCCAGCTCACGATTGGATACTGTGTGGAGGTTTAAAAGTTGTCTCCATGATCCTTGGTCAACAAAAGGGATTTACAAAGTTTCTATGTTTTATATATGAGTGGGACTGCAGAGCAAGGGATCAACATTGGTCCAAAAAACAATGGTCCGTAATAACAAACTTAACACCTGGCGAGAAGAACATTTTGCATAAAACTTTGGTAGACCCAAAAAAGATTCTTCGACCATCACTACACATCGAGTTAGGCATAATGAAACAATTTCTGAAAGCCTTGCCTAAAGATGATGAATGATTTAAATATTTATGTAAAAGATTTCCTCATTTATCAGAAGCCAAACTGAAAGAAGGGGTTTTCGTTGGGCCTGATATTCGTAAAATGATGTTCGATTTCAACTTTGAAGCAAGGATGATTAGAAAGGAAAAGGAGGCTTGGATATAATTTAAAAAAGTTGTGACTAGGTTTTTGGGTAACGTGAAAGACCTTAACTATGAACTTATCGTAGTTAATATGATAGACAAGTTCAAAAATCTGGGTTGTCTGATGAGCCTTAAAGTTTACTTCTTGCACAACCATCTTGACTTTTTTCCTAAAAACTTAGGCGATGTGAGTGAAGAGCAGGGGAAACAGTTCTATCAGGACATAAAGGAGATGGAGAAACGGTACCAGGGACGGTGGAATATCAACATGATGGGTTATTACTGTTGGTTACTTCATAGAGAACAACAAAATGCATCACATCGGCGAAAAAGTTATACAAGAAATTTCACAGAGAAAAGGGAAAGGAAATACAAAAAATAAGCACCTAAAATATTCACATTGAAGTGAAATATGTTATCGTGAGTAAAAATTGTAGCCTAATCAAATAAAAGTACGGTTTAAGTTTTTATTTTTTATGTATCAAATTTTCCCTATTTTGTCATGTCATATTGTGAGAGAACTGTGGGTGATACAAAAAAACTGATACCAGATACGGTTTCAGCACCCAAAAATACATAACACTTAAATATATTGGTTTAAAAAGTTTTTACAAATATTTTTTTTGTTAGCCTGTGTAATTAATAATTTATATTCTTCCTTATCGATTACTATATAACTCACGGCTACATAGTCGGCACATGAATGCATATTGTTAGTGTTGTTTTAAATCTTGTTAAAATGTGCAGATAAAGCACTGAAATCTGGTAATAATATCCCCGTCGCTCTCCGGGCCTTGTTTGGGAATTACGATGCTTATCAACTTAATATTTTTTTTGCTTCTGAACCTTCCGTGGTACAACGTTCTAACGAACTGTGAATGCGCTCTAAATTAGTAACATATACATCGTCCAAGAAGCCTCTACTGCAGGGGTGCTCAAACTTGAACTGCTGGCGATCTACCTCAATATTGTTAGACTACGATCGATCGACTCTGAGAGGCTGCAAGTAAGTGTGATGCAGGATTTTCGTCTAGGTAGGGTGTATCGTGGCACAGATATTAGTTTTCCGCACAATATGCATTTTTTTAGTCAAGGTAAGTGTAGGTCTGCGCTAAAATGTCAATGAAAAAACTCATAATTATTCAAAATTGCGAGTTTATTGGTTCTTACAAAACAAACGAATTCTAGTGTCTAAACTTAACTAAAGAGTGACTTTGGATGTTGAAGCGTGGCACTGCATGTCCTCAGCAAACTTTTCATAAGATGGTACGTAAGTACCGAGTGCTAATCGCAAGCATGATGACATATGTTCGTCAGTTAGTCGATTGCGATATTTTGACTCAATTATCTTCATTTCAGAAAATGCAGACTCGCACAAGTAAGTTGACCCAAACATTGCCGTCAGGTAAAGGGCGATTTGCCTTAGATTCGGATATTTATCTTCAGATATAAAACACCAGAATTTTGTATCAGATGCTGTAGCTTTGAGATGTATATCTGATATAATCTGCACTAACTCATTTTCAACAGAACATGAGTCCATGTTAAACTGACTTGCTATTTCAGTAGCTAATTCCTCAATGTTTTTACACGAAAAATGATAACTCATAAATTATGCGATATTTGCCAATTTACTGAAATCATAAAAATCTATTTCGAATTGGCCCAAAATATTTGATAGTTCTGCCTCATAAATATCATAATTCTACTGAGGAATCCTTGCTTTCAAAGACGGAAAATTTTTCAGATCCTTTCTTTTCAGTTGATCTATCATAAGTTGCAATTTACTTTTGAATGCGTTTATTGCGCTAATCATCTCAATAATAGTTTGTCCTTTACCTTGAAGCTCCAAATTAATGGTGTTTAAATGCATTATGATGTCTGTCAAAAATGCCAAATCAGTCAGCCATTTTCCGTTTTTCAGCATCTGAGTGTCATCACCTCTTTCGTCCAGAAAAGCTGTTATTTCGGGCAATAATTCTTGAAACCTTTCTAGGAATTTTCCGCGACTCAACCACCTGACATCCGTATGAAGAACTAAATCAGTGTGTTCAGCTGACTTACTATCTTCCAACTGCAATTTAAAGAGCCGTCGTTGCAAGCTACGTGCACGGATAGAATTCACAATTTTTATTGCAATGCCCATAATCTCCTCCATGTTTAGAACTTTTGAACACAAAACTTGTTGATGTATAATGCAATGGAAGGAGAAAAATGAAGGGAAATCATCATTAGCTCGACACAATGCCACAAAACCGTTTTCGTTTCCAGTCATTGCTGGTGCTCCATCGGTTGTAATGCACACTAGTTTATATATTGGTAGCTTGTAGTTTGTTACAAAATTGAAGAAAACGTCATATATATCTTCGCCACGGGTCTTTCCTTTCAGAGGAATCATTGTCAAAAGCTCTTCCTTAGCCGACATGTCATTGAATACCATTCGAATAAAAATACACAGCTGGGCAGTGTCTGTCATATCGGTGGATTCGTCGAACTGTAAAGAAAAGTATGTACATTCCATGATATCATGTTTTAGTTTATCTGCCATGTCCTGACTCATGACTTCAACACGCCTTGTGACAGTCGGACGAGGTAACTGAAGTTCTCTAATAGCAGACATAATCTCGGTTTTATTTTTAAAATCTCCAAATAAAGTCTCACCCGCTTCAATAAATTCTTCCTTCACAACCAATCCACCATCAAATGGTTTCGCTAATATATGAGATATTTTAAATGACGCGATCGTTGCAGCTTTTGATTGTTTGGCTGGTCTTGTGAACATGGTTTGTTCTTTTTTCAAACAAGTTATCAAATCACGTACTTTTCGTTTTCAATTCACTCTGTGACGGAAAATCCTTTTCATAGTTTTTATGAACCGTTTTATGATGCCTCTCTAAGTTCCCACGCTTAGGTATTGCAACTGACGCACGGCAAATGAGACAAATGCACTTATCCTTTACCATACAAAAGAAAAATTCTTCCTCCCAATCGTTATTAAAATGATAAGTTTTACTTTTCTTCGCCGCACTCATTTTTGTATCGATGTATCGCCTTCAAGTTACAACTCAGACTGACTCCTATTCCTGCAGGCGCAACATTTATATCGGCGCGAACGAAGTCTCGAATGTTCTCGTCAAACACGCCTCCCAAAGTTTCTAGAAAAATCGGCGGGAATCAAAAACGCGGCTTTTCTTTGACAAGTACTGCGCGTTCCTTTGATAAAGCCGCCTTTTGCCGCTAGCAGGGGGTTATTACGATAAAAGAAAGTGATGAGGGGGTTATTCTGGCCTAATTGTGGATCGAATAAATTTTAGTAGTCTATTCATTACATTTTGTTTTAGTTACCTAAAACAAAATCTGTGAATAGTTCTATATCTGAATTTTTTTCTCGAGATCGACTCGAAAAGCACTCGCGATCGACCGTTTGAGCACCCCTGCTCTACTGGATCTAAATATTCGTACTAATTTAAAATATCACTGGTTGTCAAAAACCAACTACATTATTCTTACCCTAGCAACATTCCCATATAAACACATCAAATTGAACAATTTATCCGCGTTGGTCCTTAATGGATCCAATCCGTATACCATCAACACAGCGCCGGGCTGCTGAAACGGAGTGGCTCTGGGAGGCTCTCCTGCAGCTCTAAAATCTGGAGCAGTTGTAGAAGGAGGTGGGGCGCCTCCTTTTCTGAAAACATCTGCCGCGGCTGCGGCCGCTACTGCTCCCGGTCCGAACGGTGGTGCATCGTGCGGATATCCGCCAGGTGCTATAGCCGCACTGCTTAGGTCTTCGTAGCGATGTGGATCCGATGGAAATGGATCTGAAAATTAAAAGAAAGTTTAATAGTTGAAATCATTAATTCAATAGTTTCAAAATTTAATAAAGATAAAATTTAAAACAAGTAAACCCAAATTAATGCCTAGAAATATGGGCTACGAGAAATATAGAAAATATCTAAGCACAAAAGACATGAATTTAATTTAACTTTAACATCATGGCTAAATATCATATTTTGAATTTTACTTCAGCGGAACCAGGTGAAGTAGCGGAGAAAAATTGAAACTTTTTCTTAAATACATCAGCTGATTCATAATTCAGCCAAAGTGAGGCATAGCAAAAGGAGGTAATTCATTCAAGATAATCTAACTGATCTTGCTAAATAAATAACTTAGTTCATTTTAGATTAATGCCAGGACTTCGTATAGCTTAATTTATTTAATAGCAGAATAAAATGTTCAGAAGCAAGTTATAATGAAATTCTACAATTTTACACATTAAAAACATAAAAATAAAACAGTAGAATACTAAGAGTAATAAAATGGGTAAAAACGAAAAAATATGTATTAAAAAAATATGCAAAAAATACTTAAGCCGTAACTAGCTAGTGGTGAAGGAGTAGTGACTGTGAATTTTATTGAGCGTTCTAGTATCTGCATCAGATTTGGCTTAATAAATAAAAATTAGTGTCTCTTGTTATTATTCTGGAAAATAAGTCATTAATTTCCATTAACTAACTTAACTAAGTGCCAATGACAAGTAATACTAATAGCGGTAAAAAGCTAAAGACAGCAGTTCTATATTTGACTAAGGCCTCCATGTAATATTAATTACAAAATAATAAATAAAACCGGTCAAGTGCAAGTTGAACTTGCGCAAAAAATGTTCCGTATGTTGATTGCTTTTAAAATAAAAAATGTTGTAACGGAAGTATAAAATGATCAGTGACTTCACAAAACACACCCCAAATGAGTTTTCAACAAAGTTTATTTCCAGTCTTTACTGAAAATTGATGACCTTGAAATTTCTGTTTTTTTTTTTATATACCAGATAAATTATTAGAGGTAATGTACTTGTGATAATTTTCGTTCAATCTACACCCCGTGGAGAATATTCCAGAATTTTTTCAAAATTTTTTGATAAGTACTTTTCGAGATAAGGCGGGCGGACAGCGATTTTTCGCGATTTTTTAAAAATAATACAAAGAAAAGTGCGCGCAAGTATTACATTATATATATATATATATATATATATATATATATATATATATTTTTACTCGTGTTTTCATAAGCTTTCATTTGACACCACACTCGATTACCTAGTAAAAAAATTTTTTTTTCACTTCCAATTTCACCCCCCAAAACTAACCCCTTAAGTCAAAATTTAACTTTCAAAACTACGTGGCTCTGATGAGGCCATCAATGCCTATATTATTACCAAATTTCAACTTTCTATGACAAATAGTTTCGGAGAAAATCGGGTGTGACAGACGGACAGACAGACACCGAAATGATCTTATAAGTATTCCGTATGGAACACTAAAAATGACTAATACAATTTACTAATTTTAAAATAATGAACAACCGAATCTCATTTATTTTCAGTCAATAAATTTGAAAAATAAAAATAATGAAATAAAGATTTTTTAATTTAAAACACATTTACTCATAAATAATATAAGGTAACATTTTATAAAAGTATGTGGAAGTCATCTAGAATTCCACCCACACTAACCTAAACGAGAATTCGTATATGCAATTATATCATAGAGTCCGGCTATTCAATTTAAGTCATATCGTAAATTAAACTGAATAGCAGGACTACTCAATTTTATTTTTATCGCTCACCTCCCCGCCTCAGTAGGGATTTTACCCTTTTTCCATATCCCAAGGATATCGGGGAGGATGTCGTAATATATACACACCGTATATATATATATATATATATATATATATATATATATATATATATATATATATATATATATATATATATATATATATATATATATATATATATATATATATATATATATATATATATATATATATATATATATATATATATATATATATATATATATATATATATATATATATATATATATATATATATATATATATATATATATATATATATATATATATATATATATATATACCCGTCAACGTTGTCCAAGTGCCGAAACATACATTTTTGTATTTCACGGCACCTTTTAAACAACGCGGTAGTGCTGCCACGGACGTTACTTGCATTTCTGCAAACAACTACTACGTATGTACGTGGCCAGGCCAAATATACTTAAATAAATTAATGTAAAAAAAAACCTGCCTGTCTTCTCCGTAGATAAAAATACCTAGTGGAGGCAAATGCCGTAAAATTTTCATAATATTTGGAAATTTTCGAGTACAGCTTCGAAATCGATTTAAGTACTTTGAAACAATGCCAACATAACGTAAATGAGTTTTCTTAGCCTAAGTTTGACCGCAAGGTCACTTTTCTTCTATTTTAGTGCCTTTTTTTCACATTCTAACGCTTTCGGCTCACTATTTCTTAAATATCTCAGCTTATGTTTGTTGTTATGCGACAAAAAAATTCATTTGACTTGCCATAAAATTGACTAAAAAACTGCGTAGATTGCATTAAAAAATATTAAGTACATAACCTAAAAAAAGTATTTACTGAAGAATGTTTTTTTTACGTGTAACTTCCGTTCAATTCGACATTACGGCTTCAAATTATGGGAAAATATAGCTTTTATATTAACAAAAAAAAATTCAATTTTTTTCGCTTTTGCTCTAGAAAAGGTGTGGCTCATTCAATATTTTACCTATTTTACAGTAAAATTATGATTTAGATAACAGAAAAAGAAAAAATACAACGAAACAAAAATGGACTAAAATAATGCAAACAAAAAACTGTTGAGAGTCAAAAATCAATCATCAATCACAATTTTGTTCTAAAATAGGTAGTACTTGTTTTAAAATCACTTTATTTAAGGTGAAATATTGAATAGAAATAAAGAGAATTAGCCAGACCTTTTCTAGAGGAAAAGCAAAAGAAATTGAATTTTTCGTAACGAAAAGAATGAGAAATAAAAATATAATAATTTTTTTTCCTTCTAACCATCTCGAAGAGCATAAAATTTCTCATATTAAAAAAAAACTTCCTAGGATCTTTTGTCCACAAGAAAAATCCATTATAAGATTTGAACTAAAATGCAAATTTTGACCAATTCTCTTAATACTTCTTAATAAAATTTGTCATGTATATATATATATATATATATATATATATATATATATATATATAAAGTTTCTTATAATTTGAAGCCGTAATATCGAATTGAATGGAAGTTACCCGTAAAAAACCATTTTTCAATTTGCTGTAGTAAATATCTTTTTTAGGTTATGTACTTAATATTTTTTAGTGCTATCTACGCAGTTTTTTAGGTAATTTTATGAAGAGTCAAATAATTTTTTTGTCGCATCCCAACGAATAAAAGCTGAGATACCTAAGGAATAGTGAGCCGAAAGCGTTAAAATGTGAAAAATGCACTAAAAAAGAAGAAAAGTGGCCTTGCGGTCAAAATTAAGCTGAGAAAACTCGTTTACATTATATTGGCACTATTTCAAAGTAGTTAAATCGATTTTAAAGCTGTACCCAAAAATTTCCAAAAATCATGAAAATTTTACGGCATTTGCCTCCACTATACTCTTTCTTGTGTTTCTCTTAAATATTTTTATTTTTTCTCTGGATTTAAGTTTAATTTATTTCAGATCATTTCACCTTTTTTGTAAACTAAAATTGAGAATAAAATATCGACTTGAAAATCAGAGTATGATTAAATAATGTTGATATAACGTTCGTTTCAGTAGATGCCAGATTACACTTGTTAGCTTGGAGTTAAATATTAACTCTTGTTAACACTAGCAATAAGTAATAATAACTCTGAAATTTTAGCGAAACACTTTCTGTTCAAAGTAATTTTCTCGAGTCTCGAACCATAAATTTCCGTCAACATAAAATATTTATAAGTCCCTTCGGGGGCCAAGGGATACACTTAGTAATCTTTAGATAAGGATTTGCGGTTTTCTAAAATAAATTTTGAAACGACTATGATGATAGTCTTCGTTAGTAGAATTATTTTAAGTTTACTTTATATTCGTATAAAATAGTTAATAAAAAAACAAATATACATCAATACATCGTATGTTTGTGGTGTTTATTTTCACAACACAATTTCTTAAAACATTCTAGTTTCTGAAATATACTTAATTGTCACTGTTACAAGTTTTTATATTGGCAACGAAGTGTTGAAAATCTTAAGCAAGACATATTTTAATATATGGCATAATATTATGCTTTTTTCAATTTGTAACTGTTAATATTTTTGTCCTAAATCATCATTTGTTTATTGAAAAATTACTGCCGAATTCAGTTTATTGTAACTCACAACAGCGAAATTTGATTTTTGGTTTATATATATATATATATATATATATATATATATATATATATATATATATATATATATATATATATACAAGGTGCGACAATAAAGTAATGAGACTGATGTGATAAAAAAATTATTTATGTTTTTAGTCAGCTGTAGTGTAATCTCCTTCAAACTAGTTTCTTTCTGCTTGCACACTCTTATCCCAACGCACCTGCCACTGCTGGTAACTTTTCTGGAACTCTTCTTCTGGAATGTTATCTAAGACTCTTACGACATTTTGGACATCTTTTGTTGTTTGAAAATGGTGTCCCTTGACTGCCAATTTGACTTTTGGGAATAAAATAAAGGTCACAAGGGGCGAGATCCGGTAAATAAGGCGGCTGTGGTAATACTGAAATGCATTTTGAGGTTAAAAATTGCTGTACAGACAATGCAGAATGACATGGCGCATTATCGTGATGAAGAATCCACGTCAACAATGTTTGAACGGACACGGAGGGCCCGTTTTCGAAGTCTTTCTAGAATTTTTTTGCAGAAACTGTTTGTCCAGGAGGCACCTCCTCTTTACGAACAATGCCTTTGGAATCGAAAAAGCACACAAGCATGCATTTCACTTTTGCAAGACATATTTTAATATATGGCATAATATTATGCTTTTTTCAATTTGTAACTGTTAATATTTTTGTCCTAAATCATCATTTGTTTATTGAAAAATTACTGCCGAATTCAGTTTATTGTAACTCACAACAGCGAAATTTGATTTTTGGTTTATATATATATATATATATATATATATATATATATATATATATATATATATATATATATATATATATATATATATATATATATATATACAAGGTGCGACAATAAAGTAATGAGACTGATGTGATAAAAAAAATTATTTATGTTTTTAGTCAGCTGTAGTGTAATCTCCTTCAAACTAGTTTCTTTCTGCTTGCACACTCTTATCCCAACGCACCTGCCACTGCTGGTAACTTTTCTGGAACTCTTCTTCTGGAATGTTATCTAAGACTCTTACGACATTTTGGACATCTTTTGTTGTTTGAAAATGGTGTCCCTTGACTGCCAATTTGACTTTTGGGAATAAAATAAAGGTCACAAGGGGCGAGATCCGGTAAATAAGGCGGCTGTGGTAATACTGAAATGCATTTTGAGGTTAAAAATTGCTGTACAGACAATGCAGAATGACATGGCGCATTATCGTGATGAAGAATCCACGTCAACAATGTTTG
>CM032453.1:70352477-70532477 GCA_019049505.1 Pachyrhynchus sulphureomaculatus | reverse complement strand
TGGAAAATATACTTCAATTTGAAAGAGAAAAAAAAACAGAAGAAAATAAAACATGCACTGAAGTATAACACGACTGTTATTCCATAAAAAAACTTCCTTTTCCTCTTTACAAGGTGGAATAGAGACAATTCTAATAATAAGGTTGTCATTCGTTTAAATAAAACTTCTTCAGATAATTTAAGTAGTGCACTAAACAGCAGCATACATTCCGTTGTTAGAATATTGGCCAGTGATTCATTTGTTTACTCGTTTAAAATAATGTTTCTCTACCTTGCACAATGCTGTTGGGTGTAACCATTAATCTTTTTAAAAATAAAGCAATAAAACTGCTGCAATATTTATTGAAAACTCGACTGCATTTTGTTTTACAACCACTTTTTTTATGTAGGAAATAAGATTGTTTGATCTTGTGCCAATATTTTGATTCTTTTTGCGGACTGTTAAATATTGAGCAGTTTCAAGAATTATAATAAATAACGGCCTATCTAGCCATACAAATCAGAGAAAGAATAATGTATTCTTTTAGTTCTATTCTAAATACCAATCTACATTCTGTTAGCACTTATTTGTGGGAATGCCTCTTCTTCCTCCTCCCAACACTTAGAGTGCCTCCTCCTTCCTACACACATAGTTCCTCCTTCTCCTTCCAACACACATAGTGCCCTCTCTCTCAACACACATAGTGCCCCCTCTCCCAACACACATAGTGCCTCCTTCCCCCAAGACACAATTATATATCTTTATATGTTTACAAACTATGATCTGCCTCATCCACCTCCCCGAAATATTTTCATATAAAAATCTTGAATATGTTACAGGTCAAATCCTACAAAAAGTAGGAAGGGGAGCTAAGAATTATATGGAGACTCGTCAAACTGTTTGAAGTATAAAGTAACATAAAAATATGTCAACATCTAGCCAATCTGTTAGCGATTTGCACCAACAAATAAAAAAATAATTATATTATAGTGATTGAATGGCCTAAGGCCTGGACCGAGGGTATTTTTGTCAGTATTTAATAAAAATGATTAACTATACCTGTTCACTACGGGTCAAAAAAAAGCGAGGGAGGGGTAAGGGAGCATAGATAGATTGGAGTTTAGGATTACATGAAAATATTCTATTAATTAGAAACTGTTTAAAATAAGTACATATATTGCTTATATAAGTAAAAGGTATATTTAATATATTTAAAGTGTTTATCACAAATAAAAAATACATTTGATAAAGCATAGACAAATGATGACTTTGAGTGATATACAAATTTTGGTGTTAAGGTTTTTAAAGTTGGTTGATCATCTAGCTGAATCACAGGTTTAGATGACGTTTTTTTAGCATACTCCGCTTTTTCAGTTCCTTATAAACGAATAGTGTATCCTAAGTAAGTTGCTTGACAATATCCACAAAAGAATGAAGAGGTGTGTATCCTAAATTCCAGTTAATGCAGTGATGATCTTCCATTAGTCAAATAGTTTGTTTGTGTAATTTCGGAGAAAGCAAATTTAAAGTGAAATGTTGTTTAAATGCATTATAGCTTATTTTTCTTTCCATTGTAAGCAGCTGGGAATAAACTTAATTTTTTTCATCTACAAATTCTTGCATATCCATAATAAGTCTCATAGTCATTATTATATGAATGACAATTAATCTTTAAATTAGAAAATTTCTAGAAAACAAATTGCATCAAATTTGTTAAAGATTCAAATAAAGAATCGAAACGTAGCAAAATAAATAGAGTATTATACACTGCCGTCCCCATTCTCACCACCTCTTACCAACTATATCCACCTGAAAGACACTATTAAATATGTATTCACTAATATTATGAAAATTTTTCCCGGTTCTTGTTTCGGATAATGAACAAATTTTAAGCCTAATTATTTAGTCAAACGTCTAAGGGATTATTAATGAGGTAGGGCTTGGTATATATGCGTCCGTACCAGAACCTAATCTCTGTCCGCGACTAGCCAATTTTACAGAACCATAGTGAAAAATCAGCATAAAATTCAGTTTTTCAAAAACTGAGCTTTCAAAAGTTTATTATTTCAAAACACTTGTTTTTTAGCAGCTTTTGAAAATTTTATTTCTTAAAAAAAATTTCTTTTGAAAATTGTATTTACTTTCGAAAATTATTCACCGACCTATATATCTTCGTTTTTGAACTAACTATTATTTATAACTTTTGGTAAGAATTCTATAAACTACAATTTTAAATTCTTCAACAAATTTTTAAATAAAAAAAGTAAAGTTTTAGTACAAAAAAACATAATTTAATTTCATATGACCATCCTACTTCAGTAACCAAAATTATAGTTTCATTGAAATTAGAAGAAAGTTGTAATACCGTAAATTATGAGGTTTTAGTCAACTTTCGATAAGAATTCTGTAACTACAAGCAGTTTTTAGGGAATTATATGATACTCTAATTCTAAATTCTAGTAGCTTGTCTGGTTAAATTTTGATCTAAGTGACAATTATAGTTTTTTTCTATCGTATTCCATGAAGCACAAGAAAATTTTAATGTTCTATCTAATCCAAAAATTTTTAAGGTATTAAACTAAACCCCTGAAAGGAAAGGTTTAACAAATGATACATAATGAAATTATAACAACGGCTGTACATGTACAAGGTTATTGCTTATAAATGAACCACTCCTCTACCTCGCAAATTTGGAGAGTTAGGTAAAAGTGTTAAATATAGAAGTTATAGCATTAAAAAAAATACTGTACTGATAAAGAAACAATCACGCATCTCGTTTTTGACATATGACACAAATTTTATATTTTCAAATAGAATATTATTTTTTACTTTTATAGAAATCTTAATTCTAGAAATGTCAATATATATTTTTATGATGTTATTGTTCGAAATAAAAAAGAAAAATAATTCTTTTTCTGGGAGTGAAAAATGATATATATACGAAATATTTAATAAAATGGTTATAACAAATGGCAAAGAGGGATTATACAAGACTTTATGGAAATCAAAGAAAAATTCCTAGCTTAAATACATTTCCAAGAATAAATAAGCATATTTTAACTGAAACGACGTTAAAACAAAAGAGAGAAATTTCCCAAAGAAGGAAAAACTATGAAAATTTTTTTTTGCACTTTCAAGGTGCCTTACTACTACTGTAAAGGTAAACAAAAATCAATATTTGGTATTTTCTTGATTTTAGAAAATATAGGAGATTAAAATAGCTGATATTTTTGAGGATCTTGGGAAAAAACATATTACAGGAATTAAAATACTTTATAGAAACATGGCTGTCAATATATAAAGTTTTACCGGTACAGCATTTAACCCAGGGAAACAAAGAATAACGTTTAGGCTTTTTCTAGATATAATGTAACAGAAACAAGATGCGCAACTGTTTAATAAAATTGTTTAGACCTATGAGTCAGTTTTCTCCACAGTCAAAGATTTTAATAAAAGAAAGGATAACTTTTGGGCTAGCGAAAATACAAAAGCGATACGAGACATAAAACACTCTGGCCGTCAGTCTGTTCGGATATGGTGTGGTATAATGAATAATAGATTAATACGGCCTATATATTTTAATAATAGTTGAAATGGGGTAACTAGACAGACAACAACGAAAACTGTGAAAAATGTAGTCCCACAGTAATTAATCTTTTCAATAGAGCTTTCCATTTATGGATTGGCGGATTTTACTGTTTTGGATATCTTTTCATGGAATTATTAAAATGACAAATTAAAAAGTGGAAGTGACTTAACAGTGAATCCGCTAAGGGAGGGAAAAAATTACAGGCGATCGTAATTTCAAATGATCAAGGTTGGAGAATCATTTTGGCAGCGATAATAAGACAGAAAAATAATTTATAGGAAATACCTTGAGCATAATCAATTTTAGTTTATTTATAATAGTAATAATATCATATTCAGAACCAAATGAACACTTCTTTATATATTTTTTGTTCACAATTTTTGGTAATTTTTACCTTTGTATTATTATTTTCTTTCGCTTCAAACATTCTTTCAATTAAGATGTGGTTATATATTCTTGTAAAAGCTTCTTTACCTCTTACTCACTCTTGAACACTCTCTCTGTTGTGCTTGCCTTTTGTTATAACCATTTTTAATAAATATTTCGTATATCTCTCCAACAGAAAACTTTTACTTATTTGAGTAATATACTACAACAAAGGTAATATAACTGTCACTGTGTGTAACAATAGCAGACCCCTATTTTCACTAGAAGGATTTGAAATATTCTTCGAACAACATAAACTTATTTCTAATATGAATGATGTTAGATTCTACTATATAGATATGGCATGGGCCATTATTTGAATGAATGATTTTGAAAAAACAGTTTTATTATATAAATAATATGAGAAGATGTACTATTTCTATTCTTAACATTCCAAATCCCTAAATAGAAGGAAGAAAAAATAACTGTGCCCTTAAAAAAATTAGTATATCTTATATTATTTTGGTTGGATAGTATTTGCGTGTCATAAGGTACAATGTAAAAATATAGATATAAAGCAGAAAAACCAATCAATTTTCCTTTTCTTTTAAGAATCTTTTTTGGTGTTTTACGTAAGTTTATCATAATTCTTCTTTTGGGTTATTTCAGGTAGTTTAGCCGGGAAGATCTGTATGTGAAGAACAATTCATGAGTTTTGAAATGAACTTCATTAAGACTAATAAATATATTTATCGTGGCTAATTAAGTAACTATCTTTTACAACGCTTAAGTAAAGTAAAACTTTAGTATTAATTGCCTACTTGGTATATATGGAGGTATATACATCGTAAGTCATCTCTCGTTAACCACTGAAGTATAATTGGTTTTTGTTGGCTAATACAATAACACGCCAGTTTTGATCTGTTATACTGTTAGGAGTGGGAAATTGCTAAAATTACGTGCTAAAAAGCAGCAGACATATATGGCTGAAACAGATAAATCCTACATTTTTCATGCAAGTAGCCACAGTTCATATTTTACACATAAAAGTGTACAAATTCAATTAGTTTTATCTTTTTCTTCTATGCTTAAGAAGGTTATGGTAATTATATAACGCAAAGTTATATCTTAACTTAAACATAGGTAAGATATAACGAATTGTACCAAGTACGCACACCTAATGCTCCATCGTTGGCTAACATAGCAGACACAAGCTGACAGGGTGGTTAACAAAGTCAACACTTCAACGCGGTTTTCGAGTACCGTAAGTACCTGGATAAGAGCTAGTACATTCTGTTCTCTTGTTTGTCGATCCTAGACCGTCTCGGAATGGATTTGACAAATAAGCGAACAGAGGGTAGACTGCCGAAATACGGACTCTGTTTTCAGTAGTTTTACATTAAACTATAAATATAGGTAGTGCCGCCCACATAAATATTTTCCATGAAGTTATTTTAAAATATATTAAGCGAAAACTATCTGTAAAACCATTTTTCTCAGCTCATAAACTAGGAACTAAATGGATATGTTATATGGCTTCTGAATATTTCACTAGTTTAAGCCGCTCTACTTACCCAAACTGAAAATGAAAATTTTAGTAATTTCCTGCTGAATTTTTCTATTATATATTCACAAGTTTTCCCAAAAGTTACAACAAAACACGGGTTTCATGGATAAAAATGGAGAAACTCCGTTTAAATCTCTGTTTTGTGCTTGAAACTTTCTAAATAAAACATAGAATTCATATTTAAGACGCGCTAGTTATCTCTCTGGAGGAGACCGTAAATATTTAACTCTTAAGGAAAATTTAGAGTCTGAGAAAATTGCCTGACGGTACGGAAGGAAGGAAATCTTGGAAAATGTTTTGTTTTCCATTCCCTAAAACTGACTTCAAGGCAATCATGGGGGCTTCCTGGGTGCCAAATGATTTTAAATATAAAATTACTGAATATAAAATCACAATAATTTCATCATATTTTATTATTTATGCGTATTTGATACTTTCAACAAAGCTATAAACTCTGCGAAATTAGATTAAGTAGTAAAGTAAATTATGGCTGTTATTTATGAATTCATATATAAAAGTATGTATCAGCAAATTACCTACTTTATTATAGTTTATAAATAATAATAAAACATTTCAGGTTCGTAATGTTATATTCCAAAGAGTGTTTGGGGCTGTAACACTAAGCGCATTGAACAACTCGTACACAGTTTCTATAAAAACACAAAAATTCGTTTAAAAAATCTTAATAGGGGACATATACAAGATATTGTAAGAAATTTGAATCGTAAGAATAATCTTTTTAGGAAGAATAAAAAATAAAATAATGTAAAGTGCTATAAAAAATACAGAGCGTTGAGAGCGGAGACCTGTCAGATGATTAAGACCGCATATAGTTCATATAACAGAGGCATAGAGGGAAGTATTAAAGACGATCCTAAAGGTTTCTGGAGGTATGTTTAGCAGAAGAGGAAAAGTTCTGCAATTCTAGGTGTAATGACTTACCAAAATGCTGATTTTAATAACCCTAAGGACATTGTTAGGGCTTTTGTCAATCACTTCTGGAGTGTTTATAATACTGCGAATGATGTTACCAGTGGTTCTCATTCTGTGAATCAAGGGCATATTGAGATTGTCGCGTCGTGTTTTGCTCAGAGTGACGTTGTGACGGTGTCAAAGCGACTTAAACCAAAGATGTGCAGTAGTCCAGACTCTGTGTCAAGCTTTTTTATTAGAGATACTATAGATGTTTTGACTGCTCCATTTAGTAAAATTTTTGACCTTTCAATATCTAGCCAAAGATATCCTGTGAGGTGGAAAACGGCTAAAATATGTCCAGTTTATAAGAGTGGGAACAGAGCAGAAGTGGAGAACTACAGGCCAGTCTCACTTATTTGTGGGTTTTCGAAGATTTTTGAAATGCTTTTACATGGGCACATTGTGGCCAGAGTGGAACCATTGTTGTCGGTGCGTCAGCACGCTTTTATGAGGGGTCGGTCGATGGTCACCAACTTGTCCTCCTTTACACATTTTACTTCTAGGGTGCTTAATTTGGGAGGTCAGGTTGATGGGGTGTTTACTGACTTCTCGAAGGCGTTTGACAGGATAGATCATGGTGTGCTTCTGGGAAAGATGGTTGATTTCGGCTTCACGACGAATTTGGTTAGTTTCTTCAGGACATACCTGGTCGAAAGATTCAAGTATGTTCAGTATAATGGTTTTAGGTCGCATTCGTTTCGTGCAGAGTCCAGTGTTTCACAGGGGTCAAACTTGGGACCGCTATTGTTCCTTATGTTCATAAATGACATTCGGGAGGTCATTGATGTGGAATACCAGATGTTTGCGGATGACCTGAAATTGTATGTGTCAGTTGAGTCTGGTGGCGACTGTGAACGACTGCAGAGTAGTGTTGAGGCAGTGCGGGCGTGGTGTGACAACGATGGGATATTGCTAAATGCAAACAAATGTTCTGTAATGACAGTGAGTCGTAAAGTGAACTATAATTACAGTACAGGTAATATAGAGTTGCAGAGGGTGAAGACACCCAAAGACCTGGACACTATTCTGGACTCTAGGTTGACCTTCAATCAGCACATTGACAAGGTGGTTTCAGAAGCGGTGAAAATGATGGGGTTCATAATTAGAAATGGTGGATCTTTTCAAAATATTGAAACCTTTTTAACATTATTTAGTACATTGATCAGAAGTAGGCTTGAGTATGGGTCTATTATCTGGGCACCATTGTATAACAGGTGGGTTGTGGCTTCGAAAAGGATTCAGAGGAGGTTTTTAAAGTTTTTGGCTAGGAAAGTTGATAGGGTGTATCCACCGGTAGGTATAAAGAATGATATTTTGTTAGAGAGATTTACTTACATAACCTTAGAGAAACGTAGAAATATAGGTATGGTGATGTTTCTGTATAAACTTGTAAATGGTGTGATTCAATGTCCACTGTTGCTGGAGGAACTGAATTTTGTTGTGCCCAGACTAGCTCATCGGACTGGACTTCTATCTTCCTACTGCTCACACAAATATACTGTATGTTTCTCCCGTTTATGAAATATGCGCTGCTTATAATAAGGTATCTAGAGCATATGATCTGTCCATGTCTTAGAGGGAATTCTTTTGTATCTGTCTAATTGTTTATTGTTTGTATAATTAAGCATTATGGTTTATGTATTAGTATTGTTTAATGATTGTATGATCGGCCCTATTAATTAATTATTTTGTTGGGCTTGTAATAGTAATAAATAAAATAGATAAATATTTTACCGTATTTAGGATTGCTCAAAGCTGCTCTGGCAATTCTTTTAAATGATACACCCTGCTTATTGTAATTTTAATAAATAGCGCTCCATCAGGGTATGAACTTAAAGCTACTCCAAATTCAAATTCAAAAAGTTTTTTTATTAATTACCAATTTATACATATATACTTAGGGTTACAAGTTTGACTTATATGGTATAAATACAATACATTGAGTAACATATTCATTTATACAATAACCTTTCGGCTGGCAGGTGTTTTCCCGAGTGGTAACCTTCGTACCGTTTTGGTGTTTATTGCATCATTTTCGCTACTCTAAAATTCCATGACCTTTTCAGGTTTTTCCTGAATAATTATATTATGATATTATGAAATCAAATTCAACGATTGTCTTTTTTATTTCTCTCATTGATGCAAGTATAACCGTCAAAAATCATTTGAGATTTTAGCTTTTTTTACAGTTTTACGAGTAGAATTCCTGAACAAAAAACATTTTGTTCAATTTTCGTCTTTCTGTCTAACTTTCTCGATCATAAAATCAAAACATACTGGGTAAAGGTTCAATATGAATACTATAAAATAAGCCGCCCTCTAAAAATCTTTTGACGTGTTATTCGAAGTACACTGGTGAGCAAAAAAATCGACTCGAACGATTTGGCTTCATTTAACACCGATCCTTGAATTTAATTTTCAAACATTATTTTTGGGTATCATTAGAATACTGATTTTCTACTCTTTCCAATAATACTAAAAAATTTGAATTTCCAAAAAGTTTTACTGATTAAAACGGCTTTACTCAATACAACTGTTTTTGATGCTCAACAACGTATTCGGACTGTCAGTCATTGGATAGCCAAAAGAAGATTTAAAGAAGCTAACTTAACTCCGAAGAGACCAGGTAAAGGAACCAAATTAACAGCAGCCTATCGACAAGCGCGACTCAGATTTGTCCGAGAACATGTCGGCCGGACCTTAGAGCAATGGCGCTCCGTTTTATTCTCCGACGAGTCCCGAATATGCCTACATGGCATGGTGTGGGGAGGCATCTCACTGGATGCGAAAACCGATTTGGTTTTCGTGACTGATGAGACTCGTAACGGTGGATTAACTGCTCACAGGTACATCGAGGAGATTCTACAGGAACACGTAATTCCTGACGCTGGGTTTAATGGCGATAGCTTCGTGCTAATGCACAATGCAAGGCCACATCCTGCTGCATCGGGGCGGCAATACCTAGCGGAAGCGGGAATCCCACATTGCACTGACTTTAATCCAATCGAGCACATGTGGGAAGAGTGGGGAAGAATCCCACAGACAGTGGTGAAAAAGTTCACCCGCTCCATGAAAAAATGGCTGGAAGCAGTAATAAAGTCTAGAGGGTAATACAAAATATTGACTTTGGTTTTTAACAGTAAATTTAATTGTTAAACTTTCTCTTACCCATATTTTCAATCCTTGTTCTCTTTCAATCATTTTAATCAGTAAAAAACATGAGTTATGATATGAACTTTGGCATCATTAGAAAGAAAATAGAATGGGCTTTCAAATGATACTAAAATCCGTAAAAATACATGGATACTAAATTCTAGGATCCGTGTTAAATGAAGCCAAATAATTTGAGTGGATTTTTGGTTCACTAGTGTATATTATAATTTAAAAAAAAACGATAATTCACATGGGTACTGTATGAATGCGCATCTTGATAAAAATGCTTTAATTAAAATGGTTGGTCAGGAATTAGCAGCTGGTCCAACTGGTAAGGAATTTTTAAGGCCATTACTAGGGTTGGGCGATAAGGAATATATGTGTATATATATATATATATATATATATATATATATATATATATATATAGAGGAATTTTTAAGGCCATTACTAGGGTTGGGCGATATATATATATATATATATATATATATATATATATATATATATATATATATATATATATATATATGTATAAATATCTTTCTATATTATTATTAGAATTAGATAAGAATATAATTACTAAAAAGGCATGAGGTAGCATATAACAGACGGAGAATCGTTTTACGCCACTGGGATCCATTATCATCACCTATCCATATTTATTTACACTGTTTATTGTGACAGGCTGCAAATCAGCCATAAAGATTACGAATTAGTGTAAATCCCAAAAGAAAATCATGGCAACCGTAAATAGACTCATATATAAAATTTATGCATTAATCAAAGTAATGCTGGCATAAGTACGTTGTTAAAGTCATGGTTACTGTTTTGAAGAAAGAAATATTGGATCGCCAACTCGAGCGATAAATGGATGAGATTGTGTAAAATGTGACTAGTCAAAATATTGAAATAGTTCTCGACAGAAGTGGCATAATTAGATTTGGGTTCACTTAATCATTCCATTTTGTTTTTAGAAACTTAACGAGGAATTAGAGTTCGACAAACAGCAGTGATATATTACTTAAACGTAGGTAGATTTGTTAGATGTGCAAATTAATTTGCTACCTTTTTTGCCTTACCGACATGTTTATTTATTTATCAATCAAGAAAAATATTTCCCGTAATTCCCCGTACATTTTGCCCAATTTTCAGGTAGCCGGTGTATTTCCTATCTAAAAAAATGGCGGTTTCGAGTTCCCTATCTAAAAATAAACCGGTCAAGTGCAAGTTAAAGTTGCACAATTAGTGTTCCGTACGTTGATTGCTTTTAAAATAAAAAATTTTGTTACGGTGGTATAAAATGATCAGTGACTTCACAAAACACACCCCAAATGAGTTTTTAACAAAGTTTGTTTCCAATCTTTACTGAAAACTGACCTTGAAATTTTTGTTTTTTTTATATACCAGATAAATTATTAAAGGTAATGCACTCGTGATAATTTTTTTTCAATCTACACCCCGTGGAGAATATTCCAGAATTTTTTCAAAATTTTTTGATCAGTACTTTTCGAGATAAGGTGGGGGGACAGCGATTTTTTCGCTATTTTTTAAAAATAATACAAAGAGAAGTGCGCGCAAGTATAACATTATATATATATATATATATATATATATATATATATATATATATATATATATATATATATATATATATATTACACGTGTTTTCGCAAGCTTTCATTTGACACCACACTCGATGACCTAGTAAAAAAAATTTTTTTTCACTTCCGATTTCACCCCCCAAAAACTAACCCCTTAAGTCAAAATTTAACTTTCAAAACTACAGGGCTCTGATGAGGCCATCAATTTCTATATTATTACCAAATTTCAACTTTCTACGACAAATAGTTTCGGAGAAAATCGGGTGTGACAAACAGACAGACAGGCAGATACCGAAGTTATCTTATAAGTGTTCCGTACGGAACACTAAAAATGGCGGTCGGCGGAAGTCGAGATGGATATGGTTATGCTTCTTTTTGACATTCTCCAAGGAAGTAAAGTCGAAATCGGCGAGATGATGTTGCAACGACTGAAATAACTCGCAATTAGACGGGGCCATGTTCGAAGAAAATGCTGCGTGAAGGAGAACTTCCCATCCCAAAGAAAAAATAAAATCTCGCGGGGTTTTGGCTTTATGTTGCCTGGCGTTATCCAGAACGTACACGATCCGAAAGATTTTACACATTTTGTGCCAGAAAATAGTTTGAATTTAAAAACTAATTTTGAGATATTTATTTCAAAGGTACTGAATTAATTTGTACACCTTATACATACTATTTGTAAGATTTACTCTAATCTAAATTAATCTGAATGAAAGTGACAATCCCATACAAACCACAAACAGTCATTTTTAGAAAGAGTATCAAAAGTTAAGATAAGAATATGCAGCTTATTTCTCTTTACCTTACACTTTTAAAACACTATAATCAACCAAAATGTAAAAAAGTGTAACATTCGAGAGATCATCGAAATCGAAATGGTATTCTTACCTTTAGTATCTAATAGAGGGTTGTCAAAATTTTTTAAGCAGAATTCAAGTATGATATAATGAACAAAGAGTAAAAAAAAATCGATACCGGTTAGATTTCTGTAATTAGTCCACCTTCTGATTAATCATGTCTATTTAGTATACTTCAACACTCTCACAAACTCTTGTTTAATACAAGTTTAAAAAATAGTTTTTGTTAAAAAAACCTATAAATTAATAAAATAAGTCTCTAAAACAACACAAGCAACCATGTTGATACACCGTCCTGTAACTTTATTTTTTCATTTATTAAACGTCAAGGGTTTTTTTAATACCTGCTACGAATCAAACCATCATATCATCATTTAATAAAAGGCATTTTGCAGAAAATTTAATAAAAAGGTAAAATCCTGGAAAATTACCTAAAATATATTTGGCTCGAATTACGAGAGGACTGGTAATTTGTTAGAAACTGAAATTAAAATCAAATGGGAAAAATAAAAAAAAAAAAAATGTTTTCACGGTTACTATGAAACCTGTATAACTGCAGTCTGTCAACTAAGAATGTGACCGCTCATATTCTTGAAAAAATGAGTTTCGAGAACATTTTTTGCCATCAATGTATTCTTTGGTGTGCTAACAACGGCGCAATTACCTTAGTAAGTTGTTTAATCATCTCCTGCATTAACAATCCCCTGGCATCTTCGAATCATGTTGTCTACGAGATTTTCTGCATACTCTGTAAATTTTTCGAATCGCGCGAGACAAATGGGTCAAAGTCCCGCGATTGTGAGTATCTTATCGTGGGCGTAAGATGTTGTCGAATGGTCTCATTGAACACATTCAAACCAGATTTTCTTAATTTTGCTGCTCCTTGGCGCAGCGTCAATTTCAGGTGCTGTGAAAACAAAGAGACAACTCGTTTTTCGACTATCGGAGTGACTTTGCCTTCCAAGCCACGTTTTGGTAAGTCGTCGACATTTTTTGTCTCGTTAAAATAGCTTACCCACTTCTTCACAAACGATACCGACTTTTTAATATATTTAGTGGCTGCGCTAGAGTCGCGGATACATTCTTACATGACAGACTTTACTATTACAAGTAACATCTGGCAATTTGACAGTTTATGCTGATATGGTGGCAAAACACAAAAAAAAAAAACCTTTTGCGAAACGCTCAAATCACACACAATCAACGAATTAGAAATAAACTTCTCGCTTATCCCAACAATTCCAGGTCCTTTTGGGCAGTCGCAAGGTAGTTAGTCAAAATTTCACCAAATCCACCATACCACCACACACACGGCCAGATAATTCTATTGCAACGACACCTGTTGAGAAAGCGAACTTGTTGGCTGAACTCTTTGCTTCACATTCTACTGTCGATTTCCAACGAAAAACACCACCTACTATTTCCATATTGCAGTCAAGGATGCCCGATGTTGTCTTCAGACAGCGTATCGTAAAGCGTATTTTAATGAAGCTAGACACCAAAAAGGCTTCTGGCGCTGACGGAATACCTGCCATAGTTCTCAAAGGCTGTGCGAGGGAACTAACACCAGTTTTCTGTAGACTTTTCAACCTATCCTACAGAAAGGGAATATTTCCTTCCTGCTGGAAATGTGCCACAGTTCAGCCAACTCTTAAAAAAGACAAGAAGACCTTGCCATATAACTATCGACCAGTCGCACTGCTTTCAATAATATCGAAAGTCATGGAAAAGGTTATCAATCAGCATCTTTTAAAATGTCTTGAAGGATTCAACATTATTAGCGATCACCAATATGGCTTTCGTAAACATAGATCAACAGGAGATCTTCTGACTTATGTAACACGTATTTGGAACAACGCAACTGAACACTTCAGAGAATCTCGAGCGGTTGGTCTTGACATATCCAAGGCATTCGACCGCGTTTGGCACGATGGACTGTTGGCAAGCTACGCTCTTATGGTATGTTTGAAAAGTTCTGTTTGTGGCTTTCATGTTTCCTCAGGGAGCGTTCTTTACGAGTGGCGGTCGACGGATTTCTTTCTAACACCTTCACTATCAACGCCGGTAGGCCCCAAGACTCCATATTGTCTCCTACTCTCTTTCTTCGCGTACAACGCTTTTCAAGCAGTCTTTTATATGGAGAATATCATCCCTTTGGAATGATTTGCTCAGGGCTGTGTTTCCCACCGAGTACAGTTTACAGCGATTCAAGAAAAACGTGAATCGCTTTTTCCGCACACATGCCGCTCCTGGAGCGCTTTAGGGACTTCCCTGTAGCACGTCTGCTAGACCCATAAAAAAAGAAAAAATAAAAATAAAAATAGGAATAGGAATAGAATTGGCCTAGAGCTAACCATAAAAACAAATAAATAAATGTCTTCTTATTTCATTTAAATTTCCACCTTAACTAAAGGTACTTTTTCTTCTTAACACTATTTATTAACGATATAATTTTCAAAAGTTGAAAGAACAACAATCAAATTATTCTCAAACTGTAGTTATCGAAGATCGCAAACAGTGCAAGTACGTAACTTTGAGACTTAAATATACATCCTTATAGATAAATATGATACAATGGGGGCGAAGAACGAAACCAACGAAAACACATTTTTAGGACCTAAAATTTTAGGATATTTTTGTTCATGTTTTTTGGTAACTATTTTGCTTGATATAACGTTCCTTTGTACACTTAATGGGAAGATCACATATAGTGCAAGCAAGTGATCCCAAACGAGCAACCTTTTAGATAACTTAAGATACAACGAGCATGAAGAAAGAACGAAACAAATGAAGAAATATTGCAACTTCTTGATATGACATAAAATTTATATTATTGTTCCATTTTTCTTTATAATTGCAGATTTCGGTAGATATAGAGCCCGTTTTTGAGTTTAACGCGAGGACAAACCCCCGCTTCTCCTTCTTTTTGTCTGTCAATAAAATTAATGAGGTTGTTAACCTTAAAACGTTGGTTTACAGTATCATTGTCACAAGGTTTCCCCATTAATTAAACCATTTATCACAAAAAAATAGATTATCCGGAAAATAAATATTTTTTTAAAAATAATGATCATTAAAAAATATTTAGACCAAGATATCTGAAATAATGAGGAAAGCAATATGTATTTCACTCTTAATCACTCGAGCTGCATAAGCCACGTGACAGTTTTTAAACTGCTTGGGAGAATTTATTATATTATCAATACAGTATTTTGCATCTGCGGTAATATCGTACAATTGGATTAAGGGACAAAAGCTTGTACGACGCCGACGGCTGCCATTTAAGTTTTTACAAACGACCACTAGATAGTGCTATTGAGATGTGACATTACCAATGTTGTAAAATTTGACATTTGTTATTGTTAAAACAGTGGTAGCTCAGAAATTGGCCGAGTAGTTTGTTTACAGTGAGTCTTGTGAACAAATGGAAATTTCACGTGAAGGTGTTCGTTGGAAGATTTTTTACGATTTTAGTAAAGGCCTAACTCAACAACAATGCCTTGAATCGCTTCGTTCAACTCTTGGTAATGAATCGCCATCAGAAAAGACTCTTTATAAATGTTTTGCAGAATTTCATCATCGTTGTGCTTCTATCAGCGATGAATTTCGTGAAGGTCAACCAAAATCGGCTGTTCCAAAAAACATCGATGCTATGCGCAACATGGTCGAAAAAGAGCGGCATGTGACTAAACATGAGATAGCGGCATCTTTAGGCATAGCGAAGACTGCAGACAGTCGATTTTGTATGAACATTTAGCTGTGAAAAAGATCTGTTCCCGATGGATTCCGCATAATTTGACCGAAGCTCAAAAACAGGCTCGTCTCAATTGGTGCAAGGAAATGCTGAAAAAATTCGACCGAGTACATGCGAAATCCGTACATAACATCGTAACAGGAGACGAAACTGGGATATATTCGTACGAGCCGGAAACTAAGCAATCATCAACAGTTTGGGTGTTCCAAAATAAACCGTTGGCGAAGCACTTCCAAGAAAATGATCACTTCTTTCTTTGGTTATACTAAACATGTTGCAACCATTGCTTTAGAAGATCGAAGAACAGCTAATGCTGAATGGTATACAACAATTTGTTTGCCAGAAGTCATCGATGAAACCATGAAAAACAACCGAAAACGTCGAATCATTCTTCATCACGACAATGCTAGCTCTCACACAGCACGTCAAACAATTGATTATTTTCAACGCCTCAAGGAGCTGTTCAATTCTTTCAAAAACAATGTTTTTGAGGTATCAACTTCAGAGTGAAAAAATGTTTCAAGAATTGGCTTCAACGCAAGCAAAAGTGTATAAATCTTAAAGGCGAATATTTTGAGAAACAATAAAATGATTGGTGCCAATTTTTTTTTCTTTTATTGTTTTTGTAAAAACATAAAAGGTAGCCCCCATACTACGAAAATTAGTTATTTTTAACGAAAGGAAAAGTTTTTAGAAATCCGACCCATCATAAGAAGAAGAACTGAGTAACTACTTTTAAAATAAAGCGAAGGGATCTTTTTATTTAAACATTTCTGGTCTGCTTCTGCGCCTTTTATAATAGTGATACATAATTACGTGACAGTTTTTAATCGCTTTAATCATGTCGTGAATTAAATCGAATGACGGCAACTGTCAGAGTATAAAGAACGCTTTTTCTTAACCTTTCTTGTCACATTCGTAAATAAATGGACCTACCGTGTCGTGTGTTTCTCTGAGATAACGTGAATTACTACTATAAGCTAACTGTAGATCACTTTTAGAAAAACCATATAAACGCTGTTCGTATAGTAGGATATAAAACAGGCTTTACTAAGAGCTTAAAACTCGTTACGGAACTTCAAGCACTTTTGCTGTTCCCTTTTTTATCTCTAGTAGAATGATTAATAATTGAAAACTATTTAATATATTTTAGTTAAGAATGATCACAAAAATATAACATTATGTGAAAACCATAAAATGAACCAAAAGAGTTCTAACATTAAATCTGTACATTTAAAAACAAATTATTACCAATTGCAGTTTGCCAAAAATCGAAGAAAAACTCTCTCTCTACGTTTATATATGTATATATATATATATATATATATATATATATATATATATATATATATATATATATATATATATATATAACAAAGACTGACTAGTTAAGAAAAATATATTCTCAATTTAGTGGGGCTGCAGTCTATATTTAAATATTTATGGCCTTGGGTAGTGAAACAACCTTTTTTGTTAGTCGAGCTTTGTATTTTTCCGTTTAATTATAATGTTACGTAGTTAACAACAGTATATTGAGGAATATCCCTCTGTGCAAATGACTGCTTGTTTTGTTATAAAAAAAAAAAAACCACTTTGATGTCCTGAAAAAGAAATAAATATAATTTCGAAAGCTCGACTAACAAAAAAAAGTTGTTTCACTACCCAAGGCCATAAATATTTAAATATATACTGCAGCCCCACTAAATTGAGAATATATATATATATATATATATATATATATATATATATATATATATATATATATATATATATATATAACCCGCAAAGTGCAAGTTGGACTTGCGCAATTAGTGTTTCGTACCGTTATTGCTTTTAAAATAAAATAAAATTCTACCTAGACCAAGTTAAATAGGTCCTTGACATCTTAAGATTCAATATATATTTTCATGTTTTTTCTTAGTCAATAATGTATAATAGTTATAGCATCTTAGTCCTAATAGCCAATAAATCAATCTGGCTCAATCTAGAATCTAGTAACAAAGGTGTAAATATTTATTACCTAAATATTTGTTTAATATATGAGCAAGATCACGTCAAGTGGACCCCCCATTTTCCACTTGATTATCAAATTCAGGTATGAGTATTTTTTCATGAAGTATTCACTATAAACAATTAATCCCCAAAACAGTTTTTAAAAATTTTCGTTTTAACAACAATTTTTTTTAATGAAAATGTTTATGACTTTTAGTTAAAAAATCGATAATTAAAAAGCTATTAGAGATATTCTAATGAAACTTTCAGGATTCATAGTTCAATACTTATACTTTAATAAAATATATAGAAGTTCAAATTATTTATTTTCATATTGTTAATTAAGTTTTAAGTTAACAAATGAAAACTTCAATGACTTCTCCCTCAAAAAACGAAATTTTTTTTCTCGGTATTATGCACTAAACATCAAAGTAACAGAATCCGCAAAAAAATTTGACTGCTCGTGATTAGATTAAACAAAAAAAATAAATTATTTATGACGGGCGGTGAGCGCTGTCGGTACGGCGCGCTGCCGCGCGTCATTGACTTACCTTTCGATCTACTCAGTAATTATAAATAAGGAACAATACTTTATTTTTTAAATAAAAATAATGTTATTTAATGAATAATTTTATTTAAACACATTACATAAAATCAATTAATAAAATATTTTTTTATTGTTAAAAAAAACGAAGAAATTGAATAAGTTATAATTTAATTATAAATCTATCCGTATTGCGTTATTTTTTTTTTTAAACTTTATTTGTAATAACTTTAACGTCTTTGGAAAAAAGCTTGCACTCGAGTGAAGTATTATTTAAAGCTTTGTAATAATGATACTGGCGTGTATTTTTAATTGTCACAGATTGCTCATACCGTGATTTATTTTTTTTTCATGAGAGTCATGGTCTTGTTGAGAACAAAAACCAAAATTAACTTTTTTAAATGAATTTTCAGCCCATTCAAACAATGAAAGCCCATTTGTAATGTGCTTATCATTATCCCGTTGAAGACTTGCGCGATAAGCTTGTCTTTTCACACTTCCTGCCAAACCATCACATGCTCCTTTCCCGTGAGATGTAGCATAGAAGTTCCATTCCGTTATTTTTTAAGAATTCAATCAATTTAGAAGGTAAACTGAACTCGCGTCGTGACTAACTTTTTCTGAAATTATGACATAGTTTTCATGTTTCATTTCTACATTCTCTCTATAATATACTACCTAAAGGTGAATTGTAGCCTGGGTGTTAGTCCAATGATAAGATTGGATTGTGTCTTGTACAAAAAAAGTATAATTTCCAGAAAAATCAATACAGACGATAAATTCTCCATCCTCAACAGATTCCTTCTTTTCAGTAAATTATGATGCTTGAGATCTTTCAAGGAAATCATGTCTCAATAATTCAGGCCATTTTTGTCTTAAATCATTAAAAAAATCTTCTTTGTTTTTCTTTTCTTCAACTATTTCAGTCCTGTAAATTTCAAGCAGAGTAATTAAATTATAATATTTATAAAAAAAACGAATAACAAAAAACTGAACTTTTTCCTACCTGTCGGTACTTTTCCATTGGCTGTATGTAATTTCATTAACTTCATTATTATCAAGCAATAGTTTTAATTTGTTTATAACATTATCAGTTTCTGGGCATTTAGTACAGTTTGAAAAATAGCACAGTGATGTTGATTCTTGGCAAACAGAGCTTTTGATTAAATCATTCGAACTTTCCGATAAAATTATTCCCTTTTTTTTAGTTCATTTTTTAATCCGTTCAACTGTAATTTGACATTTTGATAAATTTTACACACACACACATTATGAGTCCCACTCTTGCTAGCAGATATACATTCACGTGGACGGAGATTTTAAAATTTTGTTAGTCCAATCTTCTCGTCGGGAAAAGCTTCAGTGAATTTTTTATATAACTCATGAATATTATATAATAATAATCGTTTTTCTTTATGAACTTTATTTCCGTTTTCCATCACCGATACATAATCTTTAATCCCAGGCATTACGCGGCTGACATCAGATAAATAAAAAGCTTTAATGCGCTCGATTGTTTCATTTTTTAGAGTTTTTCCCTTTTTAATTGTGGGCTGTGATGTGAATCCTCTTTCTTCCCTGATTTTTTTGCCGTTTTAACCATTCGTTTGGAAACTTTAAATTCTCTCCTTATCATTTTTATCGACCAATCTGGAGGAAGCGTGGTCAAGACTTGAATTTTGTCAGCTCTACAATTTTTACTATTAAAAGCAGATTTAAAATTATTAAGCAAGAGATCATTAGGATTAATTTCATTATTTATATGTTATTATTATTCATCACTTTATTCCTAACACTCTTTAAAGCTTTTTGACATTCCGTTGCATTTGATAGTCGCTTCACTTTGATTGGAGGTTCACCAATCTCCAATAACACTTTATTAACTTTATCAATTTCTAATTTGTTGTCGATAGGGTCACATTGGAAAGAAGGGTCTTTTTTTTCATTATCTTCAATAACATAATTTGATGATTCAGGCTCATTGACATCAGAACATTTATTAACAGATAACTCACCAGGAATTTCAGGTTTTCGACCCAAATAAATAGCCCGTTCACACGAATTAGACATATAATTCCCAATAAAATCTTTAAAATCATGAGCACGGTTTTTTGTAATTAAAACTAGATTTTGATTTTTTTTATTGAACGGATTACAGCATTTATTCACGCGACCCATGATAAATCAAAAATAAAATTATGAACACCAATACAATTTAACACAAATTTGAAACAAACTAATTAAATTTAGATCAATAAAAACTGTTAAACACAAATTTATTAAACTAAAATTCTTGACTTTAAAATTTATTCATTGATGTGTTTATAAACGGATTTAACAAATGAACTAAAATGGCTTGTGATATTCGTTTGTTATTCACGTATATGTATAAAAATAACAAATGAAGAAAATAACCGAACGCAATTTTTTTTTTAATCTACAAATGGAGTAACGCTGGTTAACTAGTAAAGTTTACATTTATTAATTGAAAATTGACAATATTGTTTAAGACCTAAAATAAATATAATTAGTACGGTTCGTAAAAAACGATAAGAAAAATAAAATAATAGAATATTGCTAAATTTTTGATATTTTCGTTTTTTTAACAATTAAAAAATATTTTATTAATTGATTTTATGTAATGTGTTTAAATAAAATTATTCATTAGATAACATTATTTTTATTTAAAAAATAAAGTATTGTTCCTTATTTATAATTACTGAGTAGATCGAAAGGTAAAGTCAATGACGCGCGGCAGCGCGCCGTACCGACAGCGCTCACCGCCCGTCATAAATAATTTATTTTTTTTGTTTAATCTAATCACGAGCAGTCAAATTTTTTTGCGGATTCTGTTACTTTGATGTTTAATGCATAATACCGAGAAAAAAAAAATTCGTTTTTTTGAGGGAGAAGTCATTGAAGTTTTCATTTGTTAACTTAAAACTTAATTAACAATATGAAAATAAATAAATAATTTGAACTTCTATATATTTTATTAAAGTACAAGTATTGAACTATGAATCCTGAAAATTTCATTAGAATATTTCTAATAGCTTTTTAATTATCGATTTTTTAACTAAAAGTCATAAAAAATTTCATTAAAAAAATGTTAAAATGAAAATTTTTAAAAACTGTTTTGGGGATTAATTGTTTATAGTGAATACTTTATGAAAAAATACTCATACTTGAATTTGATAATCAAGTGGAAAATGGGGTGTCTACTTGACGTGATCTTGCTCATATAAACAAATAAAATAAAATTATTTTGTCTCTAGAGGAGCGACGCGCGGTAGTATTAATGTACGGAAAATTATGTTAATAATACCTCCACCATAGTGTCGAGAAACAGTTTTTAGTATTTTTTTTATACCAGATAAATTATCAAACGTAATGCACCCTTGATAATTTTCGCTCAATCTATACTTTATGAAGAATATTCTAGAATTTTTCAAAATTTTTGGATCAGTACTTTTCGAAATAGGGAAGTAGGGGCAGAGATTTTTTAAAAATAATACAAAGAAGAGTGTGTGCAAATATTACATATATATTTTTGAACTCGTGTTCTCGCAAGCTTCCATTTGACACCCCCACTCGATGACCTGGTGAAAAAAATTTTCTTTTCGCTTCCGATTTCACCCCTCAAAATTAACCCCTCAAGTCAAAATTTAACTTACAAAACTACACGGCTCTGATTGGGCCATCAATTCCTATATTTGTGCCAAATTTCAACTTACGATGCCAAATAGTTTCGGAGAAAATCGGGTGTGACAGACAGACACGTGGACACCGAAGTGATACTATAAGTGTTCGGAACAGAACACTAAAATTGGGTTTGACATCGTCAATATCTGTTGTTAGGGAAGAGTTTCTTTTTCTCACCAAAACGATTCCAAATAATCAACTACCTACTAGTCTCCAGTAGGGCATTTTTTAAAATTTTGTCAACAGAATGTTTTTATTTTCCGTTTTTTTCATCCTAAAAATATTTTTACGTGATTTTAAGAATATTACATGTTTTTGTATCATTAGATTGAATGCTATTTATTATAACTGACTTTTTGACAAAAGATTAGGGCTTGAAGTTCTTTTATCGAATCTCTTGTTCAGCTTTGACATGATACAAAAAATTTATTCTAAACTTTAGACTTTTTTTGCAACAGATAGTAATTTGATAATGATTCTCATTATTCGCATTGTTTATGTAACATTTTATTACATTAATTTTTTAAGTTCGTTTCAGATATTGTTTTAATTAAATGAAGTATCTCAAAGCCATATTCAACGTAATATAAAAAAAAATCCAATTAAGTAAAAACGTGTGTCATAAGGAAAAAATAATCGAAATTGCCACGTAAGCAAAATAAAATTACTGACTAGAGAAACGTTTCAATTTCGAGAGAAAAATCAACAAAGTTAACCGACTAGGTAGATATTCCCTGGTGTGTCCCTTTGTGGAAACGTGGTGGTCAAGTTTTAAAACAAAGGAAAAAAATAATGTTCTGACCCTAAATTATACTTTTAGAAATTACAGTGCAGAAAATTTCATTATCACCATGGAGTTTGTATTAAAGCAAAGGAATGAGGGGGGGTGCTAAATGGGAAAATAGTTACAAAAATAATAACATTCTCATTGAATAAATAAAGAACTGAGAAACCTTTTCATTTATGAAGAAAATTTTAAATTTTATAGTTCCCGACGCGAAACAAAGGACAATAATACTTTTAAAGGAACGGATTATACACTGGAAAAGTGATTTCTTAATTCGATTGTCTTGATTTTGTAGTAATATTTTCTAATATGCAGCCTGAAAATTTATTGTCTTTTTTATTGGTCAATACCGTTATCTCGATACCGATTTAACTACATCTCTATCTTATGAAGATATTTTGAAGGGGATGTCTTGTCATTCGTCTACGTTTATTAGGCGTCAGAACATACATTTGTATTTCCAAGCATGTTTCGCGAAACACAGTAGTGCTAAGACGGGCGCATTTCTACTTTAACTTCTACCCGAAACAAGGAATTGAGGTTAGTTTCCATTATACTATTACCTATAAACAGACCCAACACCTAGCCGATTACTATGCAGGCTCTTAACCCACTAAGATACCGAGGTCGACGATGTCAGCTTGAATTTGCGAAGCTTTTAATTTAATAAGTGCTCTTAAGAAGTTGCAGACGAAAACTACAGAAAACATTTCAGAATTCATTTAATTTTAATAAGATAAAGCAACCTAGTAATTAGTTGTTATCAATTTAAATATTCATATTATTCATAAGACCAAAGGACCAAGCACTAATCTTATGAAAAATAGGGCCCAACCAATTTTTTTTGTATTGCATTTTTTGTGTAACTTTTGCAGTCCTAATTAAAAGTCTCTATGGGCACAAAGTCCAAAATGCCATATATATATATATATATATATATATATATATATATATATATATATATATATATATATATATATATATCCGGAGATTTACACGGTTACCGTAAATCCGCCGTTAGGTTCTTCCGACCATAAACTGCGTTTAACTTCAAGTATCCTACCAATCAGTGACAGAGAGGCGCCTAAACTGGTTGGTTAGACGTTTGTTGTCGATCCGACGACCCATCTGACTGCGCCAAGGAGGTTTCCGATGTTATTTTGGCTGGTATGGAAGCTTACATCCCTTTTTCGAAGAAATGCCCTTCCAACGGCAAGCCTTAGTTTGAATGCAAAGAAGCTGTTGCTTCTAAACAACTTGCCTACCGATAATGGCGTGAAAATCCTAACACCATAAATCGTAACACCTTTGTTCGTGCCCGGCACAGATGCAAAGAAATTATCGATGAAACCAAGGAGGCACACAATCAACGAATTAGAAACAAACTTCTCGCTTATCCCAACAATTCCGGGTCCTTTTGGTGCTGACGGAATACTTGCCATAGTTCTCAAAAACTGTACGAGGGAACTAACACCAGCTTTCTCTAGAGTTTTCAACCTGTCTTACAGAAAGGGAATATTCCCTTCCTGCTAGAAATGTGCCACAGTTCAGCCGATACCTAAAAAAGGCAAGAAGACCTTGCTAAATAACTACCGACCAGTCGCACTGATTTCAATAATATCGAAAGTCACGGAAAAGGCTATGAATCAGCATCTTCTAAAATGTCTTGAAGGATTCAACAATATTAGCGATCACCAATATGGCTTTCGTAAACATAGATCAACAGAAGATTTTCTGACTTATGTAACACATGTTTGGAACAACGCAATTGAACACTATGGAGAATCTCAAACGGTTGCTCTTGACATATCCAAGGCATTCGACCATGTTTGGCACGATGGACTGTTGGCTAAGCTACGCTCTTATGGTATGTCTGAAAAGTTCTGTTTGTGGCTCTCATGTTTCCTCAGAGAGCGTTCTTTACGAATGGCGGTCGACGGATTTCTTTCTAACACCTTCACTATCAACGCTGGTATGTCTCAAGGCTCCATACTGTCTCCTACTCTCTTTCTGATTTACATTACCGATATGCTGGAAAAGACCGGGAATCCAATCTACAGCTTTGCAGATGACAGTACGCTTATCTCTTCATTCACTTTGAACGCTGGAACATCGGCTACTTAGACAAATATCAGCCGACAGCAGGAAGTCATTCCATTTAACAAAGAGCTGGAAGAAATTCTATCTTGGGGTAATAGTGACTAAGTGGAATTTAACGCTACAAAAACCCAGGCGGCAGTTTTTTCTAAAAAAGTTAACGTTGCTGAACCCAACATAGTTATGTAGGGGCACTCCATCCCTCTAACATCGTCACTCAGTTTGTTAGGCGTTAATCTGGGAGCAAATATGTCTTGGCATGAACATGTTGCAGGCATAGCAAGGAGAGCTTCTCAAAAGTTGGGAATATTATGGATAAAATCATGAATCGCAAACAAGACGTATTTTTGCCATTTCGATTTTGCACCCTTTTCATCCCTAGTTTCGCTGGTTTTTTCACCCTCCGAAAATACGGCTCGATTTTGGCACCGCTATGTGTGTATGTGTGAAAATGTAAATGGGCTGTTTTGTGATACACATAATATGTCTACATCGCTTCTTATAACACCATTCGTGTAACATACATCCAAATAGGTTTGAAGGCAAAAATGGTAACTTCCATCCCTTTTAGCTCAAAAAAACAAATGTATACTCAACTTGAAACTTTGTCATGAGACAGTCATCATCATTAACAATCATTTAGCATACAATCTGTCTCAGAATTAAAGGGTGCCAAAACGGGCGATTTTTGGGGTTACTCTTGACAACAATTTTTAATAAATGCATTCTAAATTTAATAAACTTATCATAAACATATTACCACTACTTATTCATTTTAAAATTAAAAGTTTTTACTTGAATTTTTTTTACCTACTTCAGATAGAAATGAACGTTTAAAAATTAATCTTTTACAATTAAAGAACGCTGCACTGAAATATTATGATCTATTTTTACCTTTTTCCTTTATATTAAAAAGTAGAGAGCTCCTTTAAATATGACTGCCGTAAAAATGTCATCGTTATTTCATTTAATACAAATGGTTTAAGCGAGCGTTAATAAAAAGTAAAAATCTGGAAAAATCAGCTAAAATTTATTTTATGTGAAAAGAAATCGAGACGAGAATTTAGCACTGAATGGGAAAAATTAACTTATAAGTTATTTACAAAAGAACAAAACAACAGAGGTATCTTAAAATTGAAGTGGAAAACGTCTAAACAATAAGATATGCACAATGCAATAAAATAGCGGTGATAATAGCACAGTAAACATAAAATACAGTAGCGACGCTCAAGAAAATTTTTAGGTCTTTTTATATCACGCATGCGCCCCCTACCATACCAACAACAGGGAATTTCAAGGAGAATCTTTTTATAACGTGCTCCGAAATTCATTATTAATAATTTTCCAATAAGTAAATAACTCGTTTAACGTTATAATTGAAAATAATAATAAAAAGATGTCAAGAGAAAGTGTTCGCTGTGCGGTTAGTGCTTGTAAAAATATATGTAGTATCTCCAAAGGAGTTTTTTTCAGATCCTAAAAGGTAATTTATTTGGAATTATTTATCTCTATTAAGCAATATATTATATAATGATTATCTATCATACTAAGATTGTTTGCTAGAGTTAAATTACATTATTTGCTAAAATTCGCTAACTAAACTTTCAAAATTCAATCTGGGCATGTAAAAGTAGTAATTGCATTCGTTCAACAACAAAAGTGTGTTTTTCGATTTTTAACATGAGTGAAAAAAGTCAACAAAGAAGTTGCATTAAATTTTGTTTTAAAAATGGTTTTTCGGCTTCCCAAGCGTCTCAAGAGGCCAGAATTATGGGCCGATAACGGTTTTTTCATCACGATAATGCGCCTTCTCACACAGCATCGGTTCTTCGCGACTTTTTCATCAAAAATTCAACTCATATCATTCCGCAATCGCCCTATTCGCCTGATTTAGCTCCGTCGGACTATTCCCTAAACTCAAAAAGCCGCTTCGGGGACATCGTTTGGAGTCGATTGAGGAGATTAAAACCGAATCGAAGAAGGCTTTAAATGTCATTCCAAAAATCGAATTCCACAACTGTTTCGAAGACTGGAAAAAAAACGTTGGCATAAATGCATTGTATCCAAGGGGGATTACTTTGAAGGGGACGAAATAAATTTGGAAAAATAAATAACCCGTTTGCGTTTTATTTCAAAAGTCTCACTATTTTTTTATCACAGTAGTATGATTAACAATAAGCATATATGCTTATTATTAATCATATGTTTAGAGTAAAATTACAAAAAACAAAGTTTTTTAAAATTTATAATGATTTTGTAAGAATACTTTTATTGTAAAAAAAAACTGTCCGACCATTTCGTACTGTGAATGTCAAATTGCCGGCGGCACACTACAGCAGGCAAATTTTCATATTTTAAAACTTAATTTATAAATATCACAGACAATGTGGGTATTTTTAATTACTCTTATATTGAAACTTAAGGTATAATAATGATATATGCACAAGGATTTTTTTTCAGTACTACATTTTATTAAATATTTGTAATTTACTATATGCCCGTTAAAATCCTGCAAACAAAAATTTCGTTTTGAGTTTTACAAATTATAAAGCAACAAAAACAAAAACTATTAGCATCATCGGAAAGTTGAAAGTCTCCTATTCAAAAACCATCTTTTAATTTTTTTTTACACTGTGAAAACAAGTAATATTGATTCATCTTCGAGTGGTGCGCGTCGACTTTTAAATTAACTTTTTGAATCACATATCCGAATTTTTAATAAATTCTCATATTTATATGCTATTTTTTGCTGCTCTTTCACATTGTGCTATTAGTTTTTCGATATTTTTTTAGTTTTCAAGATATTATCGAAAAACCGAATTTTTGATTTTATTTTAGATTTTGTGGGCTTAGAATAGAAAGAGTTTACTAAATGCAGCGTATGTTTGGGAGCAGAGTCCCAAATATAGGAGCACCATTCCATCGTTCGTCAAATTTAAGCTTTATACATATACTTTATTAAAAGTTACTCTAAAGTGTAACGCTTTCTAATAAGAACGAATATTCCCAGCTTTTAAGAGTATTTCGATATAACGATGGCGGGTTCTAAACGTTAAGGTATTTAAAAGAAACTGCCTCTTGGGATTTTGCAGCGTTAAATTCTAGTTAGTTACTGTTGCTCCACGGTACAATCTCTTCCAGTTCTTTGTTAATTTAAACAACTTCCTGATGTCTGTGAATATTTGCTTAGATAGCTTTAGCAAACTTTTGTTTTATGGTACTCTACGCCCAAAAAACTACCTGTATGCCAAAATAGAGCCCGTTAACATTTAATGAGAGTTAAAAACCCCTGGCGACTGGGTTATAAATACTATGCACTTTCTTGAACAAGGAACGTGCCCAGAAAATTTTAGAGGTCTTTATCGCGATTACTTCAAGCAAACCACAAAACGAGCAAAACAATATATATATAATATAACATTTCCAGTAATAATGTGTTCATGAAATCATTCATCACAATGTTGGTCTTTCATGATCCTAACAGCATGTAGAAAAATAAATCTAATGAAAAAATATAGCAAGCTGAAGTTAGTATGATTCCTAACCTTTAGGACTGAAATATTTATCACTAATAAATAAATGCTATGCATAAATGTAATCGAGTATAGTCGTAAAATTATGCTAAACATTGCTGGACCTCGAGGCTCGAAAAGTTAAGTTCCTTCAGCGTTTTCAAAAGACATTGAATGACTAGTAGGGGGTATCTTGGTAATCTCTGCCATCCTTGTTTAGAAATAATGAATGAAAGTAACAACGTTCGGAAAAATCACAATGTTATGTAAAACGGTAACTGCATATGAATAAAAAAATGCCTTTAATCTCTTTTGTAACTAAATCCGACGCTAACGAATACTATCTTTTTTGTATTCACGCGACGGCCATATTTTTTCCTATTATGTATGTTTTATCGCATTGGAACAAAGGTAAAAATTTTCCAATAGAAGCAGCGAACAATAAAATCACGGTTCAATAGTTGATATAACAAATGAGGTAATGCATTTAAAAAGAAAAGTAAATAAATGAATATTTCAAAAAAACGAAAAACTCGAGTGCATGGTCTGATTAACTAAAAAGAAACAAGGCATAAGTTCTTCAGGTTGTTATTGTATATCTATATTATACTAGTTGTCACTGCAGCCGCAGATATTGTAACAAATACATTCTGTATATTTAAAACTAGTATGTACCCACGGTTTCAACCGCGTCTATTTCATGATTTGCATCACTGAAGTAACAAAGAAAATAACCAAAACTAGTATTAACCCAAACTAACCTGACAGCGCTTTACCATATACCATATACGTAATTTTCTACTACCGCGTCAAAACTGTATACAGTTCGCCATCTATATCATATTTGATTAGTTATACGCGAAATTTTGGAAATAAGTTCACAGACGTCGCAAAATCTAACAACTTTTAATAAATTTGAAAAGAAAATTCTTCCATCTTATTTTCCTATTATTTCCGTTGTTTCTAAACGAATTTTAATCAAATGTAGAGAAAAATCTGGCTAGATGATGTACCTATAGGTGAAAGAAAAGTGCATGAGAAACGAATACCTGGACATACGCAGGTTGTCGAAAAAGAAACTGAACTTTTGCTGTAGAAAGGAAAAACAAGAAGTAGTACAAATGTTTTTATTTCTTCAAAATAACCTTATAAAAAACTTATTGAAGTTCTGTGTGACATCTTGTTCAGTATGGTAAACAAGCCGGTTTCAATGAAAGGAATGTCGTCGTAACAGGTGCGTTTCAGCGGAACTAAATTTTGGACATAGGAAATAGTCACAGGGAGCCGTATCAGGTGAATAAGCAAGGGTGACAATATCTTTTTGAGTTAAAAACTGACGTATGATGGCAGCGTGTTATCTTGGAACAGCATCTTGTTTCCTTTCACTCAATACCGCAGGAGTGTGTGTAAAATTCTGCTCCAAATACCAAACTACAGTTCTCCCGTGATGTTCTGGCCATTTCGAACGAATTCCTTATGTATGATACTCTTTGAATCGAGAAACAAATGAGTATTGTTGTGATACGTGAGTTTTCACACGAAGAACACAATCGCCTCTGAGGTCCGCCGTATCAGATTTTTAGTGGAGTTATGCTAGTATTACTAGTGAAACCATGATAAACATCTGAAGTTGTTATCTAATAAAATCCATCCGGTTAGTTTAGGCCTTACGGAGAAATATATTGGTTGTATCCTGGCATGTTGAGGCGCCATTTTATATAGCCCCAACTTTCTTTATTTTTAATAAATATTTTATTTCTTAAATAGAAGCCGTTATTTGCCCCTTAAGTATATCTTAATTTTGAGAATGGATTGCGTGAATATTAATACTAATAGAGGACAGAATTAAGATATCAGCTGGCTCGTTTTTTTTTACTGGTAAAGTACATGGAGATCAAGGTAATTTTTGTACGCCTTTTGAAAATAGTCTCTATAGTTGTTTAAAATTTGGTTGTACTGTTTTTGGGCACCATTCATTTTAGAATAAAAATAATCTAAGTTCAGCTCAAAAGATGAAAAAATACTGAAGAGTTAATTAGTTGCTGGAATAAAATTGAATTGGGTACAACCGTTGCGTCCTGAAAGATAAAGCGGATAGCTAAATTTAAATACAGGAGGGTATATATATTAACAAAATAAAAATTCCTACCTTTATTACACTCTTACAATTACATCTACTAAATAAAAACCCCTTAGGCTATGAGAGTGTACACTACCGCATACAGTCTTTAAATTAGGATTATTAAGTTTTTAATAAAAAGGCTTTATAAAACACGATATTAAAAGTTTGTGAAATTAACTCCGCGGATTACACGTGTTGAGTAATCGTTGGAAACATACTTGTAGACAGGAAAAGAGATATTTAAACTGGTGTACTACTGACTTACTGATTGGTTTCTCCTCGTGGGTTTTCCATAAGCTACTTGGCCTCTCCTGGTGAGATTCTCATAAAAATATTGTCTCAGCCACTACCATCCTACCATTTGGGTAGCTAAACACTTTTTGACCCGAAATGCCTGAGGATGAGCAGGATATTTAAAGAACGGAAAAAGGCCTTAAACTTGAGAGTTAGAACCGACACCCATTTGGTGATAAAAACGTTACTACACTACTGCATCACTGAGAAAAAAATCACTCTGACGTACTGGAGAAAAATGGCCTACTGGCGGAAAAAAACTTTTACGGCATTCTGGCGGAAAAAGCCCTTAAAATTTCCCTCTGGTCGTTTACATATCCCTTCCCCTTCTTCAAAGTGAAATCTTTAAAATGGCTTACTTCCGGGATGCAAAATCAACGCAAACCAAACAAGTCAGGTCAGCAACACGTTATACACGGCTAAGTCACACTGTTCAAAAATTTAAATCACTGTTTAAAGCTACACTGCTCAAAATTTGAAATCATTGCAATAAATATAAAAATGTAATAAAATATAAATTACAGGAAGAAAAACAGTGTCGTAACATGATCTTAACATCTAAGAAAAAATGAATGTTACATGGTAAAGAACCTTGCCTACGAAGTCAGAAAAAATCAAAAATATCTTATAATAGGTAAATTTACATTTATGTACATTTCATATCATGAATTTTTTCTGTTCACATACCGTCTAACGAACCTGCGTTAAATTTAGTTTAACACAAAAGAAAAAAATCATAAACAACCGCTCAGTACTGCTACATTAACGCACCTGAACTAATCGAACGTGCCACTTTTTAGTTTGTACCTAAGTACACCCTTAAAATACCAGAAAAAATAAAGAAACGTTGCTATAGCCAAAATAAAAGTAAAATTGCGGATAAGAAAAATCTCCGTTTTGTTGCGTGCGATTGCATTAATATCTGACTAAAAAGTTCCGACTAATGCTAAATTTTACAAAATTAACGAAAAAAGTCGTGTGTTCTGCAAGCAGGGAAATTTGCCAGTTTAACTACGACAATAGTTTATTCAAAACACTTCAATAATACTTTTTATAAATCGATAACATATATGAAATTTCAATTCGTCTAGACAGTAAGCATTGTTGTTATTTTTATTTAATCTGAGTTTTCATTTGGAATATAATAAAAAATTTCGTGGATAATCTTAGCTTTTTTAACGTACAAAGTTTTTACAGCATTATTACTTTGTTTAGAAAGATCTTCGTGATAAAGAAGTTTTTATTCTTTACTAATGAATAACGCGGAAAATTTTAATGGAGAGTTTGCATGATAATGATAATCACCTTAAAAAAGTTTAATAAAAAAAATTATGGAAATAAGGAAAAACTGTTTACGTATTCTTAAATTTCTAATGAAGCAAAAACTTCGTTAAAAAACAAGTGAACGGAGTAGTGTAACTAATTTAGATTGATAATAAAATACGTTAAAAACTTTTACACGCTACCGACAAAATCAACGAATATTGAATTTTGGCGTAATTTTAACAATGAATAAAAAATAAATAATTGACCAACTACCAAAACTCCGTTCTTTTATTAAAACTTTGTTCTTAAATACGTCAGTAAAAAATATTATCAAAAAAACTACACAAGTACAAAAAAAAATAAAAGAGGTGTAATAAAAGAACAAACTAATAACAACAATAAAAATAACATGTTACTAAATGTTGTCAAGTGTTCCAACATTTGATTAGTGAAGTTAAGAGTTAAGCCTGGTTTACACGGGGAGAGTAATGAGTAGAGTAAAGCGGCAAGTAGAGTTCACTCTACTTGCCGCTCTACCATTTTTTGATTTTTTGCGTTCACACGAAGCAAGTACTAAGTAGAGTATATAGCAGTCAAGAGTAAGTTGTCTAGGTGTTTGAATGGTATATCCTCGTAAATATGAATTTTAAAAAGAAATTAAAAAAATGTTTGGCACCAATTTTAAAAGAACTGGTTAGGGAAGTTGCTGAAGTAATTCATGAGGAGGCAAATAGAAAAAAAAAGAGTGGATGAAAGAATGGCTGAAAAGAAGAAATTCACTTGGAGGAACATCGCTTCTACTAAAAGAGTTGGCTATTGAGGATCACTTGGAATACACGCGATGTCTTAGACTTACCCCAGAAAATTTTGAACATCTGTTGGGCATGTTGAAAAACAAAATTCAACGTGAAAATACGATGATGAGGGATGCTATAACAGCTGAAGTGAAACTACAAGTTACATTGAACTTTTTAGCTACAGGAAACTCCTACAGAAGTGTTTCACATTTTTTTAGGGTGTCAAGACCTGCTATTTCTAAATTTATTCCCGAAGTGTGTGATGCTATCTCTGAAGTTTTGGATACTGTCAAGGTAGGTAAAAATCAATCAATTGTGAATAAAGAAAAATTTTTAATATTATTATTGCTTAAATAATACCATGTAGCTTATTGAAACTTAGCACAAAAGTGTTAAAACATTATTATTGTTCTAAATCTCCCGCTATTTTGAAGGCTTGTACAATTATATTTTCTGAATTTGCAACAGCAACATCACTTAAACAAACTTGTGAATCAGTAACATCATATTGTTGTACTTGATTACTATCAATATACGCAGAGCAAGCGGTACTTGAGCAACTCGAGGAATAATTTGTGTAGGCAGATTGAAGGGAATTATTATCATGTGAATCACGTCGACTGCACTGTGGTGTTTGAGTTACTGAATTCTGGTTTTCATAAATAGAAATTTTGGGAGGCCCAACATCTCTCAGCCTGTACTTTAAGAGAATTCCCTGAATTTCATTCTGGGCCATAAGTGCACTAGATTTTTGTAAATTATTCAGAGTTGCAGCAACAAAATTTTCAAACGCATCATGCTCGTTATAATTACTGTCTTGAATACTTGCAATGACTTCCCATAGCTGTTCAACTGCATTTGTTAGATTGTCAACTTTACTTCTTTTGGATGCTGGAGCCTTATCTGATACAGGGGTTTTTGGTGCAACTTTTGGAGATTTGCCGCTCTGGCCCTGCGGAGAAAATGGTTCATAGGTAGTTCCCTCTTCTTCTCCGTCTTCAAGTGAATTTATATTTTGAGAAATGGCAGTTTCCTAAAATAAAAAAAAATTGTTTCAGATGCCTGAGGCAGACGAGTGGAACATTCTGGAAGCAGGATTTAATAAACGGTGGAACTTTCCGAATTGCTGTGGAGCGATTAATGGAAAGCATGTTTTAATAAAAGCTCCTCCAAATGCAGGGAGTGAATATTATAATTATAAAGGGCAACATAGTATCGTGCTTATGGCTCTTGTTGATGATAAATACTGCTTCTCGTAAATTAATGTTGGCTTTAAAGGATCAAATGCAGATGGAGGCGTTTTTCAAAACTGCGAACTATATGAACAACTAGAAAATAATCTACTCCCTGCTAGGTTTGTTATTGTAGGAGATGACGCATTTCCCCTTAAAAAATATTTAATGAAGCCATACCACAAACCCAGACATACTTCTCTAAGTATACCTGAACAAGTATTTAACTATCGCCTGAGTAGGGCAAGAAGAATATCGGAAAATGCATTTGGCATATTAGTGAGTCGTTTTAGGGTTTTTGAAAGATGTTTGGCTGTAAAGTTATCAACAGTAAACAAAATCGTACATGCAGCCTGTTCACTGCACAATTGGTTGACAAAAACAAGTCAACGCTCATATTTGCCCTATGGTAGTGTTGATAACGAAGATATAGAAACTGGGGAGATAATCCCGGGTCAGTGGCGCCATGAAATCTCCGATCTACGGAATATTGAACGTTAGGGGGGCAGAAGGTCAACCGACATGGCCAAAAAAATAAGGGAAAAGTTTAAAGAATACTTCAACAATGAAGGAGCTGTTCCATGGCAGTACAAAAATGTTTTTTAATTATCCTATGTTATAGGTATATATAAATATAAACACTTACCACAGAATCTTCAGTTTTTTTTCCTGATTTTGCAATCTTCATGATTCGGTTAAGGGCATCAAACCATTTTATATTTGGAACATATATATCTTCTGTCCCTGCACCTGATTTAATTGATTTTTTAATTTTAACACATTCTTGCCTGTAGGTACACTGCAAGTTTTTAATTTTTTGTTTAAGTTCACCCAACCCAAATCCACTTCTTCCAAGTTTCAGAATAATATTTTTTTTTCCGCGGCCATCCTCATGTTTTTATTTCTGTAATTTGGACTACTCAAATTCCACAGAACCTCTTCATATACATATAAACCAACCAGCATTTCCGTTTCTTCTTCAGTGAATTTAGACATTTTTAAAAATTAAACAAAACAAACTGATTGCAAAATTCACTGCAACTGGACACTACTGGCTACTTGCTTGAAAAACGAGTAGAGTGGGGTGTTTATACAGGTAGAGTAGGTAGTATAGTAGAGTGGGGCAGTGGTGGGGGTAAGTAGAGTAGAGTCCACTATACTGCGCGCAGTATAGTACTCTACTCTACCAGCTACGCTACTCTACTCTACTCGGACAGAGAGAGGGGGTTTCTACAGGTAGAGTTAATCTACTTGCCGCTCTACTCTACTCATTACTCTACCCGTGTAAACCAGGCATTAATCCTACCTTCCTCTCGCACCTCGTTGCGTTAGTACAATATGCCAAACAAATTTTATGTTATATATGGGATAAGATTACGGGACAACGGCCGTTTTCGTATTAATTTTCCAGTTACAGCTCCTCTAAAAACATCTCAGATCCAAAATGACTGAAATCTGGATTTTAATCAAAAACTCTAGAACATGGTTAAAGAAATATTGATACCTAGAACCTATACTTACATTTACGTTCATTGTGTCAATTTAAATGAAAGTTTAACGATCTCAATAATAGGTGGCATCACGTCTTTACCAAAGTGCATAATTTAAACTGATTAAGCACACTTCAAGCGAATAGATTCATTTATCCAAATGTTTATCGACCTATAATATGCAACTAGTGTACCTGTTTAAAAGTGTTACTGTTTTCCCTAATAAATGATGTCACATAAAAAAGATATTTGACCAGTTGAAGATCCGCACACATGCCGCTCCTGGAGCGCTTTAGGGACTTCCCTGTGGCACGTGTGCTAGACCCGTAAAAAAATATATATTTAAACCCATGCATATATAGTTAAAAAACTGCAAGTCGGACTTGCGGATTTAGTGTTCCGTACCTTGATTGCTGAAGTATTCTATGAAATTCTGTCACACATTCATTTTCAATATAAGAATTACCAAGAATATATAAAAAGCAAGACATCCTTCTAGTAAAGGTTTAAAGCAAATAACTACCTAAATATTTGTTTAATTATAAACAAATAAAGTAAAATTATTTTGTCTCGGTACCTATCCGTTGGGCACCAGTGTACGTGTACGTATTGGTATGTCACAGCTGTTAGTCCCAGTTAAATTCACAACTTTTCACGAAAATAATCTCCACCATATTGTCAAGCCAAACCTTTTTTTATATACCAGATAAATTATTTATCAAAGGTATTGCACTCGTGATAATTTTCGTTTAATCTACACCTTATGGAGAATATTCCAGATTTTTTTTTTAATTTTTTTATTACATTCTCTTAGAAATAAAGACAGCGATTTTTGGCATTTTTAAAAAAAATATTATAAAGAAAAGTTTGTATTGAGTATTACATCATATATATTTTTGAACTGTGTGTTTTCACGAGCTTTCATTTGACACTCCACTTGACCTTGCAAACATTTTTTTTTTCACTTCCAATTTCACCTTCCAGACCTAACCCCTTAAGTCAAAATTTAACTTTCAAAACTACACGGTTCTGACTGAGCCGTAAATTCCTATATTTGTGACAAATTTCAACTTTCTATGTCAAATAGTTTCGGAGAAAATCGGGTGTGGCCGACGGACAGACAGACACCGAAGTGATCCCATAAGTGTTCCGTACGGAACACTAAAAAGTTATCAAGGCGGACTTTTGAGCGTAAATATAAATAAATAAATCCAGACAAAGTAAAATGCTTTTGAAAAAATACTTGTTTAAAATAAAACATTTGAATCAATTAGAGACTTACAAACAAAAATGGAAAAAACTTTACGTTTATGAGGATTATCTTATGCCACCGAAGAAATATTATAGTTGACAAAAATGTAAAAGAACGTTTCGTATAAATAAAATGGAATTACTAAGTAGATAAACGTTTTCATTTCAAGCAAAAATCGCACACACATTCGGCACAAAATAAAAATATTTCCCTGGTGCATTTTCTTAAGGAAACGTGATAGGTCATTTTGGAATGGGAACAGACTTTTATTCGATATTACCAAAAAGGCTTGTCCGGTACTTGGGAATTAGATACCTTCATAAAATCACTTATTAGTAAATCGATCTTATTTTGTTTCTATATTTTTATGGAATTTTTCGTATTGCTTCATTCGAATTGTATTTTGAAGTACAAAAAGTATAACATATCGAACATATATCACTGTGAATTTTAGGCTCATACGAGGCTGGTTTGAAAAGTCCGTGCAAAAATAAAAACTACTTATGTGTTTGGGGTAAACCTTTTTTATTTTTCGACATAGTCTCCTTTTAGGCTTATACACTTCGTCCAACAATGTTCTAGTTTGTTGATCCCTTCCGAATAATAGGATTTGTCCAAGTCTGCAAAATATCCATTAGTGTCTGCAATCACCTCCTCGTTTGAATAAAATCTTTGTCCCGCCAGCCATTTCTTCAAATTGGGGATCAAATAGTAGTCCGAGGGAGCCAAGTCTGGAGAATAGGGGGGATGTGAAACGAGTTGGAATCCTATTTCCATTAATTTTGCGACCACAACTGCTGAGGTGTGTGCTGGTGCGTTGTCGTGATTCACCTGTAATAGTTTTACCCTTTTCCAGATAGTCGATGAGGATTATCCCTTGCGAATCCCAAAAGACTGTCGCCATAACCTTTCCGGCCGAAGGAACGGTCTTCGCCTTTTTTGGTGCAGATTCCCCCTTGGTAACCCATTGTTTAGATTGTTGTTTGGTCTCAGGAGTATAGTAATGTATCCATGTTTCATCCACAGTGACGAAACGACGCTTAAAGTCCTCCGGATTCTTCTGGAACAGCTGCAAACCATCCTTGCAACACTTCACACGATTCCGTTTTTGGTCAAGCGTGAGCAATCGCGGCACCCATCTTGCGGATAGCTTTCTCATGTCCAAATGTTTATGCAAAATATTATGTACCCGTTCAGTGGAGATGCCCACAGCACTAGCAATCTCACGCACCTTAACTCTTCTGTCATCCATCACCATATCATGGATTTGATCAATGATTTCTGGAGTCGTAACCTCCACAGGCCGTCCAGAACGTTCAGCGTCACTTGTGCCCATATGGCCAGTCCGAAAATTTTGAAACCACTTATAAACTGTGCTAATCGAAGGTGCAGAGTCACCATAATGTTTATCAAGCTTCTCTTTAGTCTCCTGAGGCGTTTTGCCTTTCATAAAGTAATGTTTAATCACCACACGAAATTCTTTTTCGTCCATTTCTTGAAAATCACTCGACTTCCTTGATTCACACGAATGCCAAACACCAAGAAATAGAGCAATATTGCTGAAACTTGGTGTGCGTTCATTCAAGAGATGCTACTAACTAAACATGACCTCGATACGCGCCGGTGGTGCCATCTCTCGGACTTTGCACGGACTTTTCAAACCAGCCTCGTATATCATTTTGTTGAGATTTGGGATAATCCTACAGAAGTTTTTTTTTGCTGATCAAAAAATAGTTGAACAATATTTCAATATCTATAAGATAGACCTATTTTTATAGTTAAACTAATGCTAAAGCAAAAATTTTTTAAAAATAAATAATTCTTTAAGCTAAGAATGAATGAATTTGAAATACCGTGTTACAATATTACCACTTGTTGGACATGACCCAGATAAAATTTATTGTGCATTCATATACTTTTGCATGATAAATACAGAATACTGACCACTCATCTCTAGACCTCTCGATGTCTAGGAAAATCGGATAAAAAATTGTATTTTCTAGAATATTGTCATTCCACAAAGAACACCGAGAGGGTAATCATTCTTGATTCAAATTCATAACAAAATATTCCGTTGATTAACATTCAAAAACCAGTCAAGTACAAGTTGGACTAAAGTAATTAATGCTCCGTACCGTGATTACTTTTAAAATAAAAATTAGCTACCTAATAGCTAATAAATGATTCTACCTCAATCAAGAATCTAGTAGTAAAAGTTAAAAAGAAATATTTACTACCTAACTATATTTGTTTAATTATACACAAATAAAATAAAATTATTTTGTCTTCGGTATATATCCGACTGCAGTGAATACATATTGATATTTCATAGCTCTTAGTCCCTGTTGAATTCCCAACTTTCCAAACTTTTACCATTCTATGATGCACATAGTTGTTTTATACCAAAAAAATTATCAAACGTAATGTGATCTTTTTTGCTCAATCTCTACTTTATTTAAACTATTGTAGTATTTTTTTCAAAATTTTTTGATCAATACTTTTCAAGATAGGGCGGAGGGACAGAGATTTTTGGCCATCTCTTTAAAATAATACAAAAAAAAGTGTGCACAAGTATTACATCATATATATTTTTGCGCTCCTGTTTCCCCAAGCTTTAATTTGACACCACGCTCGAAGACCTGGTATTTTTTTTTCACTTCCGATTTCATTCCCCAAAACTAACCCCTTAAGTCTACTACACGGCTCTGATTGGGCTATCAATTCCTAATTGTATAATTGAGGTGTCCGTTACTTTGTGACAGTGCATTTTAAATTTCTAAATTCTAAACGGATTACTTTGTTATTTGTCACTTATTTTTTATTTATCTGCTACTGCAGTTTCGTAGGTTTTCTACATTTTCAAGCGTGATACTGCCTATGTAGAAAACCTACGAAACTGCAGTAGCAGATAAATAAAAAAAAATAAGTGACAAATAACAAACTAACTCGTTTCATTTCATTTAGAAATTTATCAATTCCAATATCTGTGCCAGATTTCAACTTTGTATGTCAAATAGTTTCGGAGATAATCGGGTGTGATATGTCCGACAGACGGACATCGAAGTGATCCCATAAGTGTTCCGTACGGAACACTAAAAATAAACGAAGTTATTTATATACCGTTCCCTCAAAAAGCCCTGACAAAAATTTTGGAAAAACCACAAATCAGGGAGGTCCGGGTAGTACGTCGCAGTGTGACGGGCAAGGGGGTAGACCTATGCTAAACTTATGGATAACGAGAAAAGTTTTCAATTATGAAAAATTAAATGGTATAAATATTATACCATATATTATATTACAATGAAAAATAGCCATCTTTTTTATTGATTCTATGTTTAATTATTATTGTTATTATTAATTGTTATAATTAATTAAGTTAATTATTTACTTAAAAAAATTATTACATCACATGTATTATTAGTAATAAACGTGGCAACGTTGCAAAATAGACATATGAAATCTTTAGGTTGGCTTAACTGCTGTCCATACAGCAAATTCAAATTTTTAGTGTTCGAAACATTCGTAATAACAGATTATTTGATATAAAGTTGCGACATTGTAGTCATGAATAGTGTGTGAAGAGAATTATTTTTGTATACACTTAAAAATTTTTGTTTACCCGAAAAATATAAGACATAAATGCATCTTATTATTGGAACTGGTTCCCAAGGCCGCACCCTGATTTGTCGGTGCGGTATTGTTTTTTTTTGTTTGCCTGACTTGGGCGGGATGCGCGGGCGTGGAACAAGTCAGGTGGGTTTCATTAAAATATAGGCGTTTGGCATGTTTTCGTTACCGAATCGGTACCGAGCACATTGAGAAAAACGATACCGCACTGATAAATCAGGGAGCGGCCTAATTGTATGTTTTTAAAAAATCTGTTCAGTTTGTATTATCTTTTTATATATATTAAATATGTTACTGTTCATTGATAACATACAATGTTATTAAATATTAGTAAATATTAAATATATATTAAAGAAATAAGTTTCTTTACAGTTTTTCAATTTTTATAATTTATATTGTAATTATTTATAATAAATAGGTTTATGAATTGAAATTTATAGATCTGTAATTATGATGATCATCTTACAATCCTATTTTTACAAGCAAAGTATATAAGAAATTATATTTAAAAAATATAATAATATAATAAATAGACATTCGCGGTTCAAGACCCGCATACGCGCAAAGCGTTCTCAATTGCTGAGTTGTCACGTCCATAAAGACATAACAATAGATTATAGTTATTTTCAGTGCACATGATGAAGTATTATTGCTTATTGCTAGAAATCTAACGAGTGAGATGGAATGAAATTTGGTGTGGAGTTTCTAAAGGCATTGTTACACGTTACATAAAATTTTTATCATTCTTTTATCATTACATTGTAAATTATATATTAGTTAAAATATTTCTCCCCCATATATTTTTAGCAACTTTCATAATTTTTTTCTCGTGAACTAGCAAACCGAATCAACTAAAACTTCGCAAATATCTTTTAATTTAATTTTTCTACAACAGTGAATTTTTTGAAAATTTTCTTATCACAAGCAATGTAATTAGTGAAGCTCCTTAATGAGACCGGTCTGTAATTACATATGTTAGACGTGTCTCCCTTTTTAAATACTGGACATATTTTCTGGATTTTCCAGCACTGAGGATAAATTCCCTCAGTTAATGCTTAGTTAAAAATTTTTGCTAATGGTTTGGCCAGAACTCTGGAGTCTCTTCTCAAAAAGATGGGAATACCGTCCCGGCCTCTTGACATCTTAGGTTTCCACGTTTTCGCTACATTTACTAAATTTGTCTTTGTAAATACCGGTAAGTTAACATTTTTCATATCAAAATGTTCAGTACCGAATGAAACCTTTTCTCGTTAATGTCATTATCTTGATATTCTTCGTCAAAGTACGAGCCTCTTAATTATAAAATGTATGATATATTCCATAGTGTTTGCTTATAATATTATTGGTTACAAGTACTCGCCTTAAATTAATGAAAATAAGTAAAACACTTTATTTTTGGCTGAAGTACAAAATAATGGAAAATATTGTAAATTTACCACTTTTCCAACCTTATTCCTTAAACTCCACATCAATATGACATTAAAATAAAATTATATGGAACACTTAGAACAGTTTTATAATAATATGAATGGCTTGGTCTGGTTGTTTCTAGCAAATACTATAACTATTTAATTCGCCAGAGTAATATTTGTCTATGGATAATGTTAAACCATATTTAATGAATGTATATAAATAACTTCGTTTAATTTTAGTGTTCCGTACGGAACACTTATGGGATCACTTCGATGTCCGTCTGTCGGACATATCACACCCGATTATCTCCGAAACTATTTGACATACAAAGTTGAAATCTGGCACAGATATTGGAATTGATAAATTTCTAAATGAAATGAAACGAGTTAGTTTGTTACTTGTCACTTATTTTTTTTTATTTATCTGCTACTGCAGTTTCGTAGGTTTTCTACAAAGGCAGTATCACGCTTGAAAATGTAGAAAACCTACGAAACTGCAGTAGCAGATAAATAAAAAAAAATAAGTGACAAATAACAAACTAACTCGTTTCATTTCATTTAGAAATTTATCAATTCCAATATCTGTGCCAGATTTCAACTTTGTATGTCAAATAGTTTCGGAGATAATCGGGTGTGATATGTCCGACAGACGGACATCGAAGTGATCCCATAAGTGTTCCGTACGGAACACTAAAAATAAACGAAGTTATTTATATACATTCATTAAATATGGTTTAACATTATCCATAGACAAATATTACTCTGGCGAATTAAATAGTTATAGTATTTGCTAGAAACAACCAGACCAAGCCATTCATATTATTATAAAACTGTTTTAAGTGTTCCATATAATTTTATTTTAATGTCATATTGATGTGGAGTTTAAGGAATAAGGTTGGAAAAGTGGTAAATTTACAATATTTTCCATTATTTTGTACTTCAGCCAAAAATAAAGTGTTTTACTTATTTTCATTAATTTAAGGCGAGTACTTGTAACCAATAATATTATAAGCAAACACTATGGAATATATCATACATTTTATAATTAAGAGGCTCGTACTTTGACGAACAATATCAATATAATGACATTAACGAGAAAAGGTTTCATTCGGTACTGAACATTTTGATATGAAAAATGTTAACTTACCGGTATTTACAAAGACAAATTTAGTAAATGTAGCGAAAACGTGGAAACCTAAGATGTCAAGAGGCCGGGACGGTATTCCCATCTTTTTGAGAAGAGACTCCAGAGTTCTGGCCAAACCATTAGCAAAAATTTTTAACTAAGCATTAACTGAGGGAATTTATCCTCAGTGCTGGAAAATCCAGAAAATATGTCCAGTATTTAAAAAGGGAGACACGTCTAACATATGTAATTACAGACCGGTCTCATTAAGGAGCTTCACTAATTACATTGCTTGTGATAAGAAAATTTTCAAAAAATTCACTGTTGTAGAAAAATTAAATTAAAAGATATTTGCGAAGTTTTAGTTGATTCGGTTTGCTAGTTCACGAGAAAAAAATTATGAAAGTTGCTAAAAATATATGGGGAGAAATATTTTAACTAATATATAATTTACAATGTAATGATAAAAGAATGATAAAAATTTTATGTAACGTGTAACAATGCCTTTAGAAACTCCACACCAAATTTCATTCCATCTCACTCGTTAGATTTCTAGCAATAAGCAATAATACTTCATCATGTGCACTGAAAATAACTATAATCTATCGTTATGTCTTTATGGACGTGACAACTCAGCAATTGAGAACGCTTTGCGCGTATGCGGGTCTTGAACCGCGAATGTCTATTTATTATATTATTATATTTTTTAAATATAATTTCTTATATACTTTGCTTGTAAAAATAGGATTGTAAGATGATCATCATAATTACAGATCTATAAATTTCAATTCATAAACCTATTTATTATAAATAATTACAATATAAATTATAAAAATTGAAAAACTGCAAAGAAACTTATTTCTTTAATATATATTTAATATTTACTAATATTTAATAACATTGTATGTTATCAATGAACAGTAACATATTTAATATACGAGGCTGGTTTGAAAAGTCCGTGCAAAAATAAAAACTACTTATGTGTTTGGGGTAAACCTCTTTTTATTTTTCGACATAGTCTCCTTTTAGGCTTTTACACTTCGTCCAACGATGTTCTAGTTTGTTGATCCCTTCCGAATAACAGGATTTGTCCAAGTATGCAAAATATCCATTAGTGTCTGCAATCACCTCCTCGTTTGAATAAAATCTTTGTCCCGCCAGCCATTTCTTCAAATTGGGGAACAAATAGTAGTCCGAGGGAGCCAAGTCTGGAGAATAGGGGGGATTTGAAACGAGTTGGAATCCTATTTCCATTAATTTTGCGACCACAACTGCTGAGGTGTGTGCTGGTGCGTTGTCGTGATGGAAAAGGACTTTCTTGTGGGCCAATCGCGGGCGTTTCTCTTGCAGCTCGGTTTTCAAACGGTCCAATAACGATGAATAATATTCACCTGTAATAGTTTTACCCTTTTCCAGATAGTCGATGAGGATTATCCCTTGCGAATCCCAAAAGACAGTCGCCATAACCTTTCCGGCCGAAGGAACGGTCTTCGCCTTGTTTGGTGCAGATTCCCCCTTGGTAACCCATTGTTTAGATTGTTGTTTGGTCTCAGGAGTATAGTAATGTATCCATGTTTCATCCACAGTGACGAAACGACGCTTAAAGTCCTCCGGATTCTTCTGGAACAGCTGCAAACCATCCTTGCAACACTTCACACGATTCCGTTTTTGGTCAAACGTGAGCAATCGCGGCACCCATCTTGCGGAGAGCTTTCTCATGTCCAAATGTTTATGCAAATAATAGTGCCCACAGCACTAGCAATCTCACGCACCTTAACTCTTCTGTCATCCATCACCATATCATGGATCTGATCAATGATTTCTGGAGTCGTAACCTCCACAGGCCGTCAAGAACGTTCAGCGTCACTTGTGCCCATATGGCCAGTCCGAAAATTTTGAAACCACTTATAAACTGTTCTAATCGAAGGTGCAGAGTCACCATAATGTTTATCAAGCTTCTCTTTAGTCTCCTGAGGCGTTTTGCCTTTCATAAAGTAATGTTTAATCACCACACGAAATTCTTTTTCGTCCATTTCTTGAAAATCACTCGACTTCCTTGATTCACACGAATGCCAAACACAAAGAAATAGACCAATATGGCTGAAACTTGGTGTGCGTTCATTCAAGAGATGCTACTAACTAAACATGACCTCGATACGCGCCGGTGGTGCCATCTCTCGGACTTTGCACGGACTTTTCAAACCAGCCTCGTATATAAAAAGATAATACAAACTGAACAGATTTTTTAAAAACATACAATTAGGCCGCTCCCTGATTTGTCGGTGCGGTATCGTTTTTCTCAATGTGCTCGGTACCGATTCGGTAACGAAAACATGCCAAACGCCTATATTTTAATGAAACCCACCTGACTTGTTCCACGCCCGCGCATCCCGCCCAAGTCAGGCAAACCGACAAAAACAATACCGCACCGACAAATCAGGGTGCAGCCTTAGGAACCAGTTCCAATAATAAGATGCATTTATGTCTTATCTTTTTCGGGTAAACAAAAATTTTTAAGTGTATACAAAAATAATTCTCTTCACACACTATTCATGACTACAATGTCGCAACTTTATATCAAATAATCTGTTATTACGAATGTTTCGAACACTAAAAATTTGAATTTGCTGTATGGACAGCAGTTAAGCCAACCTAAAGATTTCATATGTCTATTTTGCAACGTTGCCACGTTTATTACTTATAATACATGTGATGTAACAATTTTTTTAAGTAAATAATTAACTTAATTAATTATAACAATTAATAATAACAATAATAATTAAACATAGAATCAATAAAAAAGATGGCTATTTTTCATTGTAATATAATATATGGTATAATATTTATACCATTTAATTTTTCATAATTGAAAATTTTTCTCGTTATCCATAAGTTTAGCATAGGTCTACCCCCTTGCCCGCCATACTGCGACGTACTACCCGGACCTCCCTAATTTGTGGTTTTTCCAAAATTTTTGACAGGGCTTTTTGAGGGAACGGTTAATCTGGCATGTTTTGTTCAATTTTTATCAAGCGTTATTGGCAATAAGGGCCAGGTTGATAGTGTTTTCACCGATTTCTCCAAAGCTTTTGATAAAAGAGATCACAGGATCATTTTGGCCAAGCTTAGACCTTTCTGACAGATTTGTGCACTTTCTTAAGTCATATCTGATACAGCGACCTCAGTATGTTTAATATAATGGGTCGTCTTTTTTTAAGCCTCATTTGGAGTACCCCAAGGTTATATATAGATCATATATTGTTGCTGACAAGGTCCAATTAAATTGGGCTTATATATTTAGTAAAATTCCATAAGAGTTTTCAAACCGGTATATAAACTGAAATCCTAGACCTACTTAGCTGTTAATGTTCTAAATGTTTTTGACTAATAAAAGAATTTAAGGGTTCAGGTTAAAATTTGAGTAAACCTATTGAAAATGTAAAAATAGATTTAAATTTGAAATAAAGCAGGTAACAAGAATACCTTAAGAGACGGTATAACAATTATACTATACCTTTATATGAGCCAGTTTTTGCATATTATGAAATGTTATCCATTAATTAGTTTTAGTAGAAGAAAGAGCACGAATACGGAAAACTTTTAATTAAAAGGTTAAATGTAGTTAAATGCTTTTCAAAACGAAATTACAACTGTTTTTAACATTTTCAATTTAGAAAATTTTAATGCCGACTTCAAGAAACTTTTTAATTTAAAGAAAAGTTAATAAAATTTTCTTTGAAATCTAATAAAGGTCAAAGATTAATGTAAAAATAAAAAACAGGAAGTCTACTCGTATTAACATTAAATTCAAAAACAAGACCAAAAGTTGTCAAAGTACATTTGTACAAAAATAAAATTAGATGACGCCCCCAACAAGAAAAATGAATAAATAAAAAAATAAAGAATTTGTTATTAATTAAAATTAAATAAATTATTGGTTTATACACTGTCAATATGAGTTTAAAATTGAAATTCTTGGCATTTAGCATTAAGCTAATCTTGTGTGTGTTTTAAGAAATGTATGTACGAGGGTTAAATTTGGTACAAATCATTTTATGGTTTCTCAAAATATTCGCCTTTAATCCATGCGTTCGAACCAATTTTTTCACTGTGACGTTGGTACCTCAGAAACATGGTTTTGCAAGGTGTCAACAGTTTGTTGAGAAGATGGAAATCGTAGTCCACGCATTTTTTTTTTCGACATTCGGGAACAAAAAGAAGTCATCAGGTGATAAATCACGTGAATATGGGCAAGGAGATATTAATTCGGTATTTTTCTCCGTTAAATAATCAATTTTTTGACGCGCTGTGTGAGAGCAGGTATTGTCATGATGAGGAATGATGCGATGTTATCGGTTGTTTTTTTCTGATTTCATCGTCTTTTGGCATTGTTGTATACCATTCAGCATTAACTGGTCTTCGATCCTCTAAAGCAACGGTTTGAACATGTCCGGTATAACCAAAGAAACAAGTGATCATTTTCTTGTAAGTGCTTCGCGAACGAACCACTTTTGTTGGATTAGGTTCATCTTGGAACACCCAAACAGTTTATTGTTACTTAGTTTCCGGCTCGTAGGAATATATCCAAGTTTCGTCGCCTGTTACGATGTTGTATACGAATTTTGCATATACATGTTACGCACAACATCGATGTTTTTTGGAACAACAATCAATTTTGATCGACTTTCACGAAATTCATAGCTGACGGAAGCACGGCCATGACGAAGTTCTGCAAACCAATGGTAAACAGACCCTTCTGATGGTAATTCATTACCAAAAGTTAAACGAAGCGATTCGAGGCAATGTTGTTGTGTTAGCCCTTTACTAAAATCGTAAAAAACCATCTAACGAAAACCTTCACGTGAATTTTCCATTTGTTCACAAAACTTATTTTTTTAAAAACGCTCACTGTGAACAAACTACTCGGCCAATTTTTGAGCTGCTACTATTTTAACAATAATAAATATCAAATTTTACAAAAACGGTAATGTCACACCTCAATAGCGCCATCTAGTGGTCGTGTGTGAAAACCTAAAAAGCGACCCTCATATACAGGGGTACCGGTTTATAGGTCGGGGTAAAAGGTTATCATCAAGAAGAATGAAAACGACAACGCGTTTTTGGAAATCAATAATCCAAAACAAAGTGTTCTATGCTATTATCGCTATTACGCAAAAAGATGCGCACAGCACGCGTGCTGCAGGAAAATCCCTAAAGCGCTACAGGAGTGGCGCTTTTGCGGAAAAAATAATTCATGAACGCTGTAAATTGTACTCGGTGGGAAATACAGTCCTGGCTAAATTATTCCAACGGAATGAGGTTCTCCGTATAAAAGACTGCCTGAAAAGGGTTGTACGAGAAGTCACAAGCTGAACTTCATACGGATGTGAAGTATTAGCGCGACGTGTATTTCTAGCATGTACCGCTTTGGGAGAAATTAAGCGAGCTACATCCATCGAACAGTTTCTATGAAAATACTTGTAGAACAGACTTCGATGATCGAAGAAATCAAGGTTGCTTGTCAGTTTTGGGCCTATAATCAGGTGAACAGCTCTCTTCTGAATAGAATCCAATAAATGCAGTGTATGTTTGGGAGCCGAGCCATAAACATGGGAGCAGTATTCCATCGAATTTAAGCTTTGTACAGAATTAACAGTTGTTGTGGAATGTAAAGTTTTCTATTTTGGAATAATATTTCCAGCTTTTGAGAAGCTCTCTTTGCTATGGTTGCAACATGTTCGAGCCAAGATATTTTGGCTCTAAAATTAACGCCCAGCAAACTGAATGACGATGCTAGAGGAATATAGTGCCCCGACATGACAATGCCGGGTTCAACAACCTTAACTTTTTTAGAAAAAACTGCCGCCTGGGTTTTTATAGCACTAAATTCTACTTGTTTACTGTCACCCCAAGATAGAATTTCTTTCAGGTCTTTGTTAAGTTGAACGACTTACTGTTGTCTGAGGATATCTGCATGAGTAGCCGATGTTCGTTTTCAAAGTGAATGAAGAAATAGGCATACTGTTATCTGCAAAGCTGCAGATTGGATTCCTGGTCCCTTGAAGCAGATCATTAATATAAATGAAAAAGAGAGCAGGGGACAGTATGGAATCTTGGGGCACACCGGAGCACAGTATGAGAAAAGTGCCATTTTTTGGACAAAAATTTGTTGACAGTCGGCATTTTATCCGATTCGAATAAATATTGTACTTTAAGATACTACTGTGGCGAAGAAGGTTAAAACCTATAAAAAATTTCCTAGAATACACATATTCGTGATTTTAAAAAAAAAGTTATGAACAAAACAACTAAAACAATATAACTTTATGTTAACAGATAAATGTCAATAAAATATTTCAGAAAAAAAAGTTTTGAAAGTTTATTATTAAATAATCTAAACGTTTAATGATATACAGAACATTTTTAGATGTATAAATTAAGCAAAATCACATTTTTAACGACCGTGCAATATTTCAAAAAAACCTAATGCAAAGTTGTTATTAATAATTTTTCAATAATCGCATATTATTATACTATTATAAAATTCTTAAAAATATCAACATTATCAATCAACCCTCTGCGTCCACTGCTGAACATAGGTCTCCCCCATTTTCATCCATTCCCTTCTATTTTGGGCTGTCTGAATCCAGTTGCCGGCCATTCTTTTGATATCATCCATCCATCTTGTGGGCGATCTTCCTCTGCGCCTCCTGTCGGCTCTCGGCCTCCACTTAAGCAGTCTCTTGGTCCATCTTCCGTCCGTCATCCTGGCCACATGTCCTGCCCAGTTCCATTTGAGCCCTGCTATCTGCTTGATTACATCAGTTACGCCTGTCCTTCGACGCAGGTGTTCGTTGTTAATATGGTCTCTCAATGATAATCCGAGCATCGATCTTTCCATTTTCCGCTGTGTTGTTCTAAGCTTTTTTGCCGTTGCGATAGTTAAGATTAACGTTTCAGCGCCATATGTCAAGACCGGCAACACACACTGATTGAAGACTTGTCTTTTTAAGTTTATCGGTATATTACCTTTGAAGATCTTCCGAAGTTTTCCAGGCAGCCCAAGCGTGGGTAACTCTCCTCACTTCACACGTTTGGTTGTCTCTGGATATCTGTATTTCGTGCCCAAGGTATATATATATATATATATATATATATATATATATATATATATATATATATATATATATATATATATATATATATATTTATCTATTAATTCTATTTCGTTGTTGTCAACATTTAAATTCTCACTCGGGACTAGGTCGGTCATAAATTTTGTTTTGGAACTGTTTATTTTCAAGCCTACTTCACTGCATACCTCTTGGAGTTCTTTTAACATTAACGAAATATCACGTAGATTGTCCGAGAATAATACTATGTCATCCGCAAATCAGAGGTTTGTTAGATTTTGCCCGTCTATGTTTAGGCCTTTTCCTTCCCAATTTAGCCTTTTAAATGCGTATTCTAATACTGTCGTAAACAGCCTGGGGGACATCGAGTCGCCTTGTCTAACTCCCATTCCAATTGGTATGCTTTTGGTGTTCTTATGTAGTTTTACTGTCATTTCTGCATTTTTTGTAGATGTTGTATATTAGCCTTGTGTACCGATAATGGACACGACTGCCTCGATCTCAACTGGGTCGAACGCCTTTTGGAAATCCACAAAGACTACAACTATTCAATAGATTTTTCAGTTACCGTCTTGACACTTTGTAGATTGTCGTTGGTGCCAAATCCAACACGAAAACCGACCTGCTCTGTTTCATAAAAATCTAATTTTTTCTCAAGTCTCGTAGTTATAATCCTCGTAAATAGTTTGTACAGATGGCTTAAGAGACCTATAGGTCTGTAGTTCTCTAATTCCGCTATATCGCCCTTCTTGTGAAGCAGTATCACAATAGCATTGTTCCATTTATCTGGTATTGTACTGCTGGATAGACATAGATTGTATAAATCTGTTATTGTTCTAAGTAGACAAGGACCTATCTTTATTACATCAGTGGTCACCTTATCTTTATCAGCTGCCTTGTTGTTCTTTACTTTCTTTAATGCTAAATCTATTTCTTCTAAGGTAATGTCTGGTATCGATTCTGATCCTTGATTTATTATACCCTTACTTGACGTTATAGCGCCTGGCTCTACATCTGGAGTCGAGTTCACTCTTATACAGCAGTTGACAAATCTTCTACCGCTTTCAATATCTCTTCCCTGTTTGTGGTGATAGCTTCTTTCTTTTTAACTTTAATTATTTCCTTCTTTTCATTTCCGAGCTTTCTGCGTAGCACTTTCATGCTTTTGTTGTCTTGTATAGTTTGTTTGATCTCCTTTGTGTTATATTTTCTGATATCCTCTCGTATAGCTTTGGATATTCGCTTGTTCATCTTTTTTAGTTCTTCAGTGTTTGGCATCTTCTGACTCCTCATGTCCCTCTTTTCTGCATTAGGTGCTTAGTCCCTTGACTAATTTTCTCTTCTCTCTTTGTTTTGGGACAGTGTTTGTTTTGACTTTCTAGTATTGCGTTTGTTACTTTTTAGTTTAAACTATTAATGTTTTCTCACTCTAATAATGTCTCGCTGAAATTTTTCAGCATCTGGAGGGTTCATCCATGACTTATTGATCTTCTTGTTTATCATCTTAAATCGTTCTTTACTCATGTTAATTAATATTTTCGCTCTCACCATCCTATGGTCGCTCCCAATACCAAACTTATTCAGTACTGACACGTCCTTAACAATGCTTTTCTTGTCCGTTATAATAAAATCAATGTCATTCTTCGTGCGGCCGTCTGAACTTGCCCAGGTCCATCTTCTATATACACTAGTAGTAATAAATCCAACATAACCTAATTCATAAAATAATAATAATAATAATAATTCCAAGACCTGTATACAGAGCATATCAAAACTAAAATTTTCTAATGCACAAATATAAATTTCACAATTAACATCATCTAGTGTATATAAAATAGTAATGTTACAAACACTATTTTTTTTAAATTTAAAAATGAATGCACCTAGGAATTCGAATCTATTACAACCTAATGCACAAAGCAATTAAATTTTAACTAATAATTTATGATTTACAGAACTACAAACTAAGAATTTTTATCTAAAAAAACCTCATAAATATAAATATTTTCAATCCTGTCCTAGTCTAATGCAGGAAATAATAACGTTACGAATTATTTTTTTTGCCAATACTGTATATCTAATGCATTTAAACAAAACTTTTTTTCTGAAATGTTTTATTGAAATTTATCTGTTAACATAAAGGTATATTGTTTTAGTTGTTTTGTTCATAACTTTTTTTTTTATAATCACGTATATGTGTATTCTAGGGATTTTTTTATAGGTTATGTTAATTTTAACCTTCTTCGCCGCAGTACAATATTAAAGTACAATATTTTACGAGTATTTTCCCGTTTGATTTGTTTAAATCGGATAAATGGCCGACAGATTTTTTGTAAAAAAAAATGACACTTTTCTCACACTGTTCGGCGTTGATAGTGAAGGTGTTAGAAATACAAATATTTATTGAATATATTACTGTTATTTCAAATAGACCACTATTTTTGTTAACATTTCGGTACGTAATCTCTGGCTGTTGTCAAAAACAGTTATAAAATTTAATAATAATATTTTAAACAATATAAATCAGTAAAATTACATTTTTGGCACGTCTATGGTTTTACTCCTAAGGCCTATGCTTAGTAACATTTTTCTAGACAATTATGAAGTAATAGTCATTGAAAATCACAATTAAAAATCTATTGTATGGTGGAGATATGTATAGTAGACGATAATTTTGTTATTAATTCTTCGTAAAAAAAATTTGAATTCTGGCAGAAGATCACAATTTGTAATTTTTTAGGTAAAAATGAAACAATGACCGTTCCAAAAGCACCCAATTGATCAAATATGGCACCGTGTAACCTTTTCTTATTCTTAAACTGAAATTACCACTCCACCAACTTGAATTTATAGATGCTATAAAGAAGAATTCATTGGACGTCTTGAAAGCAATACTGCAAATTGAAAATAAGTATTTTAAAGAATCGAAAAAATCTTAACATAAGTGTGTTGTACTAGGGAACTGGAACACACATATACTCCTAAGTACCTTGGGCTAACGCTAGACAGAACTCTCTCATATAAAACACACTGTCAGAAAACCAGATAAAAAGTGACCGCCAGAAACAATCTCCTTAAGAAACTCGCTGGCGCGAGCCCACAGGTACTTAGGACCACGGCGCAGATCCGATGTTTCTCCGTTGGAGAATATGCATGTAACGTCTAGAATCGATCTAGGCACGTAAACGGGGTCGACATTGCCCTCAACGAAACCTGTAGGATAACTACAGGCTTCATGAGACCTACATCACTCTCCAATTATACAAAGCAGTAGGCTTTGCAACTCTTGTCTATCGAAGATCAGCTGCAAAATAAGTTGAAAAATTTAAACAAGTTTTTGATAAGCGTCACGTACTCTATGAAGCACAACAACCTCCGAAACGGCTTAAATCTAGGAAAAGCTTGCTGAATTATGTCGACATCGAACCCAGTCCCAGAAGAATCATTAACTGGGTTCGATCTGGATTGGAGGTTGCTCAATAGAATCCGAGCTGGCGTGGCACCAGTGAAAACCAACAAACTTAAATGGGACCTCCAGGACCCTCAAGCTTGCCTCTGTGTATGTGAAGAGCTGCAGGATATGGCACACATTTTTTCATGTAGTAGTTGTCCCAATACTTGCACACTTGATGATTTATGCCTGATTAATAACAACGCACTCGACGTAGCCTGATACTGGGCTGAAAATCTACGATTCAGACCCGAAAAAAAAAAAGAAAGATGACTAGGAAAATGTTAATTTCAAGACTATCAATTTGATTGAATAGTTTGTGTTTTTTTACTCAAACCCCTTAATATTTTAACATAAGGGTAAATTTATTATTGTTATTGACATAACTAAATTTCTTTATTATTATTAAAAATTTCATGGGGAATTCTAAAATAATTCCATAATAAACATACCAACTGGCTGTGTACGAGAAAATGAATAATTTAATTTGTTTATTATAATTAACTTTTCCCCAAAATAGCAGCGATGATGTCGCAAAAGGTATCTTAGTGTTAGTAATATCTGGATGCCTAAAGAAATTTATATTTGCTTTGCGGAAAAGGGTTTCAGGGCAAGTTTAATGCTTACTTAAGAATGTTAATTTATTATACACATTCTCGTTACGAAAATTCAAGGGGTGGAATTTGTATTATATTACAGCATTATTTTAACGAATGCTCGAGATAAGGGAAATCGGGACCTTTATTAGCATAAAGTCTTTGATACATATATGTAATACTTTGGAAAAAAGGGACTAATATCTCATAAATTATTGGTATACTTATTTTGTATACCGGAAAATATGAATGCCAATTTAACTATTTAATAATTACCATTTATGAATTTTAAAACGAAATTAAAATTTGTCATAAATTTTCTATTTATATAAATTGTGTTTGATTTACAGAACAGTATTGTTTAGTGATTTGCTTTTTGCTTCTGGATGGGAAAACGTGTGGGGAGTTAAAAGCGAACTTGGATGCTGTTTGTGGGGACCCTTCGTTATCAATGACAACAGTCAGATATTGGTTCCACGAATTTAAAGATGGTCGAACATCCGTTATTGATGAGGATCGGCCAGGCTGCCCATCAGATGTGGTTACCGAGGAAATCATTGAAAAAGTTCACGACATGATTCTCGCTGATCGTCGAAGGAAAGTGCGCAAATTAGCAGAGGTCGTAAGTGGGTCGACAAGACTCATAATTAATATTGTACACTAAGTTGACTATCAAAAAGTTGTCGGTCCGATGGGTGCCCCGATTGCTTACCGTGAACAACAAGCGAGTGCGGCTTTCAGCTTCGAAGCTGTGTTTGGAGCAATTTAAGCGAAATCCGAAGGACTTTTTGCGTCGAGTTGTCACCATCGACGAGATCTGGATTCATCATTATACATCCGAAACCAAGTAACAATAAAAACAATGGGTTGCTTCCGGTGAATATGCTCCAAAGAAGGCGGAGGCGGTCCCATCGGCCGGAAAAGTTATGGCGACGGTTTTTTGGGATGCAAAGCGCATCATATCCCTTGACTTCTTAGAAAAAGGAAGAACGATCACTGGACTATACTATAGTGTTATTGGACCGCTTCGACAAGAAATTGAAGGAAACACGGTCCCATTTAGCGAAGAAGAAAGTGCCGTTTTCCAACGACAATGCTCCAGCACATTCATCCGGAGTTGTCGCCGCCAAACTGCATGAATTGCGTTATCAACTGCTGCCGCACCTCCCTGTATTCGCCCGACCTGGCTCCCAGCGATTTCTTCTTGTCCCCAAACATGAAGAAATAGTTCGCAGGAAAAAAAATCAGCTCAAATGAGGAGATCATCGCCCAAATAGAAGGGTATTTTGGGAACAATTCCTATTTTTTGGAGGGGTTAAAAAAATGACAAGGACGTTGGGAAAAGTGTATATACCTAGAAGGAGACTATGCTGAAAAATAAAAAATAGCGTCTTCAATCTTAACACGGGTATTTATTGAACCACCCTCGTAGTATCAGTAAAAAGACGCCAGTACAACAGAAAAGGCGAGTATTTATCAAAATTAACCGAAAATGCCTTCAAACAATTTATGTTTGAACGCGTTGCCACCTTTATCAACATCTTGTTCTCGGATGCTTAAGCAGTGCAACTAGTGAGTAGTTGTTTGCCAAGATCTTTTGGTCTGTTTTCGGTACCGGCTGAATTGTAGAGGGTTTGCGGCAGGGAGAAAATGTTCCCATTCTGTTCTTTTTAATTGGATTAAGATCTTTACTTTATTTTGAAAAAGCTATTTCACTTCTAATACAACTATATATCAGGATAAATGTTAATATCGAATGACGAAGAACAGAATGAAGAGAAAAAACTTTCTAAGAGAAATGAATTTGTATCAAGCGTCGGTAAAATTAATTATGTTACACAAATTTGAAATTCAAGCTTCTGAAGCATTTACATTTCCCTAAAGAGGCGACTTGAGCCAAAATGTCGGTACGTCGAATAACTGACCCAAACATATTTGAGGTTGACGAATGCGGATGATTGAAAAATCTTTAGACTTGCTGTACAAAATTTTGATAATTATAACTAAAGAACCTAACTTCAGTCGAATGAAGTAATATATTTCCTTCATTCAGTCATTCAACCAAATTTTCCAAATAAATTGACACGAGTCGTAATTTGAAGACGTCGGATTTTTTCGTGTAGGCATATCTCAAAAATAAAGTTTACAGTGACAATTCTCGTCCCCTGGAATAACATAAAGGAAAGATCTGACAAGAAATAGGACGGATTAGGGAAACGGCGTACTAAGCAGTACGTAATAATTCCACTGCTTGCGTAGAAGGGCGCCGAAAAGAGAATGTTTTCCGTTTAGATATCATTATTTAAAAAGAAAATTAAGATCTGTGTTTGATTTGCAACCAGAGTGTTTTTAATTTGTCAGTTTGTTGTTGTACTATAAATATTTTAAAGTTAAACTGCTTGTATTAAAATCACCTATTAAAAAGAAAGTATTATTGTAAAGATAATGATTAAAGCCCAGGAAATTATTCCAATTTACTCTTTCAATTGTCACAGGAGCCATAACAGGTCAATTATTTTGGGATTTTATTGAACAAAAAAGGAATGTTAAAAACAGTTTTTAAAAAAATTGCGAAGGTAGTTTTGAAGGTTAAAAAGTAGAAGCAATCCACAACAAGGATACTACAAAATTTGCCCCCTTTTGAGAGTTCTCTCACAATTTTCAGCGTTTCGTCCATTTAATGAAAAGTGTTTTCTAATTATTTTTTAGGAGTTACATCCAGCTAGAAAGCTTTGCATGTTTCTTTATTGGCAGTAACCGGAAGTCAGAAAAGTGGTATGTCAATTTAAATTGAAAAGTTACAACATACAGGGTCTGTCCCAAAAAATAGTAGAATAAATCCGGGAAAAAAAATGTATTGCAGATCAAAGTATACATTTTACAACAAATTACTAAATTTCTTCAAAATAGCACCATTGTGCATCAACACAGCTTTGCCAGAGCCTCTGCCAGTCGCTTCCTGGAAGGTGTCGACAGGAACCTCGTTCAGGCACCTCGTCACGGCCTTTTTGACGTTATCCAGCGTTTCAAAATGGTTGCCTTTCTAGCTCCTTTTTATTCTTGAAAATAAAAAGAAATTCGGCGGTGACACATCGGGGCTGTAGGACGGCTGGGGCAGCGTTCTCATGGCTAAATCTTCTGGAAGAATGCGATGCACTGTAGTTTTCGGAATAATGCACTCTTCTGCTAATAGTCTGACCCTCAGGCCTCGATCGGAATTGAGCATGATTCTCACTTTTTTCACATTTTCGTCGTACTGTGTCGTGTGTGACGGACGTTTAGGGCGTTCCCCGTCATTGCTCCATGGACCGTGGCATCGTGTCTAGTCTAGCAGTGATCTACACACTGTAACGGCCCGCAGGCAAATGACACTGGTCGTATTGCTTTCCCAAGACCTCCCACCATAAATCACCTCACTCCAGCCGTCCGCGTCGACGGAAAAAAATCGTTCTAGTTATTTTTAAGACAGACTAGGATATGAAAAAATGCTTAGGAACTATACATATGATACAGTTTCACTTTTTAGCTTATTAATTAATATAAAATTGATAATAATTATTACTCTTTCCATAGTATTTTACAAAAAAAATAACTGTTACAAAATGAAGTAACTTCATGTTGAACCTTATTTCTATTGTCCAAATGTTTCTATCGATTAATGACAACGAACTTAACCAATAGTGAAAAATAATGTCTCCATATTAATAAATATATTTTTGAAAGAGTAGTGAAAATTAAAGAAATTTCAGAAACCACACACAGCTGGTTAGTGTTGAAAACTTATCTTCATCTCTGCTTTATTCTACTTAAAGCATTTTTCTTTCAGAATACCAAAATGATTTTTCTTTGGAGTCGTCTTTCGTTCTTATCGGAGAAAATAATATCAAATATCTGGGGCTTAATAATAGAAACTATTTATGTGCTTTTAACTATAACCCTATAGCAACACAGATTAATAATAAATTTAAATTTAATTGTTTTGCTAACCTTCTTGTTACGACTTAATTTTTTCCCTTCTAAAGGTTATCGAGTTTTTCTTTATCTCGGAGCTAAGAGTTTGTTTAAACATTATTTCATTAGTTATTTACATCCATTTTAAACGAAACGTTATACTAAAAAGAACTGTTTCAATAAAAGAGAGACTGGAGCTGTTACAGACTGACTTGAATTTTCTGAACGTCGATTATCTATTCTCTCTGCAGATAACATTTTAGTCCGAGAGCCGACTGCATGAAATCCTATGTTATCGAATATTCCGCAAAATAATTCTAACTGAATTTTAACGAACATATTCCAAAAAACTTTAAACGTTTGGTTAACCTAAGCATTTTGGACCAAAGCATCTACAGATATAAATAACCGGTCAAGTGCAAGTTGAACTTGCGCAATCAGTGTTCCGTACGTTGATTGTTTTTAAAATAAAAAATTTGGTTACAAAGGTATAAAAATGATCAGTGACTTCACAAAACACACCCCAAATAAGTTTTGAACAAAGTTTGTTACCAAACTTTACTGAAATCTGATGACCTTGAAATTTTTGTTTTTTTTATATACCAGATAAATTATTAAAGGTAATGCAATCGTGATAATTTTCGTTCAATCTACACCCCGTGGAGAATATTGCAGATTTTTTCCAAAAATTTTTGATAAGTACTTTTCGAGATAAGGCGGGGGACAGCGATTTTTCGCGATTTTTTAAAAATAATACAAAGAAAAGTGCGCGCAAGTATTAAATTATATATATATATATATATATATATATATATATATATATATATATATATATATATATATATATATATATATATATATATATATATATATATACAGTCCCTGGCCAAATTATTAGACGCACTATATTTTTTTTAGTAATTTTATGTTTCTTAAGAGTTTTTATGCAATAATGGTATATTTAAACTACAATATTATTGATTTTTATTTAAAAGAATTGTTGTAGACTACATATTTGTATTTATTTTTAACATATGGCAACACTATGTTGACAAAGTGATACATGAACGTAAACAAGTACAAATCTGTATCAGTCGCGATCGGAATCGAGTCAGGTACGGACGTGTTTCTGTGGCTTCATGGACTGTGATTGTTTGTTTAACAGTTTTATACTACTCGGTTATTAGTTTATTTTGTATGCAGTGTTTTAAAAAAGTAATTGGACTATTTTCATTATGGGTAGAAAAGGCGATCTTTCACCACGTAAAAAAGCTGAAGTGAAGGCCCTTGTGATTGCGAAAACATTTACAAACCGAGAAATATCACGAAGATTGGAGGTTTCTGAAGCTAGTGTACGACGCATAAAAAAGAAAATTGAGTCAGGGAAGGAATTAAGCCCGAAAAGAAAGAAAAGATGCAGTAGAAAACCAATTTTCACTCCACGGTCAGAGAAATGTTTGAAGAAAATTTGTGTAGAAAACAGATTTGCTACCACAAAGGTAATAAAATCACAACTCCAGGATGCTAGCGTAAATGCTTCTGAGTGCACTGTTCGAAGAAAATTGAAAGAATTAGATTTTAAGGCCTGCCGCCCCGCCAGGAAGCCCAAGTTAACAGCTGCAATGAAAGCAAAGCGCCTGAAGTGGGCCAAACAATGGCAAGACAAAGATGTGGACTTCTGGAGATCGGTAAGATATAGCAATTTAATCAATAATTGATACATTATTATCATTTTCAGTTAAATAAAGCAAATAAACATGGAAGTTTATATATTTTTCCTATTTTTGACAGGTCTGCTTCAGTGACGAAAGAACATTCGAAATTTTGCAGAATAAAGCTCAGTATGTGCGTCGTCGTCATGGAGAAAAGTTTCATCCTGATTGTGTCGTCCCGACGGTTAAACATCCCACCAAAGTGATGATTTGGTCAGTCATCAGCGGCAAGGGCACTGGACGTCTGTACGTCGTCAAAGGAATAATGAGGCAAGATCAGTACAAAGAAGTATTACAAAATCGGTTGATTCCGCAGCTCAGAGAATGGTTTCCAAATGGGGAACCATTCACTTTCATGCAAGATGGAGCTCCCTGCCACACTGCTCGGTCTGTTAAAGCTTTTTTGGCAGAAAAAAATATCCCCGGATTGGCCGGGTAATAGCCCTGACATGAACCCCATTGAAAATGTGTGGGAGCTGATGAAAAGAGAAGTGGCTAAAGATGTGATTACCAACAAAACCCAGCTCCTAGAAAAGATTATTCATGTGTGGAATCATCATCCTCAAATGCAGGAGACAGTACAATCTTGCATTGATAGCATGCCGCGCAGAATTAAAGCTTTGATAGCGGCTAAAGGTGGCTCAACTAAATATTGACTTTTACTAACATTAATTTCACTTTTCTTTAAAACTTAATAAACTTATGCTTTTCTAAATTAATGCTGTTTTATTTATGTCAAATAAATAGGTAATTGATTGGATAATATAAAAATAAAAAACAAATCAATTTAAAATAATAAAACGGTACAATATCACTCGGTAATTAATATTTTACATGAAATCTTGCAGTGCGTCTAATAATTTGGCCAGGGACTGTATATAGTAGACACTCGATAGTGTGAACCCAAAAAAACAACCTCTGTTCACGTTATCGATTTATTCACGTTAACGAAGGTTATATTAAATATTTAATAAAAATCTATAATTAACAATATAAAACATGAAAAAATGATCATTCTCATCAAAACAAATACGAAAAAATGAAAACAAGCTGATAAAAGTCATTTTTTGGTAAAAAAATCAAATATTTTTGTTTATTTATGGGAACTTTTAGTCTTCTGCAAAATGGCTTTATCTCTTAGTCTTTTTATAACTTTAAGATCATTAACGTTAATGTCACGTGCTTTTGCCCACTGGTTTACTACACTTAAAGCCTCTATGACTCTATCTAACGGTATTGATGTAGTCGATAATTCAGGATTTTCTTCGACCTTCTCAATCTCGTCACTTTGATGGTTTTCACTTACATCATCTTTAAATCATTGTCACACTGATTCCACTGCAAGCCATCAGATTCGTCAAAATCACCCTATAATTAAACAAAACAAGAGCCAATAAAAAATATTTGTATGTGTAGAAAGAAAAGACTTACCTAAGGTGCAACTACGTGCAGAAGTTCAAGTGATTTGGAAACTAAGTTGTCGTTGCCCCAACGGCGTTTCAAAACAGCGAGTGGCACATTTTCGTCGTCATCAAAATTTGAGCACACCCCCTCCAAAATATTCCTCCAACATGTTTTTATAATTTCTGGACGAAGATAATTCCAGGCTGCCATTAGGTATTTACTGCGTCTTTGATAGTCAATTTTTTTAGGGACTTAGAAACGTTCATGTCGTTTTCTATTACAGTAGATAGCAGACTGTTTCTGTAATACAATTTTGTTAATCTAATAACATTTTGATCCATAGGTTGTATGAGTGGTGTGACATTCGGGGGAAGATACATTGTTACAATTTGCCCGTCCTCACTTTTTAGTTCATCTTCATTTGGATGAGATGGCGCATTATCTAGTAAGAGTAAGGCCTTTATCGGGAGACCTTTATCCTTCAGAAACATTTTAACCTACAAGTACAATTTTTTATTTAGGTTTAAGATCCATGACGTTAAAAATTGAATCTTACCTGAGGGACAAACGAATAATGAAACCAATTTTTGAAAATGGTAGCAGTCATCCAAGTTGCTCTAGAATGATCATAATCAACGGGACAATTGAAATTTTTAAATGACCTTGGCTTTGCAGCTTTACCAATAACCAATGGTTTTATCTTATGAGTCCCAGCAGCATTAGTGCATTGCCAAAAATGTTATACGCTGCTTTTCGGTTTTTCTACCAGCTGCAGTTCTTTCTGCCGCCGAGACAAATGTTTTGTTTGGTAACAATTTCCAATAAAGTCCTGTTTCATCAGCATTGTAAAGTTGCTCCAAAGTGAGACCAAGTTCCTCCATTTTATTTTTTAACTGAATTTTAAACGGATCCACGAGTTCTGGTTGAGAGGATAATTTTTCCCCAGAAATTTTCAAGAAGCAAATCCCAAATCGCTTTTTATAGCGTTGTAGCGATCCTTCGCTAGCTGTATAAGGCTTATCATTTTCTTTAATTTGTGAATGAATTAGCTTTGCTTTTTGCTTAATCATTTCCCCAATCACAATATTTTTTATTTTGTTGATCCACTACACCATATCTTTGGCTAAATAAGTAACACCTTGTCCATCATTTAATCCTTGAATCACTAGCGATTTCTCGTAAAGAATAAGACACTTTAGTTTTTTAAGAGACATTTCATCGAAATAAACAGAAATTACGTAGCCCAAATACGCAGACACCACCTATTAACAACGAACGATATCACGAAACGAATATATTTTAGCTTATACGACTGGGAAGTACCGAATGTATCGGGGATTTACAAAAGTGCGCAACCGCAACTGTATCGAATTCAGAATGGATGGCATTATTTGTTTGTTTCCATTAGCGAAGGTTTGCTTGTTCACGGTATACGGTGGCCTGGGTTAATTAATAACATGTTCACGTTATGTTAGGTTTCCGTTATGCGATGTTCACACTACCGAGTGTCTAATAATATATATATATATATATATATATATATATATATATATATATATATATATATACATAAATATATATATATATATATATATATATATATATATATATATATATATATACATAAATATATATATATATATATATATATATATATATATATATATATATATATATATATATATACATAAATATATATATATATATATATATATATATATATATATGTGTTTTCACACAAGCTTTCATTTAACACCACACTCGATGACCTAGTAATTTTTTTTCACTTCCGATTTCACCCCTCAAAACTAACCCCTTAAGTCAAAATTTAACTTTCAATACTACATGGCTCTGATGAGGCCATCAATTCCTATATTATTATCAAATTTCAACTTTCTATGTCAAATAGTTTCGGAGAAAATCGGGTGTGACAGACGGACAGACAGACAGACACCGAAGTCATCTTATAAGTGTTCCGTATGGAACACTAAAAATAATTCATATCTTAAACTAAATTAAATCATTTATTTGTAGAATTGTGTTTTTGTTTTTTTATAACGTTAACAGTTATTTTTTGAAGCAAGACGATGATTTGCGTCTGCCCCTAAATAATTATTTGAGATATAAAAAAATAACCAACCATCGCATGCATAACAAAATATTTTACAAATTGAATTCAGCTGTTCTTTTAAACGTTGCACAAATTATGTCCGCCATTTATATTAATTAACTTAATTAAATGAACTCCTACTGGAAAATAATTAGGCAGACATCTTACTTTTGTTTTGTATATTTTTCATCAGAAATATTAAAAGGAAAGTATGTTGTACTAAAACTCTGAGTTTTGCGTATTTTCATTTTTGATTTCAAACTGAATGAGCTCGATTCGGAAGCATTAGGGTTCTTTCATAATTTATGCAAAAATAAAAATAACTAACCGTAGTTTCTAAAGCAGGCAAGCTTAAAGGTTGAGTCATTTAGATATTTTTAATGAAAGAATGGTATTCTGAAGAATATTACTACAATGAATGTAACAAAATCTTCGGATTAGTCTATATTCTTCCCAATTCAATTGAAATTTTCATTTTTTAATTTTATTATTATTCGTCGATTTAATTTTTGTTTTGTTTTATTATTATTATATTATATTATTATTTTGCAAAAATGAAAATAACTACCTGTAGTTTCCAAAGCTAGTAAGCTTAAAGGATGAGTCATTTAGATATCTCTAACGAAAGAATTGTATTCTGAAGTATTTTACTATAATGAAAGCAACAAAATCTACGAATTAGTCTATATTCTTCCCAATTCATTTGAAATTGTCGTCAATTCATTTTTTTTTAAAATTTTATTATTATTCGTCTATTTAATTTTTTTTAATTTCATTATTATTATACTATATTATTATTTATGCAAAAATGAAAACAACTAACTGTAGTTTCCAAAGTCGGCAAGCTTAAAGGTTGAATCATTTAGTTAGTTTTAATGAAAGAATGGTATTCTGAAGAATATTACTACAACGAATGTAACAAAAACTACGGATTAGTCTATATTCTCACCAATTCATTTGAAATTGTCGTCGATTTGATTTTTTTTATTTTATTATTATTCGTCGATTTAATTTTTTTTATATTCTTATTATTATATCATATTATATCATACTACTATAAAATTAACTAACTGTAGTTTTTAAAGCCGGCAAGCTTAAAGGTTCAGTCATTTAAATATTTTTAATGAAAGAATGGTATTCTAAAGAATATTACTATAATGAATGTGTGGATTATTCTATATTCTTCTATTTCTTCCCAATTCATATTCTTCCCAATTCATTTGAAAGTGTCGTCGATATTTTACACTCGCCTCTCATACTATTATCGTTTTCAGAAAGCAACATATAAACTAAATCACTAAGGACGGCAAAAGATTCTCTAAAGAATATATGATCCGGCCTGGGATAGCCGAGTTCCTCTCGTAAAATAAATTTCAGTTTTTTGTAACCGATATTTTTTGATCAAGTCAAAATAGTAGTCAGGATCCATTTGTTTTGGGGCAGTGAGTAGTGTGAAAAATGATAGGGATTAGGGTTAATGTTTAGTATTTGTAAAATATCCTTTGGGTTTTCAGTATCAAAGTTTATTGCGGCATTTATGATTTATCGCCGTTCCTATTAATGAATTAAATAAACTTCAGTGTATAAAATAGGAAAAATAAATCCAAAAATATTTTAGTGTAGATTAAGTTAACTAAATATAATTAATATGTTGGGTGCGAAACTTAAAAATTACTATTGGCCTGAACATAATACGTGACGTAACGCTGTGTACAACGTAGGCGTGTTATTCGGAGCGACACGAGCAACTATAAACAACTCAACCATATGAAAGTATTCCACGTAGAAGCGATATGCGATCACTTGTTATGTAACTCGCGTCTGTCACTAATATATTTCCCAAATAACAATGTACCAAAAAATTGCGGACAATTTTACCGAAATACTCCTTAATGCTGTAAAAAATTGTGGAACCTCGGGGAATATGAAACATAAAACGCAATATAATTCGATACTAGTAAAAAAGATTGAGCGCGTATCACACCGGATGTATTGCAATGGATATTTGTGTGTAGTTTGAAATCTGCATTGGTAATTATTTTTAAATATCACAATTTCGATTTTTTTTGACCTTTGAAAATTTGGCTTGTTCGGATAATATTTTATTAAATAAGGCTTAAATTTTCCAAAAATAACTTGGGCGGGCACGTAGAAGCAAAAACTGGGGACTTACGGTCCTATTTATTCAAAAACATTTTTGGCTGGAAAAAGCGGGTCCAGCTTCGTCCTCTGGTATTGGCGGCGTCTCCTTTTGCAGGTTCCCTCTATTTTATCAAACTAAATTTATTGATTTTATATGGTTAAGCGACAGTCCATTTTTGGATGTAGCATTTTGGGTCTTATTTGGGGATTCCAGGGCACGGGGCCGCAAAATCAACGTTAAAGGCTTTTATTCGACCCGCCCCATAGAATGAACAACTAGGTAGACGGTTAGTTGACAGGTCAAAAGTTCGGGTCACCCTCCTGGTCTAATAGTATTATTTGGTCGTGTAACTTATGGCATAGTATATTTAGTGAAATTTTGGCTAATGGCCTTAGCGACTGACCAAAAGGACATGGAATTGTTGGCGCAGGCAAAAGATTTGCTTTTAATTTTTTGATTGTGTGCTTCTTGGCATTTTCGGTCGAACCAAGGCTTGCAGTTGGAAGGACATTTCCTCGAAAAAGGCATACCAGCTAAAATGACATCAGAAACTTCCTTAGCACAGTCAGATCGATCGTCGGATCTAAAACAAACGTCTAACCAAGGGAAAGTTCGAAAATATTCCATGAGTTGTAGTGCCAAATCTTAAGCAGTTTAGGCGCCTCTCTGTTACTGATCGGTCGGGTACTCGATGTCGAAAGCAGTTTATGGAAGAACCTAACGGAGGATTTACGGTGTAACTCTCTGGATTGGTGATTAAAAACAGATCAAGAAGACTGGCAAACCCTAGGTCTCGATTAGGGATTCATGTTACTTCATCGATAAGCTGAGTTAAGCCACAACTTATTAAGACTAATTCAGCATCACGACCTTGCTCGTCGGTTATATTTGAATATTTAAGCTAGTTGATGTTGTAGACATTAAAGTCGCTCAAAATGGCAATTTCAGCATTTAGATAATTAATTTGTAAATGATCGATGACGTCTACAACATAAGTGGAAAGTATTTTAAATACTAGGACTTGGTGGTTGATAGAGGCAGGAGATAAACCTTGTGGTGTGTTGAGTCGTTATTATTAACTACATGACATTAAAGTTTCGGAGCTCCAGAACCGCCTCCTGTTGGCAGGAGAGACCATTTCTGACAAAAAAAAAAGAGATTCCAGAGCTAGACCTAAACCGAAAATAAAGTCGTATCCAGAAGAGAGAAAGTTGGTTTATGTTCGAGTTTAAACCTCATATATTACAAAAATTTATTTTAAAATTGCGATAATCGCATGTTGACAAACCCGAATCAATAAAGACTGATCAATATCATGAAGGCAATAATATCCTGAAAGAAATTCATCAAGGTTTTTATTCAAAGATGTGTTTTAATTGAAATAAATTTTTTCAAGAGATTATTCTGTTTATAATATTTAAAGGGTACCAAATACACTTTACTAGTAAATTTTCGTCAGTAAAATAAATGATTTTACAAGCATACCCTTCGACATTAAAATCATAGGTCACGAATGTTAGGGCAAGCTAAAGTTGCAGAAAGCGAAAATCTTGCTACGTTTGGTCTTCTACGTAGGACCGTCGTGTACCATCACTCGCATGATTCGCCTTGGTCATGTCACACATACCGCTCGTGTTGTAATAACCAGTTACTAAATTAGATCACTACGTCAGTAAGTACAAGTTAAAAATCTTCTTTAATTTCTATATAGTGTAACATTCATTTTTTCCTAGATTTTAAGATCATGTTTTTAGCCTTATAATTTGCATTTTTTTCCATTTTTATATCAAGCAGTGTTTTCTAACTTTTAAGCAGTGTAGTTCACTCGGATTTCTAAGCCATTTATATTACAGTGTGCATTACGGGTTTTCTACCGGATTTATTTAATTCGTTCCTAATGCGTCGATTGGCTGGACCTTTGTATCCGGGAAGTAGCCATCTTAAAGACGTGATTTATGCGGAAGGGAGAGAAACATTTAAGGGTCCGGATGACACGGATCATGGCTTTTTTCCATCATAGAGCCAAGTCGAGTAAGTGGCTTTTTCCAACATCGAGCCGTAGTGGCTTTTTTCGACATGAAGCCGTAGTAGGTTTTTTTTCAACATGTAGCCGTAGTGGGCTTTTTTCCATCATGTAGCCGTACTGATATTAGTGATGGAGTAGTGTGAAAACGGTTTTAGTGCTCAATTTAAGGCCTTTTTCTTTGAATCCGGTTTATTCCCAGACCCTTAGGGGCTAAAGAAAAGTTTAGTAGCCTAAAGGGAACTGAAGTAACCAAGGGGGAGACATCTGTGTTTGGGACAGGCCTAGAAACTCGTAGGAAAACCGCAAGTCACCAGAATATCCATCCGTAGACCTATTTTCCCGCAGATAAGTGTATTTAACATCGTATAGAACTGATAACTCGTGAAGTGAACCTCACGAACCTTCAATATCGGGTGTAGCAAAGTTTTAAAAGTAAAAATCCTGATTTAAGAACTTTATTTAGCAATACCACTTATTAGGCTAAGGTTTTTTTGTAATAACAGAACCGCAAAAGTTAGCACTTTTAGTTAAGTCATTAATACCTTTTTTTTTATTTAAGGCTAGTGTTTCACTGTACCACCTATTTTACTTTCCAGGACAAAAGGGTTGTACCATATCAAAATTTTCCTTAACAACTACATAACACTTTTTTTCATTTTTTTAGCTGAAGTTAGATTCTTTTTATTTTAAAATGAATGGTGCCCAAAATTTGTACAACTAAAAATTTTAAACAACTATAGAGACTATTTCCAAAAGACGTACAAAAATTATCTCTTACCCATATTACTCTACCAAGAAAAACTGAGCTAGTGTATGTTTAATTTCTTTAGTTCTTTTAATATTAATACCGACTCAATCCATTCTCAGAAATTATGAAAGGGGAACGCCACAAGTAGCGCCTCAATGTGCGGGCGAAGTTGATAGGCCACAATAGCTTATCAAAAACTTAGGAGCTTTGATAATGTTGGGAACTACTATATTTCAGGAGTGGTCGTTTGTTCATGTTTAATACCTAAAATCGATGTGTATTTTATAGGATTGAAATTTAATCCTAGATTAGACTGAACAATACGGTCGATGGTCATTTCTCTGTTTTAAACTCAACATACTACTCACAATTTTGAGATTTTTGATGTAAGAAGACTATTTTCCAAAAGCTTGATAGTATAGTTAATGAAATATATCTGAATAGACATTTAGCTACGGACACTACGGTCTAAAAAATCCCAGCACAAAGAACTGAACTAAAATTTAGAATAAAGAAAACCGTTTCACGGCCAAGATACAAATTAATCTCATAAAATTAAATACATGACCTCTGTTTTGATATACATGCCACAGGTGCATTCCATTAGGACGGCTCTTTTCAAAATTTTCGAAATATGTCGTAAACTGTGAATCATTCGAGTTTACTAGCCTCGAGTAGTGAAATTACGCGATGAGAAATATGGCAACGCCGCCAAATGAATCAGAATTTTTGGCGCGAAGTCAGATAAAATCAGCGTTTCTCGAATAAATTAGCTGTTTGGGATAATATATTTTCGACGATGCTTTCTTGTCATTGCTGTGATTTACGGGTTACTATTTTTTAGTTTTAAACAGTGTTTTCGCACACACCACCTACATATATTTTTTTAATGCTCTCAAAATCTCAAGTTTTCGGCACGTAAAATCTTAATACAATTTGGGAATAAAACAGTATCCACCTGGATACCTTAAAGGGTTCTCACCCAAAAAATAAAAAGAAAGAAATCGGTGTTCTAGAAATGTTTATATCATTCACCAAAGTTGGGAGGGTTGGAGAATAGTTCTGTACAATCATGCAGACATCACGCCTCGCGCCAGTCTTGCTAAGCCGCGCGCCTTCTATCCTCCCCACCAACAAAGAAACACGTTTTTACAACCTTGTTTTGAGGGGACTTTTGCTGAGGTTACCTTTTAGGGAATTTTTTGATTTTTCAAAAAAAAAACAAAGCTTCAAACTAAAAAAGTTTTTTTATTTTTTATTCTCCTGAAAAGTTGTATTTTTTCTATTTAGGTACATTTTTTCCAAAACTACAAAAGATATCGACTTGATTTTTTTGTCTTCATTATGGCAACCCTCAGCATTGACACATATGAGGGAGTTTCAAATATCCAAGAAGGTTTGTGGTTTGGTGGACACTGAAGTAACTACTTGTTAAAGAAACCTGATTTTAAAATATAGAAAAATCAATGTTGCATTATATATATTCCGCATATGAGTGATTTCAGCATTACATAAAAATCAAGTGTGCAAAGTTTCACTCAAATCTGTCGAACTGTTTTGGAGAAAAGTGTACCTACTTTTCAATGGAAAGAGCCTACGGTCGTGACCCCTTAAAACTAAACGGTCGTGAACCCTTAAAACTAAAAAAGTACGAGTATACTATTTTTTTATAGTCGCCCCTCAAGATTGAAGCAACTTAGATTAAAAGATATAAAACAAAAAACCATATATTTTATCGAAACAAACGTTCAGAGAAGGAAAACGATATTCAATCTAATTTTTCTTTTTGGTTTCTTGGTATTTCGCCAGAGATTCATGATTCAGTATTAAAGATGAGTAATCAAACAAATTTAACTGTCTCAACTTTTTCTGGAGAATGCTTTAAGTTGACAATAAATAGGAATTTAGAAAAAGGTCTGACGATTTAGGGTGAGTTTTCCGTCAATCAACGTGTGTCAGTATGTAAATATTTGTGCGTGTATATATGTATGTATGTATGACTAGATGTAATTCTAGGATCCAGTTTTCAGGTAGCTTTCTGAATAAAAATAATATATATATATATATATATATATATATATATATATATATATATATATATATATATATATATATATATATATATAGAATTAAATGAATGAAATAAATACGAAGTACCATATAGATGGCGACACGTCAAGCTCAACGACAAGCAGATATCTGCTTTTGCCAGATTGTACAAGAATTATTGTTTCTGTACTATTTACTAAGAAAAAAAGTTTAGGAGCGTGTCAAATGTAACATCAAGCAAGTGCGATTCAAAGTTTTAATAATTTTGAGGCAGTCGTAGAAAATTGCTTAAATATATATATATATATATATATATATATATATATATATATATATATATATATATATATATATATATAAATGATACATGGTTTGGGTTAGTAATAGGGATTAAAGCTTCTGTTAAGTTATTATATCTATCGGGTACCTGTTTATTCACGTATATGACCATTACTTTCATTAAATATAGGCATGGAGAAATGTCAAAACAGAATATCAGCTGTTTAGATTACTGTCGTAACAGAGGTGTCGTGGTGCTTATTCTTGTGTGATAGTGTCTCTTTTAAAGATAATAATTTATCTCACTATAATAATAAAATACGTGACCATAACTTAAAGTATTGCACATAACTGGTGCAAGCAACGGAAAGTTTTCATGCATAATTGCACGATAGCTGGATTCACAATTTAAAAAAAACACTAAGTATATTTCAGAAACAGATTATGATGGTGGTATTTGATCAATTTGTTATTTTTTTAGAAACACATATACACTTTTAATTAAATTTTCTGACAGGATGGTTTTTTGAAATAATATTTTAAAAATACATCCAATATATCTCAACAGTTTCAAAAATTGAATAGAAAAATTATTGTTTTGTGAGATTAATTATTAAAAGCCCATAAAAACAACAACCGAAATTAGTGTTTTTAACAGAGAAAATACTTATTCAATATTGAAAAAAATATTGTAGAAGTCTATTCGTATCTTCTTAGACATTTCGTCTATAAGATAGTTTTCTTTGCCAGTCGAATATGAGAAAAATTAATATTTAGTGCATTACGTTCTGATGTTTCTAAAAATAGACATAAAGATACAGTCATTTACATCATTGATAGAAGTTTAGTTAAAATCAAATTATACCCAGGGGACGATACACCATGCTATTCATGAAATCGCTTCCCGCTAAATAACTCTTACGCAAAAAGTTACTTTACTACGCTTCCATACAAACACATTTCAATGGTTATATACAGCGTATTAAAATATTTTCTTTCCTATCAGCGCAAACCATACATTTCATCAGATTAGACTAAATATATTATGAAAGACATTGAACCATGGAATTTTTAAATCTGGCAACCCTGTACATTTGACCGATTCGTTAGTAGTCGATTCAGTAAACCAATTTTCAGGGTACACTAGATGTGTCATCGTGTTTTAATATAAATATGTGTAGGCTTGTTTACAATATTTAACGACAATGATCTAAAAAAATATCATCTTTATTCTTTGTCTTCCCACCACCTTTATAGTGCTAAAAATTTATTAAAAGCGTCCCAGATCGGAAAAAAACCGAGGAACGTCAACTTGAAGTTGAACAAATTATATTTTTTATAAAAAAAAGCACCCCTCTTGTTTTGTTAGCTGAGGAGAGAAAGAATTTCTGAAAGAAAGTTAAAAGGCCCGTATTTATTAGTGTTACCATCTGTTAATTGAGGTATGAATTGTTGATTGAATGACAAAACGGCAGGCTGGTCACAACGAATGACGGGAAAGGTAGGAGAGCACTGTACTGCATTTGACTTATCCCAAAATTTAAACGGGAATGTAAATTGACATTAATGAAAATGTAGAGGTGATGAATGATTGATTTGTGCATAAAATTTTAATTGTAATAGTTAATAATTGTTGTCGTTGAAAAAGATATTATCTTATAATTGCAAATTAAAATTTGTTAGGATATTATTCTGATTGATTTGCTTCTTGACATTTTTATTAATTTTATAATTAAATATGATTTCAAAATCAATCTCTTATGTGTTTGTGGATTAATTTCACATAATCCTGAATAATTATAATTTTGATTTTACATGTTATATTTACGTTGGTGGATATGTTTTTTAACATACCAACATTTACACAACCGTCGTTTTATGTATTGTTTTTTGGTTCACGATTTTTGTCTAATCGTATATATGGATTCTTGAAACACACAAATATCTTCGATACTTAACTTTTTTTTATTTCTGTTTAATATAGAATAACTCTATGCTCGATCAAAAGGCTAATACAATCACGGCGCATTTTGACAATTCATTTTACAGTTTTTTTTATTATGAAATTGGTTTCTTGGGTCTAAAATTTATCCACTGTATCTCCTTTTAAGTAGATATTTAACGAGAAATTGATCAATTAGAACAATTCAGTACGGAAAATTCATATTATATATATTCTTTTTGAATCCGGCTCTAGCGATGAGGTTTGGAACGTCTCAGCTTTAAATATTTATACAATCTCAGCTAATACGTTAAGTTCCTAAGGCCAATAAAACCTATATACATATATATATATATATATATATATATATATATATATATATATATATATATATATATATATGTATATATATGTATATATATGTATGTATATATATATATATATATATATATATATATATATATATATATATATATATATATATATATATATATATATATATATATATATATATATATATATATATATATATATATATATATATATATATGTTCAGGGTGTTATTAAAATGGTCCAATTTATTGAAAAGGATGAATCTTTGGGTCAATTGGAGACACACCAATATTTATTTTTAATAAATTTGAACATAGTTGAAAATGTGTAAAATCACTGGATTACGTAATTTAAAAAAGTATTATGCCGCCATTGACTTCCTGGTCAACATATATGAGTGAGAGAGGGAACTTTTCAGCCTATTAAAAGAGAGATGCCGAGCAGTCATCAGCTGTTAAATACACTGAACCTCTTGTTTACTTACTGAAATGTGTTTCTTTGTAAAATATCTTAAAGTGGTAATGCAAAAAGTATTTTAAAAGATTTATTAATGTATCCAAAGTTAAGTTAAAATCGTTTTCTAATTCAGTTCACTTAATTAAACAAAGTAGTAGTTTTTATGTTACATATTATATGTACCTGTATCGATGTGTTTAATGCATTTCCAGCTATTAAGTCTTTAATTCGTGAGAAAAATCTTATTTGGTATGTATATTTTCAACAGTTTCTTTGGTAAAATAGTTATATAAAGGGTTCTACCTATGATTCCTCTGTAGTATCGTTGTGAATTCAGGGTCAATAAGACGCTGCTTTTGGAAAAAAGTTTGTCTTTTTTGAGTTAGTTTTACGTGTTATTATTGAGGAGCGCTACTTATCAGTATTTTTTGTTGCTACGCACATATATAACACTTCATATATATTAAGCGGTTTTCATAACATCTTATATATATATATATATATATATATATATATATATATATATATATATAAATATATATAAATACATATAAATATATATAAATATATAAATATATATATATATATATATATATATATATATATATATATATATATATATATATATATATATATATATATATATATATATATAATAAATATATAAATATATATATATATATATATATATATATATATATATATTTATATATATATATATATATATATATATATATATATATATATATATATATATATATATATATATATATATATATTTATATATATTTATATATATTTATATATTTATATATATATATATATATATATATATATATATATATATATATATATACACACAAATTATTTCTTCTCGACTGAATTATTTAGAACCTAATTTAAAAATATTAGGATATCGGTTTGATTATTATTATTTTTTTACAGCCTAATCAGACCGATGAACGAATACGAGGACGTAAACAGAAGAAAAAAGAAACATGAATAAAACATACAAATATCCGCTATTTATTTAAAATTGTTACTTTGCGAAAACGTCCATATTGACGGCTATAAGTTCCAAAATTTTTGGCTGGCAACCAATAAGCCACATGTACGTGTATACAAACAGAGCAACAGTGTTTACACGATGAGGCCATATTTCACTTCGACACCGAGAGAATGCAACGGGAATATCGAACAAGAAATGGAACACTTGAAAATTATGATCAATGGTTCATAACGCGAGGAAAGTATGTGATATGCTAGGTTTTTAAAAGTGAGTGAACTGAAAGTTAGTTTTTGTATTTTTTTATGTATAACAGTAAAGCTCGATATAGTAATTAAAAAGCAGTAGGCATTGGAATTTCCTTAAAATGATTTTTTTTATATTCGTTGAAAAATGTCTAAATAAAAAACGCTTGAATAAGCCAGGCGAACTATCAACTTTGGCTAAAGCTCAGACCCTTAATTTCATTGTGAAGAGATTTTAATCTTAAAAATCTTGCGAGCAGTTATCTATAAGTTTAAGTGAGTGTTCAAATAGGCAGAATCTTCGCGAAACGGTAACCACGTGAAGGTACAAGTTTCGTACAGTTTCTCCACCGCTCTGTTAAGTTGTAGGGACACTTTGCGGACATAAAATTCCTGTAAGCAGATTTATTAGTAAACGTCATGATTTTATTAAATAATAACATATATAATTAAGTCATTTAAGGTTCGCAGACAATATTGTAGTCATCAGTAGTAATCCACATGAGTTACAAGAAATGATAAATCAAAAATCAAAGACAAAATATTAACCAACACTCATAACAACACAGTTATAAATTTGGAAGGAACAGCTCTCGAGATTGTTAAGAATTGTGTGTATCTGGGGCAAAAAATTACTAAGATGAGAGACAGTGTCGGGGATGAAATTTCAAGAAGAATCAGGCTTGGATGGTGCGCCTTTGGGAAATTAAGTTTCATTATATATATATATATATATATATATATATATATATATATATATATATATATATATATATATATCAAATAAATTAAAGGCCAAAGTTTTTGATCAGCGCATCCTACCCGTAATTACATATGGGGCTGAAATTTGGACACTGAATAAAGCCGATATACGAAAACTAGCTCAGACCCAGAGAGCACACGACGATCGGAATAAAACTTAAAGAAACAAGTGGATACGTAAATAAATTAACAAAATTAAAGGATATTATAGAGCACGTAGCACAAAGAAAGTGGCAATGGATTGGACATGTAGCACGCATGACTGATGATAGATGGACCAAGCGAACATTAGAATGGAGATCACGAAAACAGAAAAGGAGCATAGGAAGTCCCAAAATAGCGGGATGACATACAAAGGGTTGTGAGCGTTGGATGGATGACAACAGCTGCAAATAGATTGATAGGGAAATTCAGAGGGAAGGCCTACAACCAGCATTGGATAGAACTAGGATTAGAGTGATAATTGGTCCACTGATCTTAATGGCACTTGGCTCTATTCAGGCGTAGGCCCGATTGCGAACTTGCAGCTTGAACATTTTTTGCTCATTTTGAGTCAGAACGATCATTATCCAATCCATTCTCCGTAGTTAGTAAGCAGAATAGGGGAGAGGATGCAACCCTGTCTAAAACCTTTACCGAAGCTGAAATATGCGGAGTATTGCTCCTCTAATTTTGTCTGTGCTGAATTGTTGTCGTATAGAGACTTTATGATATGGATCAGATGTTTCGGAACCCCCCGGACATTTCAGAGTCGTCCCCATTGTGCTGTGTGGAACACTTTGGTGTAGTCAAAAAAAGCATACACGTTTTCTATTATATGACGCAGGTTTATAAGTTGGTTTAGTGTTTCGCGTCCCAGTACAAATAATCCTTACTCTGGGCGGCTCTGGGAAAGGAGGTAATTTGGTCGTTCTTGTAGGCTTTGTAGAAGAACCTTGATGGCATGGCTAATAAGAGCAAGGGTTCTATAACTACCGAATTAGTCTTTAGCTCCTTTTTTGGTGTAGTAGATCCGTACCAAGAATGTTGTCTGATCCAGAAGTCTTGTGGCTGTTTAATCTGAGCACGGCGGCTTTTAATTCGGTCTTTAGTATAGGAGGTTCATGTTCCTGGATGCATTCCAAAACCTCGTTGCTTTGCGTGGCGTTTTCTTCTGTGGCCATAAGATTCTCACAACAGCGGGATCCTTGCACTTAAAGCGGGGAAGTCTTGCAGTTGCATCCTAAACCGTCTATTTTTTAATTTTTTTTTGATATCCGAAGCTCTAATTAAATGAATTTGGCAATAGCTTTGTTACTAACGTTGATAAACGAACTGGACACTGGAATTTCTCATTCCACAGAGTTGCCGCTGACAAGAAGCATAGTTTTGCGGAAGTCGAACGCCCTCCGTGTCGTTATCGTTCTGCAGATTCTACCCGTCTAATGACTCTTTAATGCGATTTGTACTAATTATATTATTTATCATGCAGGTTAAATTGCAGTTGCTAATTAAACCAACCTTTGTTAAATTTTAAGCTAATATATAGTTTTTTTAATGAAAGAGAAATAAGTAAAAAACAGGGGGTTGAAAACAGTGACAACTGGACGACAGAATGATACGTTTGCGCCTAAAATCTTTCGAAATCAATGTGAATTTACTTGAAAATAAAAAATCATTTTAAAAATAGTAACAGCATTATTTATACGACAAAAGGACAAGAATTAAAATTATTATTAATTTCTCAAAAGCTAAGTGGCTAACTTATTTTGTTAACATCAAAAATTATGTAGGGTATTTTAAATATGAAAAATGTAAATTGAAAAGACTGAATATTTTAAAATTTGGGTTCTCCCTGGACCAAAGAAAGAGTGAAACAAAGTTTTACTATTTCGGAAATAATGAAAGTGGATTTTTTTTGAATTTTAATCTTAAGTATCTTCGCAGTAGTAAATTCTAGAACAACACCCTTCTTGGTTTACGAGTACCTGCCAAAAATTCTAAACAATGCAATTTACATGTTTTTTATATTTAAGGCACGTCATGTAGTTTAATTCAAATTTTATTTTAGTATTAAAGTCATTAAAAAATTTATAAAAACTTTTTGCTTTCGATCCGGCTTCGGAGTAGTTGCATAGTGTTTTATCATTTCTATTCTATATAAGAATACACTAATATTGTTTTTTCCTGGTGCACTTCTATTATTCTGTTTATTTATGTTTTCCTTTAAAATCTGACACAGCTGTCCTTTACCATGCTACTATTCCCAGACAGACACTGTTTTTTCGAGATCTAGACGCTACATTAATTTTATTGTGGACGAGATCTCTGGCCTTCCTGGCCATTTATTTACCAGACAAACACTTGCTTCTCTTTGTGAAAAAATCATTTGCCTGTTATTTTTGGGTGGTTTGATTTATTTAAGCGCCAGTTGCTTGTGTCCTCTAACAAATAGAGTTCTCTGGACAGACGGGAAAATAAAAAAAAAGATTTTGTGAATTTGATTGTATATAAACTAAATACATTCCCTGCTTACTATGCTAATATGATGTAAAAAAGTGATTATTAAAGTTAAACTGAAACCAAAAAATGCTCATATTTTAAATTTTGTAGCGGGAAAGTGTATTCAAAACTTTAGAATTTTGTTACAAAGGTACCTAACTCGAGTACTGTTATATCTTTATTTTAATCCCTAAACTACAGAGGAATGTCTTATTTAAATAAATTAAAAGTCTCAACGACTTTTTCATAATGTTACCAGAAATATAAATTGAAACTAATTTTATATATTTTTATTTCTATAAACATCTACCGTAGTAATTCGGTTCCGAGCTTGAGTTACGTTTTGCGAGAAGCCTCATTTCAAGAAAATGTGTGTTCAAATAAGCGACGTTATTTTACTTTAAGGAAACTAATTTGTCTTATAAATAATGTTAACCAGTATGTAGGTTATTAAGTATCTTATCCCATGGAAATATAATAATTAAGGTAGTTATCTTCTTCCGTTACCGTGTGCTCAACTGCTCCTAGGCAATTATGTCTATTCTGGGTTATGTTCAGGTTTAGGGTTACATGTACAATACGGATAAGGTTTTTTGTTCATTCCTTACTCCACACCAGCCTCTAATATCTTGCAGCCATGGGTAATATTGTCTACCTGGTCCATAGTGCAATTAGATTTCTCTTTGCAGAATCAATTTAAGTATACTCTATTTACCGTCTCCCTTAAGTTCCTTAATTGTGTCCAACAACCTATTTTACCCCGATTCTTTGTAAAACTTTGATGTCTGACATATACATTCTTGACGCTCCATATCTCAAAAGACTTGGTATAACTAAAGGACTTTGTTTTAGAAGACGACGCATAGTTAGACGAAGCCCCACTGTGCCACTCAAATTACCCTACAGGTCTTAATTTTGAAGTAATCGGAAAGATTTTTTTAAACTTATTCGTTTTTTTATAATCAATCGATCTGTCGAGCTAGATTTTAAGTTTTTTTCCACAATTTTCAGAAGGGGTATTGATTCTTATAAAAAAAAACGGCGTTTTCCGGGGAAAATCACTCTATAGATCGTAATTTTCAATTAATTATGACAGTTTTTTTTAAATGTTCGTTTTTTTATTGACTATCGATCGGTCGGGCTGGATTTTTGATTTTTTCCCCGTGTTTTTCAAAAATTTGAGAAAAAAATTGTATTTCCATGGAAGTACGGTTTTTCCGCAAAAATACCGATTTATAGATAATTCTCCTTCCACATTCAGGAAGGAATTTTCTCAAAAATCAATGGTTTTGATGGACATCACTAGCTTAATTAATAAATTTACTTGAATTTATCAAGGCGAGCAGACGGGCAGGCAGGCAGACAGGAAGGCAGACAGGCAGGCAGACAGACAGATAAACACACGAACGCACACACGCGCACAACCGCGCACGCACGTGCACACATACACACATACACACACACAGACACATACACATACATACATACACACAGCACATATACTCAGACATACACACACACATACACATACATACATACACACAGCACAAATACTCAGACATACACACACACGCACACACACACAAAGGGATACCGGCAGACACTACCTCCATGTGGTGTATCCTGGGTAGATGTCTACAATTTTTGAAAAACCTAAAGCAAGCCTCTGAGGTCAGTAGGTTGATTGTCCATCAAAAAAATTGATTTTTGAGAAAAATCTGTCCTAAATATGGAAGGAAATTCATCTATGAATAGTTATGTGCGGAAAAATCGTACTTCCATGAAAATACAAATTTTTTCTCAAATTTTTGAAAATCAAAAATCTAGCCCGACCGTTGAATTGGCAATAAAAAAACGGACATTTTTAAGAAAAATGTTCATGATTAAGTGAAAATTACGATCTATAGAGTGATTTTCCCGCGAAATATGCCGTTCTTTCATAAAAATTGCGAAAAACTGTAAAAAAAATCTAAAATCTAGCTCTACAGGTCGATTAATCATGAAAAAAAATCTTTCCGATTACTTCAAAATTAAGAGCTGTACGGTAATTTGAGTGGCACAGTGGGGTATTGACTTTTTAGTATCATTACCCTTTGTTTCAGAACAAAGATATTACCAGCATTTTACTAATTCAATTATACCGATTACTGTCATCGTAGAAAATTCCTTTCATCCCTTTGTTGAAATAACTGACATTAAAACATAATTAAAACACATTTGGGCAGCTTTATGCAGAATGGAACCAAACCACATGTTTATCAAAATAACAAAGGAATATTTTGTTTCAGGTTACCCACAATGAAATGTTTGTTAATATCGTTAGACTTGTAATTTGGCTTTAGTGTTTAGTGTTTCGTACGGAAGACTTATAGTATCGCTTCAGTGTCCGTTTGATTGTCTGTCTGTCACACCCGAGTTTCTTCGAAACTATTTTACATATAAAGTTTAAATTTGTCACAAATTTCTTATATTTGATGGCCCAATCAGAGCCGTGTATCTTTGAATGTTATATTTTGACATAAGGGGTTAGATTTGGAGGGTGAAATCGGAAGTGAAGAAAAATTCTTTTTTACCAGATCATCGAGTGAAGTATCGAATGGAAGCTTCCCCGAGTTCAAAAATATATATGATATAATACTCGAAAAGTTCCGATTAAAAAATTTGGAAAAAATTCTGAAATATTCTCCTTAAAATGTAGCAAAAATTATCAAGTGTGCATTTCGTTTGATAATTTATCTGGCATAAAAAAACTATGTGCCTTGACAATATGGTGAAGGTTTTTTAAAATACTTTTCAGTACATCACTGCTACTGAGTCGTGCGTCGCTCCTGTACTTATTTTATTTTATTTGTTTATAATTATAACTAAAGAAATATTTAGGTAGTAAATATCTGTTTTGTAGTTTTATTGCCAAATTCTAGATTGGGCCAGACTGATTTATTGTCCATTAGGTAGCTCAGATGCTATAACTATTATACATTATTGACTAAGAAAAAACATAAAAATACATATTGGATCTTAAGGTATATACATGTCAGGGACCTAATTAACCTAAATCTAGGTAAAGACTTTATTTTATTTTAAAAGTCATCACCGTATGGAACTCTAATTGAACAAGTCTCGCTTGCAATTTTTTTAAATATATTTTTTGAACCGTTAAGTTCATAAATGTAACTATGTCTGTATTTTAGTATTTTGTGGGTTGATTCATTTCCACAAAAATTAAAACATCAGAATCAATATTTATGCAAATATGTTTTTGGTACATGAATTATTCAACGGAAAATTAAATTTAAACCAAATGGTTGCTGTTATTATTTATAAAACTTCAAATAAGCCACTAGAAATAACATAGGAATAGAAATCGATCAAATCGTTACTTGAAATAAATTATTTTGAATAATCTCTACGGATATTGCTACTGTATCAACATTGTTTAGCGAGAGCCAAAGTAAATATTTTAAATTAATTTGATTACTTTTGTGCAAAATTGGTAAGTGGAAAATTTGACTTTTATGACATATGCTTGTAAAAAAGGAATTTTCTGGAGACGCCACTTGGCTTTTTATTTCTTATTCTTTTTGTGGTGGCTATCCGTTCCGGATGTTGACGATCAATCTGGCAATCTGTACTTTGTTCGAAACAGACTTGTGGATTTATTGAACCACGTTCTTAAGTTCTTTAGCCAAGATATTCTTCTTCTTCCAGGCCCTCTCCACCTTCCCTTGCAGTATTTGTTGCAGCAAGCCGTACCTTTCGTTGTTTCTCATGACGTGTCCGAGATACTCCAATTTCGTTGTCTTTATTCTCATCATTATCTCCTTGTCTTTTCTCATTCTCCTTGAACATCCTCATTGGTAACGTGATCGGGTCAAGATATTTTCAAAATTTTTAGGTATAACCACATCTCAATGGCTTCGATCTCCTTACATGACGCTTCCGTCAATGTTCACGGTTCCATCCTATACAACAACACCGGAACAACATAGCATATTAGTAACCTATTTTTTACCGGTAATGATAAGTCATGGCATCTAAATAATTTAGCTATTTTTAGGAATGCGACTCTTGACCTTTCTATTCGATTTTTGATCTCTACTGAGTGATCCCATGCATCGTTTACTATCTTGTCTCTAGATACGGATACACTTGTGTTTTTTCTAACTGCTGGTTATTTACTACCAGTCTTCCGTTTTAATTGTTGTCCTTTAATATTATTATGTGTTTAGTTTCCTTAATGTTAAGTGATAAGCCATATCTCTCACTAATTTGACTCACTCTATTCATTATGTCCTGAAGGTCTTCACTGCTGTCTGCAAATACGATCGTATCGTCCGCACATCGTGTTTGTTGTGTATTCCCCGTTTATTTTTATTCCATTGCTGATGTCCTCCAAGGTTTCCTGAAAAATTCTTCTCGAGTATTTGTTAAACAGTACAGGTGACAATATACATACATCCCTGTATAACCTCTCGTTTAATAATGATATTTTCTGACTCTTCTCCTTGGACTCGTACAGATGAAGTTTGGTTCCAGTACAAGTTTTTAAATATTCTCACGTCCCTCTTTTTTATTCTAATGCTGTTCAATATCTCCATCAGTTTATCGTGCTTTACCCTATCTAATGTCTCCCTGTAATCAATAAAATAGGCATGTATGTCGAAGTTCATATCCCTACATTTTTGAAAGAGAACTTATATATTAAATAATGCCTCTCTAGTGCCCACTGCATTTCAAAATCCGAATTGTGTTCGCCCTATATATTTTTCACCCACTCTGAAGATTCTTTGGTGAATTATCTTCAAGAATAGCTTCAATAGATGGCTCATTAAGCTTACAGTTCGAAATTTCTCGCAGGATTTAGCTATTGTTTTCTTAGGTATTGGGATAAATATTGAGCTTAACCATATTTTTGGTATTTCTCCCTTGCCATATATGTTATTAAAAATCGATATTAGCCGTTATATATTTTCTGTTTGCATTAGTTTGATGAATTCTATGTGCATATTATCCGGCCCAGGACATTCATTTATTTCAGTATTTGAAAAAATCGATAAAGGATGGAAATAAAATTTCTTTATTAAATTTATAGTTTATATTATAATACTTTTATACCACATAGAAAACCTGCATCTTGGCATAATTAAGAAAACTTAGTTTAAACACTCTTACATAATTTAATTTGCATAAAAATAATTGATTGATGCGGAAAGAGGTAGTTTCAACTATTCCACTAGAACATTAAGGAATGACGAACAAACGATTCAAATAGTCTTATCGCCGTCAAGATTACCAAATAGTTTCAAACTGCAATTGACGTACTGTCTGGAATAAATATAAAATTTTTGGCACGGTCGAACAAAAGTAATGATACATTACTTTTCACAAAATATTTAATACTAGCATTTGTCAGCGGCACCGATCCCTTCGTAATTTTCCAAAAGTAACTGTTTACCTATCGGAACCGCCGTTCTGATTTAAATGGTCGATTAGAGCAGCCGCAGCATTGCCCAATATTAGGTTTTTAAATAAATATTTGATAAAATATGTTTTAAAACCCAAAAATAGATCAAAAAGTCATATTTTAAACAAAGAAAGTAATAAACCAGTAATAATAACAAACAAAATTTCAGATGAATGAAATTATGAAGAAGTGTTGTTCAAGATAAAAAAATTGATCAAATAAACTATGTTTAAAAGAATTTTACTCTACTTTTAGACGATTGGTAATAACTTTAAGTATGGTATATTTCCGATGCATCAATAGCTGATATTTTTAATAAAAGGGTCTACATAAATATCTATTTTTAGTGTTCCGTACGGAACACTTATAAGATCACTTCGGTGTCTGTCTGTCTGTCTGTCTGTCTGTCTGTCTGTCTGTCTGTCTGTCTGTCTGTCTGTCTGTCTGTCTGTCTGTCTGTCTGTCTGTCTGTCTGTCTGTCTGTCTGTCTGTCTGTCTGTCTGTCTGTCTGTCTGTCTGTCTGTCTGTCTGTCTGTCTGTCTGTCTGTCTGTCTGTCTGTCTGTCTGTCTGTCTGTCTGTCTGTCTGTCTGTCTGTCTGTCTGTCTGTCTGTCTGTCTGTCTGTCTGTCTGTCTGTCTGTCTGTCTGTCACACCCGATTTTCTCGGAAACTGTTTGACATAGAAAGGTGAAATTTGGTAATAATATAGGAATTGATGGCCTCATCAGAGCCATGTAGTTTTGAGAATTAAATTTTGACTTAAGGGGTTAGTTTTGGGGGGTGAAGTCGGAAGTGAAAAAAAAATTTTTTTACTAGGTCATCGAGTGTGGTGTCAAATGAAAGCTTGTGAAAACACGAGTAAAAAATATATATATAATATTATACTTGCGCGCAATTTTCTTTGTATTATTTTTAAAAATTCGCGAAAAATCGCTGTCCCGGGCCTTATCTCGAAAAGTACTTATCAAAAAATTTCGAAAAAATTCTGGAATATTCTCCACGGGGTGTAGATTGAACGAAAATTATCATGAGCGCATTACCTTTAATAATTTATATGGTATATAAAAAAAACAAAAATTTCAAGGTCATCAGATTTCAGTAAAGATTGGACACAAACTTTGTTGAAAACTCATTTGGGGTGTGTTTTGTGAAGTCACTGATCATTTTATACCACCGTAACATAAATTTTGACTTAAGAGGTTCGTTTTGAGGGGTGAAATCGGAAGTGAAAAAAAATTTTTTTTACTAGGTCATCGAGTGTGGTGTCAAATGAAAGCTTGTGAAAACACGAGTAAAATATATATATATATATATATATATATATATATATATATATATATATATATATATATATATATATATATATATATATATGTATATATATATATATATATATATATATATATATATATATATATATATATATATATATATATAATAATGTAATACTTGCGCACACTTCTCTTCGTATTACTTTTAAAAAATCGCTGTCCCCTACCTTATCTCGAAAAATACCGATCAAAAAATTTTGAAAAAATTCTGGAATATTCTCCACGGGGTATAGATTAAACGAAAATTATCACGAGTGCATTACCTTTAATAATTTATTTGGTGTATAAAAAAAAAACAAAATTTCAAGGTCACCAGTTTTCAGTAAAGATTGGAAACAAACTTTGTTGAAAATTCATTTGGGGTGTGTTTTGTGAAGTCACTGATCACTTTATACCACCCTAACAAAAATTTTTATTTTAAAAACAATCAACGTACGGAACACTAATTGTGCAAGTTCAACTTGCACTTGACCGGTTTTTTTTTTAAATAACATCTGGAATAAACCTGTAGTTTAAACATGGTAACTTTGCATTTTCATCAATGGCATGGGTACAATACTTATTATTATAGGACTTAATTACTAAGTCAGCATTTAGAGGCGCTATTGATCAGTATATATATATATATATATATATATATATATATATATATATATATATATATATATATATATATATATATATATATATATATATATATACGAGGCTGGTGCAAAAATAAAAACTACTTATGTGTTTGGGATAAACCTTTTTTATTTTTCGACATAGTCTCCTTTTAGGCTTATGCACTTCGTCCAACGATGTTCTAGTTTGTTGATCCCTTCCGAATAATAGGATTTGTTCAAGTCTGCAAAATATCCATTAGTGTCTGCAATCACCTCCTCGTTTGAATAAAATCTTTGTCCCGCCAGCCATTTCTTCAAATTGGGGAACAAATAGTAGTCCGAGGGAGCCAAGTCTGGAGAATAGGGGGGATGTGAAACGAGTTGGAATCCTATTTCCATTAATTTTGCGACCACAACTGCTGAGGTGTGTGCTGGTGCGTTGTCGTGATGGAAAAGGACTTTCTTGTGGGCCAATCGCGGGCGTTTTTCTTGCAGCTCGGTTTTCAAACGGTCCAATAACGATGAATAATATTCACCTGTAATAGTTTTACCCTTTTCCAGATAGTCGATGAGGATTATCCCTTGCGAATCCCAAAAGACAGTCGCCATAACCTTTCCGGCCGAAGGAACGGTCTTCGCCTTTTTTGGTGCAGATTCCCCCTTGGTAACCCATTGTTTGGATTGTTGTTTGATCTCAGGAGTATAGTAATGTATCCATGTTTCATCCACAGTGACGAAACGACGCTTAAAGTCCTCCGGATTCTTCTGGAACAGCTGCAAACCATCCTTGCAACACTTCACACGATTCCGTTTTTGGTCAAGCGTGAGCAATCGCGGCACCCATCTTGCGGATAGCTTTCTCATGTCCAAATGTTTATGCAAAATATTATGTACCCGTTCAGTCGAGATGCCCACAGCACTAGCAATCTCACGCACCTTAACTCTTCTGTCATCCATCACCATATCATGGATTTGATCAATGATTTCTGGAGTCGTAACCTCCACAGGCCGTCCAGAACGTTCAGCGTCACTTGTGCCCATATGGCCAGTCCGAAAATTTTGAAACCACTTATAAACTGTTCTAATCGAAGGTGCAGAGTCACCATAATGTTTATCAAGCTTCTCTTTAGTCTCCTGAGGCGTTTTGCCTTTCATAAAGTAATGTTTAATCACCACACGAAATTCTTTTTCGTCCATTTCTTGAAAATCACTCGACTTCCTTGATTCACACGAATACCAAACACAAAGAAATAGACCAATATGGCTGAAACTTGGTGTGCGTTCATTCAACTTAACATGACCTCGATACGCGCCGGTGGTGCCATCTCTCGGACTTTGCACGGACTTTTCAAACCAGCCTCGTATATATGTTGGAAACCACTTGGGGAGGCGTACATCCGACTGTGGATGCAATAAGCTAATGATGATGATAGATATACCCAGCCAACATGTAACACCCTGTAATTCTTTTATTTTGAAAATTACATATTTGCATTTTTACATACCAAAATGGGCCATTATTAGGTTTTTTTATCACTTAATAGATATTTTTATCTAATTCCGGTTTGACCGGAAGTGACTGCAACTCTCTGATTTTTAATGGAACCCTCTATATTTTTTTGTCAATTTCAATTAGCTTTGAAATTCTGTTTCCAACGATGTATCACAAGTTGACCTTTGTTTGATAGGTGACTGGCAAAAATTGATTTAAACTCTTAGACTTAGGCGGCCATGGCGGATACCATACACTAGCAATTGTTTTTGTTCGTTTTATCTCACTTTGGAAAGAATTTACGACTGTCCATGTATCGTGCCATTTTCGCGAGTTTAAGTGGCTCCTACAAAATTTTATGCTTTACGTACAGTATTTTCTCTTTAAATAATGATCAATATCACCGAAATTAAGATAGGAACACATATTTTTTTATTTAACCTAGTTACACATTACAGGTTTTTTTGCCAACATACATCTAACAGAACTATCTGTTAGATGTATCAATTGGATTTAATATTATTTTCAGAAAATAAACCGTTTTATTATGCAATAATGTGATATCAACAAGTTCCATTACGGACTTAGTAGGATGTGATAAAACAGATGAGCCAAAAGTCATGGTTGCTGCGTGTTATGAAAATGACCATTATTATTATTTACTTTACGTCAAAAATAATTTTTCGTTAACAAAAATGTATTGATGAAAAAGTAGACATGTTATTAATTTATAGAGAGTGCAGAAAGAATAGCCGACAAGCTGGCGAGTTGTACATGGAAAGATATATTTTTTAAGAGTAGAGCAGCAGTTTAGAAGGCAGCCGATTGAACCTGATGTATTTATTGGTGACGAAGAGTTAGAAATCAATGTAGTGGCCATTGTTCAGGCAGATCCTACAATTTCTATAAGACATATTGAAGAACAAATCGGTGTAAATCGTGAAACCGCTTGCCGCATTTTAAGAAAATATAAATTCCGGTCCTACAAATATTAAATAAATCAACATTTATTTCAAACAGATTACCAAAGAAGAATGAATTATTGTAATTGGTTTTTGCAAAGATACCACCTTGATAACCAATTTCATTACAACATTCTATTTTCGGATGAATTTAAATTTACCAATTTGGGTCTATTTAATCGTAACAATACTCGATATTGGGCCCAAGAAAATCCTAGAATTATGTGAGAAAGTGCCTATCAAGAAAGAATCGGCTTTAACGTGTGGTTGGGTATCCTCGGCACAAGAATTATTGGTCCTATTATATTTGATGGTGCGTTAAATGGAGAAAGATATTTGGAGTTTATTCAAAATGATGTTGAAGATTTTTTAGAAACTTTACCTTTAAGTCGTGGAGACATTATTTTTCAGCAGGATGGCGCTCCAGCCCACAATAGTAAAAATGCAGTAAACTACTGGAATCAAAGATTTGGTACAAATTGGTTAAGTACCAATGGACCTAATAAGTGGCCTGCAAGATCGCCAGATCTTACGCCTCTTGATTTTTGTATATGGAACCATCTAAAAGAAAAAGTTTACAAAAATCCACCAACAGACAGAAATGATTTAGAAATGCGCTTAAGAAGAGCAGTAAATCAAATTACTGAAATTCAGTTAGAGAACGTTATGAGCCCCGGTGAGAAAAACAAGATTGTGGGGGATTAACAAGGGACAGCATTTTCAACATTTGGAATAAATACCTAGCAAATTTATATTTAGTATAAAATAGTTTTACCTATTTATTTTCATTGTGTTACTTAGTTAAAATATTACTTCTTTCTAATATTAATTAATTACACTTATCAGTTTTGTTGTATTATTCTTATTATTAAATGTTTTGGTTTTATTATTTGCATTTAAATATTTATTTTAACAAATAAGTTTCTTATTGTCTGAAAATAATAATAAATCCAATTGGGGTTAGATAGTTCTGTTAGATGTATGTTGACAAAAAACCTGTAGTGTGTAACTAGGTTAAATAAAAAATATGTGTTTGTATCTTAATTTCGGTGATACTAATCATTATTTAAAGAGAAAATTCTGTAACTGAATGTAAAGCATAAAATTTTGTAGGAACCACTTTGACTCGCGATGGCACGATAAACAGATGGTCTTAAATTCTTTCCAAAGTGAAATAAAACGAACAAACACAATTGCTAGTATATCCGCCCTGGCCGCCTAAGTCTAAGAGTTTAAATCAGTTTTTGCCGGTCACCTGTCACACAAATGTCAACTTGTGATACATCGTTGGAAAGAGAATTTCAAAGCGAATTGAAATTAATAAAAAAAATATACTGGGTTCCATTAAAAATAAGAAAGTTGCAGTCACTTCCGGTCAAACCGGAAGTAGTTAAAAATATTTCTTAAGTGATAAAAAAGCCTAATAATGTCCCATATTTGGTATTTAAAAAATGCAAATATGTAACTTTCAAAATAAAGAAATTACAGGGTGTTACATATAGGATGTGTCAACAGGTGTGTATATATATATATATATATATATATATATATATATATATATATATATATATATATATATATATATATATATATCCTGCGTTTAAAACAATCCCGTTTTGCGATTTGATACAATTATCAACATCATTCAGCTTAAATAAAAAGCTACCCTTAAAATTTAATTTGTGTAAAACCGCCGCGGTAGTAGGGCGTTTCAATTATTCCATTAGACGTGGAACATGGTGCACCGACAAAGAAACGCCCCCGAGTCCCAAAAAGCCTTGTTTTACAATGCTACACTGAAGCAGAGGATACATAGTTTTCATTACAGCAACAATGGAAACGAATAATATTAGTTTCGGGATTTCCGAGTGGTAAGTGAATAATCCGGGTCAAGCTTTTAAATTGTTTTAATATATTCTAAAGCGGAAATAGGGATAAAATGATTGTATGTTAATATTTTTAAATGATAGGCAACAAATTAGTGGATTTAACTTTGAATTACACGAAGGCAATCAGGAAAGGTTTTAAATCATGTTTGTATGACAAGTGCCTTGCCTCTTTACCCCAAAACCTATAAACCTTGCAATATGTTAAAAAACAATTATTAAGCGTCTTTCTACAAACCTTAAAAAAATATTAACCATCGAGACATTTACGACTGGACATAAGACGAACAAAAAATAAGGACGATATCAATTCAAGGCGTTAGGTATATTTATTACGTGATTAAATCTTTTGAGAAACCGGGTACGCACTGTTAAAAGAGTATTTAAAATTCTACATTTCCCCCTAAAATTCACTGTCATCCTGATGAATATGACGTTACAACTTACAATAATATTAACGTAATTTTAAATAACACTTATTATTTAAATAAATCTTTTTACTTGACCAATTTAAAAAAACTGTGGAATTATAATTTACATTTTTTCCTTATGGTAAAATTTAATATAATTATTGGAAACAAACGCGGTCATAAAAATTGCATCACTTAATAAAAATGATATTTTTCCGAAACTGAACATTGATTCTCACTGCTGATGATTTTAACAAACGATGTGAAAAGGAAAAATATAAATAATAGCTATTGGAGGCAAAAAACCTCAAGGAAATAAACACAGAAAATAATAAATCTTATAGAAGAAAATACTTCCATTTTTCATGGAAGTAAAAAAGAACTTAGGAGAAAAAACAACATCAAAAATATGTTCTTAAACACTTTTTTACTCGTCTAGTATATAGTTGAGCCACCTTTGACCTTTATTACTGTTGCAATTCTGATTGGCATCGAGTCAACCAATATTTTTACGATTTCATCACTGATCTCTTGATTCCACACGTTATCAATTGCTTGATTTAGCTCATCTTTAGTTTTAAGCTTAGCTGCATTAATTTTTTTCATCCTGATCATCCACAAGTTCTCTATGGGGTTTAAATTAGGGCTGTTTCCTGACCATGGCAACGCTGAGATCCCATTTTCCGTTAAAAACTGTCTTACCTATCCAAAAATACAACCATACAGACAATAAAAAATGCAAAACTTTGTGGTGGTAACATTTTTCAATCAAAAAATCTGGGCACTTACAGATTTGGCTCTGTGGCAATGAGCAGAATCATCTTGAAAAATGAAGTCTTCGAAAAAAACAAAACAAAACTTTTATATATTTTTCTGCATTAACAGTGCCATCTATAAAGTTTATTTGGCCGATGTAACCTTATTGACTAGTGAGTACCATTTCCAATCATATTCCCTAATTTGTAGAGTCTGGGCCCTGAGGATAGCTGAAAGCGGTTAGCTAATATTAAAATAAAACACATCAAGATACCAAAATTTCTTTTTTCCTCTCCTTAGTTAAAAACTGGTTTTGGACAAAATTTAACTTATGTGTAATAAGTAACATAAAAACTAATTCTTTAGGACAGCTTATCACAAAATACTTTTTTACGAGTAACTGTTAAAAGTAGTTTTGCTTGAAATTTTGAGAAATCATAGATTTTAGCAACATGCATTCACTGCTTCAATATAAGGGTGGTTTGTCACGCCTTACTGCCATAGTTAATTGTAAAAGTTTCAGATATTTAACACGTAAAAGATAGAAATCCATACTTTTTCTTCGATCAAAAGCGCGCGTTTTTTATAATTTTTGTTGTCGTATGTGAATTAAAAAGCAAAAAGTCACAAAAAATATATACATAAAAAAATTACTTTGCTTTCGTTTGTTAAAATATGAAGGCAGTTTACCTCCTAGTTGTTGCAAAAATATTAAATAAATATTACTTTTTCATATATTTTATGAACTAAATTTTCGCCGTGGCAACGTAGCTTGAAGAAGACTGCGCACGCGGACGCGGGTGTTCTTTCAAATTTTGAATCACATATATGCATTGCACTGGTCGGACTTTCTTTTAAAAGATACTAGAATAAACGCGTGCCTCGTACGCGCATTTATTCAGTTATCAGTACTTATTAATTGATATAGTTCTAGTAAATAATCCAAACTACCGTTTTAATTAATTATACATAATTTTTATTGTATATTATGTAAAAATATCAAGGTTACTATAAACATACACGTGATTGCGTGCGGAAGGAAGCAAGCGAGAAGCTACGTTGCCACATTCATTATATTCTAAAAACCAAATTATTTCGCGTCTTTCTCTGACATAATGCTCTCTCTGTCTCCTCGTAAGAAATACCTTAAACAAGTTGTAATGGATAAGCTGATACAGAACAGTCACTGAAATGTAGTCACTATATAAATCAGTATAAAAATTAAACGATACATTACTGAAAAAATGTTTTGTAATTTTCAATAAATACTATTGTTACAGCTAGAATATTGTGGTATGAAATCATCATTATGCAAATTTTTCATGGTTTCTGGTTACTACAGATAATTCAGGAGATTCTTCCACCTCCTTTTTAACAATAGTAGTTTGAAAAATGTTCTTTTCATCGCAATTCATTAACATTAAAAGTTGTAAAAAGCTCGGTTACTGATAGTTAATATGTAATTAATCTACCGAACTTCACGCTTTACAGAACCCTAAATTATATTTTAGAGTTTAATTTTTACAGTTTTTAAAAGTATATTATTATTAATTTGTAAAATACGTAAGATGAAAGACAAGTGTTTAAAAATTTTATAAACTCTGATTACTAAAATTTTAGGTAATGAGGGGTCGTCAATTTAATTTTGGCACCGTTGAGATCTTTTATCTTTTTCAAATTACAAAATAAAAAATAAAAATTTACAAACTTATTTAATTTTTTGATAAAAAAGAAAAAAAATCACTGATGACTTAGGCCATAACGAGGTACGGATTAATATTCAACCCCCGGTTAAAGTTTTAATGATAAAAACGGTGTCCATAGAGGCAGACAATATTTTAATTAAAAAGTTCATCAAAAAAACTCGCCTTTCTTGCCATCCATTCATTATAAAAGTTAAAAAGTGTTCGCGGCATTGTATCGTGAGTTAGCTAAAAAAAATGACAATCTTGAAAAAAGCAAAATAATAAAGAAGTAAAAGTTTTACTAGACATTGAAAATAAATTTAAATAGAACAGATTAACATTCTAGGAAGAATATGCCAGAGTAGCTTTTCTTTAGTACTTTCAATGCTCAATTTAAATGTCTTAACAGATTAAGAAATAAGTTATATTTCTAATACGATTCCTTTTGTTATTAAAGTTTACTCTATTCAGAGGAAACGACCAAACGATGAGCTAAAAATGTAATGCGGCTTATTTGTGTTGTTTGCAATGAAATGAATCATTAGGAATATATCTACCTGTTACTGTGTCTTTCCTATAGATATCAAATTCTACTCTATTGTTATTTTTAATAATTAAAATATCTAAAAAAGGCAGTTGTCCTTTGTTCTCAACTTCGTAAGTGAATTTGATGGAATCATACCGGCTATTTAATTTGGAAACAAAGTCATCAATATTTGCTTTCTTTGTATCAAAAATCGCGAAAATATCATCCACATACCTATACCAAACCATTGGGAAATATTCAAATTCCTGACTGGCTTCGGTTTCAAACCTACTCATGAATAAATTGGCTATGAAAGGTGATAACTGTTCCTTCTTTCTGAACATAAAATTGACTGTTGTATTGGAAACAATTATATGGAACAAAATTATTTCCAATATAACAGTCAATGTTATGTTCAGAAAGAAGGAACAGCTATGGGTAATTGCTTATCACCTTTCATAGCCAATTTATTCATGAGTAAGTTTGAAACCGAAGCCAGTCAGGAATTTGAATATTTCCCAAGGGTATGGTATAGGTATGTGGATATTTTCGCGATTTTTGATACAAAGAAAGCAAATACTGATGACTTTGTTTCCAAATTAAATAGCCGGTATGATTCCATTAAATTCACTTACGAAGTTGAGAACAAAGGATAACTGCCTTTTCTAGATATTTTAATTATTAAAAATAACAATAGATTAGACTCTGATATCTATAGGAAAGACACAGTAACAGATAGATATATTCCTAATGATTCATTTCATTGCAAACAATACAAATTAGCGTCATTACATTTTTTAGTTCATCGTTTGGTCACTTTTCCTCTGAATAGAGTAAACTAAAGTATGTCTCCATACCATATAATCCGAAATATAGCAAGGGACTCAATAAGGTATTTAATAAGATAGGCCTCACCTTAGTCTATAAATCATCAGGCAATCTGAGGAATATCTTAGGAAAAGGAAAGATAAGATTCCTAATTGTGAGAAAAGTGGAATTTATGAAATAAGTTGTAATGATTGTGACAAAAAGTACGTTGGGCAAACTAAAAGATCAATTAAAACACAATTTAAAGAACATTTAGCACACTTAAAATACAGTAGAACAGAAAAGTCTAGCATTGCCGAACATGCCCTTGAAGCTGATCATATTGTAACATTAGATAATCTAAGATTAATTAAAAATGTATCTGATAGGAGGTTGCTGAACGCATACGAAAGTATAGAAATTATAAAATGTAAAAGTAGTTTAAATAAGGACAGATGACCTATTCCTTATAGTCCCCTCTACTGGTTATTTAACTGGAACTGATGGCCTTACCTATGCCATTAGTTCCGCTTGAGTAGTTCAAGGGTTCAAGTATAAATAGGGTAGATTTGTAGTTTAGCTTCAGTCAATCACTGCTCCTGATGAAGCTAACATGGTTAGCGAAACGCGTGTCGAATGCCAAAATAAAGTGTTTGGTGTAGTAGTGATATATACTGAGTGGTGAAATGAGTTCATGCTTGAAAAGTAACATAAATAAAATGGATTAAATAGAACACTTTTACACCTTATAAGCTTGTTTATTGTAATTCCCATTTTAAACAAGATTTAATACAAAGATTTGAAAGGCATGCAAGTAATATCTAATAAATATAAGATCCTTATGCAGTAATGCATTATTATTAAATGGTTATAGTTTCCAAAATTCAAGAAAAAAATAGCGCCCTGAAAGATAACCGCTTATTTTTTTGAAGGGCCAACCCTATTTTTGGCTCGCGATGTACGTAAACTTCGATATAATAAAAGGCGATTTTCTACCTTCTTTATTAAAAAAGGTTTTAAACGCAGCTCTGGGCAGTTGGTTGAGCTGAGCGACCTACGGATAAGACTGCGACGTAGCTAGCATGTACCGCTTTAGGAGGACGATACATCACATAAAATGACGGCTATAGTGACTATAATACAATAGAATCTTTATTTCCATTATAATGCATAAATATTTACGTAATCTTATGGAATTGTGGTAGGTTCATTTTTTATTGTATTATCTACACAATTCAATTAGGCAGTTAAAAATAAAAGTTAGTTTAATATTATAAGGTACGAAGTCGGAAAAACAAACAGCGATAAGAAGCACGTATGGTATACAATTATATGCAATATCTTCTCTCTTCCAAGAAGACGTAATTTTTAAATTCAAGGCACTTAAAGACAAATAGTTAAAAGTTATGGTAGATTGATAATCCAAAAACATAGGCAAAAAAAAACTTTTATTTTTATTGGGTCGACTAGAAAAAATGTTGGATTTCTAGAAATTATAGTCGGTGATAATTCTATTGTGAACTTGTGTGGAAAACAGAGTAATAAAGCCTACTATTGTTCAAGGTGCTAGGTACCTGACGATGTCCTCTAAAATGAAAAATGTTCTCATTTTTTATTGTAATTCAAATTCAACTTTAATATTAGCTTATCCTTAGATAAAGATAAAAATGGCCTACTTGCACGAGGCTGTAGTTACCCTGTCAAACCTGGTATTTAAAAGAATATGGCCGAAAAGTTTCTTTTTACATTTTTCATTGATTACGCCAGTTTTTAATTTTTTCCGTTTTTAGAGATTCACGCACATCGTATGGATATTACTAATAAATTTAAAATATAACTTATTTGTTTCAAATTAATATAGCAGAAGCTAGAGGTTACGCCATTTTATTAGTCGCCATACAACCTTGTCGGAAGACAGTTGGTTAACTATGTCACTTTTCAGTATTTTTACAAAAATGTGTTAATTTTAGTATTCATTAATAATAAATCGTACATAAAATGCCATTAAAGTTACATAAAACATCCAAATAAAAATATATAAAAATTGACTTACTGTCACCTTTCCAAATGTATTTTAATGCCCCCAAATTTAATTTAAAGGATTAACTTGTAAAATTTTGCCTTAAATATAACAAAATTTTGTTGTTTTGATTAGCAAAGTTATTACAGACTACATTTAGGTTTTAAAAAATAATAGTTTGTGGAGGTTACTGACGAAAATAGTTTGGTCAGAAGTATAAGTAAATTTTATATACTTATGTAAAATTAACATAGAAACAGCTTCTCGAAATTTTAACAATTAAATTCATTTATGCCGATTTGTTACATGACTACTATCCAGTAGATCATCTTTCATATCTATTAAAGCAAAAGCTAATCTCAAAGTTGAATTTCAACGAAAACCTGTAATAATAAATAAAAAAAACCCATATGATGTGACCTTTTTGGATGGCACTGTAACTAAATACATAAAACTGTGCGATAACATCTCATATGGTTTTCGAAAGAATATAGGATATTCTACAAAATGAATAAATAAATGAATAGTAAAATTCTAGAGTACTATAGAAAAAATAAATAATAAAACAACAAAAGACCTCTAGAAAGTTGACAACAACAATATATTTAAATTTAGTGCATTTAATTACTCCCAAGTGCCAATTTTTGTTGAAATAACTTTTGTAGTTTTAAAGAAAATCAACCGTATCGACACCTTTTTCTAACTCAATACAAACACGCGAAACACATAACCTTCCTTCAACTGTTCTATGTCCATACAAAAAAAAATGATTAATTCTCTGTAATATGTAGTATCATATGGCAAGTATCCGTGTCTCTGAGCCATTTTTACATCAAAACAAAATTTATAGTATCTATGGACTAAAATTCACAAAAAAGATCAAAAAATATTTGTTATTAAAACTATTTGCGACATTGTATAGTAAGTTAATTTTAAAAAGTTCCCATCCATCCGAGATATGTAAAATTATAAGGAGCAAACAGTAAGATATATAAGTTGTAACTCTGTTAGATGTCAACCCAATACGAGGGCCGCCTTTTAAATATTTACAAAGGACCATGATCAAAAAATTCGACCGAGGACATGCAAAATTCGTATACAATATCATAGCAGGAGACGGAACTTGGATATATTCGTATGAACCGAAAACTAAACAACACTCAACTGGTGTTCCAAGATGAACCGAATCCAACAACCGTAGTTCGTTTGCGAAGCACTTCCAAGAAAATGATCGCTTGTTTCTTTGGTTATACCGGACATGTTGCAAACACTGCTTTAAAGGAACGAAGAACAGTTAACGCCGAATGGTATACAACAATTTGTTTGTCAGAAGTCATCGATGAAATCAGGAAAAACAACCGAAAACATCGCATTATTCTTCATCATGACAATGCCAGCTCTCACACAGCATGTCAAACAATTGATCATTGTCCGCATTTACCTCATTTATCGCCTAACGACTTCTTTTTGTTCTCGAATGTTAAAAAAAAATGCGTGGGCAGCGATTTTCATCACCTGAACAAGCTGCTAAATCCTTCGAAAACCATGTTTTTGAGGTTCCAACTTCAGAGTGGAAAAAATGTTTTGAGAATTGGTTCGAACATATGAAAAAGTATATAAATCGTAAAGGCGAATATTTTGAGAAACAATACAACGATTTGTACCCAATTTTTTTTTTCTTTCATTGTTTTTGTAAAAACTTAAAAGGTAGCCCTCGTATTGAAAAGTGTACCTGTGATGTATTAAAGGCTTTTCAGTTACAAGCCACTAATTGACTGAAGAATTTTTAGTAGAGAGCAAAAATGAAGAAAGTTCATATTTCGGTAATTATTTATTTATCCACTCCATTTGTTTTGTTTCCTGGTCAGGGATTGACACGATTTATATAGGTGGCGCTGTCAAGTGGCTATTTTAGTAACTTTGACTACGACAAGTGTCTTTGCTAAAAACCCTTCTAGCAATCTGTGGTTTGTGATGAAAAGCCATTTGGTATGCTTTCTGCTGGCTTATCTGTCGGCCCTAGTTAGGCTGAAGAGTCGTAATTCAGTGAAATGCGTCTCCCGAGATGGTCTGACAAATGAGACAAATACTTACTAAAATATACACTTTAGTTAGTTGTGATATTTAGATTATTAGAACAAATTTTGAATTGCCAACCTAACAAAATGGATATTTAACGATGAAGTGGTGAAACTTATAATGCGAAATGATAGTAATATATAGACAAATAATTAGTTAAGGTTAGCGGTAAAATAATGAGACATCAAACTAGACTTGAATATATTAGGAAAATAATTTATTTAATCTTACATACGTTATCAAATCGACTTACTAGTGGGTTTTACCAGCGACGATCCTGTGTTCGATGCCTGAGCACTCACAAAAAAGGCTTATGGTTACGCAGCACTTATGAACACATTCAACATATAGTTATTAGTATTTAGGTAATGAAATGAAAGTACGAGTAAAAATTTAATGGCCCTAATACTATAATTAAGTACAAAAATACAGAGCATTGATCTCTATGTAATTCATAACGTAACGAGAATGGGTGAGTGTATCACCACAGAAAATATAGCTATTGCTCCAGAAAGACAAACACGTGGAACAAAATGTCTCTACAAAACGAAGCCGGCTGGCTACCACCGGATCGTTAAAATGTGTTCAGTCGAGTTTCTTAGAGATTCTGCGTATATTTTTTACTACTCTTGTCACATATAAAACAACTTATACTTTCACGGCATTTCTGACAAACTCGCCGAAGCACATCTATGCGGTGCCCTTTTCCAGTGGTTTGTTTTTCTGTAGCTCTAGCTATATTTTCTGTGGTATCACCTAAATTTTGCGAGCTCTCCCAAAAATATGAACATACATTTTCTCACTTCTCGTTATCAAAAATATTTAATTAAACTAGCAACAAAAATCTTGATCAGTAGAAATATTTGTAGATTTTTTTAACCAGTAAAAAATTTTAGCACCATTGTCGAGTCTTATAACATATAGGCTAAAAAGTTTTTGGTCTGACATATAGATGTCGCCCTTTTCAAAAAATCCATATGATTTTTAAGAAGTACCAACCTTAAAACGATACGTGACAAAATTTCATGACGTTTCGACGATTAGTTTACAAGTTACAGTGGTTTTAGTGACGCTACTTTTGATATTTTCAAAACAATGGAAAAAATCGAATTTCATGTGTTGATTAAATACTACCTTTGATGGGAAAAAACACTGTTCCAGCAAAGCAATGGCTTGATAAGTGTTACGGGGATTCTGCCTCTGGAAAATCACTTATCATTTACTGGTATTGTGAATTTAAACGCGGTCGTATAGACACAAATGAAGCTGAACGCCCTGGACGCCCAAATGAGGTGGTTGCACCGGAAAACATAAAAAAAATCCACAAAATTGTTTTGGATGACAGTAAAGTGAAATTGCGTGAGATAGCCAACACCCTAAAGATATCAAAACAACGTGTTATTTTGTATGAATATTTGGGCATGCGAACGTTCTGTTCGAAATGGGTACCGCGTTTGCTCACAGTGGACCGAAAACAACAACGTGCTGATGATTCCGAGAGCTGTTTGGACCTGTTTAAGCGCAATAAAAAGGATTTTTTTCATGCGATATATGATAATGGATTAAATATGGATGCACCACTACACACCGGAATCAAATCGGCAGACAGCTGAGTGGACAGCAGCCGGTGAAAGCCGCCCGAAGTGACCAAAGACTCAACAGTCGGCTGGCAAGGTTTTGGCCAATGTATTTTGGGATGCGCATGGAATAATTTTCATCGATTATGCTGAGAAGGAAAAAACCATCAATAGCGAACATTATATAAAGTTATTGGTGCGCTTGAAGGCAGAAATAGCAAAAAAACGGCCCCAAATGAACAAGAAAAAAGTGCTCTTTCATCAAGACAATGCACCGTGTCACAAGGCAATGGTTGAAGTTCGAATTGCTTTCTCATCCACCGTGTTCTCCAAATTGGGCTCCCAATGACTATTATCCATTCGCAGACCTCAAAAAAATGTTCGCGGGAAAGAGGTTTGGCCGCCGAAACTGAGGCCTACTTTGAAGGCAAAGACAAATCCTTCTACAAGAGAGGTATAGAAACCTTAGACTGATTGTATCGCTCTTTTTTTGTGTTCTATGACGTTAGTGTAAACCAAATAGCCAACTTCTCACTTTATTTTTCATACACACAAATCTACACAAACATACATGGGACAAATCACAAACACCCAGCCGACACCCGAAATCGAACCGCCGACCTCTTGATTCACAGCAGGCACTTTAACTCACTGCGCTAATCAGTCCGGCCGTATCGCTCTTGAAAGAGACTATGTTGATGAATAAAGTCGAATTTTGCAAAAAAAAATGTGTTTTAAGTAGCTAAACTAAAAACTTTTCAGCCTACGTGTTAATTTCTGAAATGTAACATGATATTTAGAAACTGGTTTAAAAACTACACTAAACGGCGTCATTATTCTCTAAAACAAATTAATACGCCCTGTATATCTGCCTTATGCAGATAGTACACTATGTTCTGTAAAATATTCATAATGGATTTATTTTTCGCCTATTGACTGACTTGAGTAACTAACCCTAAAGTATTCTGACCTCCTGCGAAAACTGACGATGCTGATACGTTTACTAGCACTTTATTATTGCAGCCAACAAGCGAACACTTTCAATTTATCACTTTTTCCCCGATCATTATCCAAGACATACTTGACTTCTCGAGGCACGTTCTTATCTGACAAACACTGGCTTAATACTAAAGCCATCAATAATTTTGCACATTAGAATTCATTGCTATTCCACCTGTAACATCAATATTTCGAAATAGGGTTCCAACCGATCCGGCCGTTTGCTACTTTACAGGAAATTCCAATAGAAATTTCATCCTTCATTTTGGGAAAACACACAAATTAACGTGGTTTTTGAGGTTGTGGAGCGTTTACGAAGGCGTTTAGGAAAATTAAAGGATTTTTCAAGTTTAGAACAGTGCGTAATTAGTGGGGTTTAAAATAGGGAAATTACTGAAGTAGAGAAATAAGCATTTTTAAATTTTATGTTATCTTCCATAAGGGATTAGGTTACGTTTGACTATACGGAGAGAATTTTAAGTTAAGTGTTATTTTTACCTGTTTCGTGGGTAGAAAATAAAGTTTCTTCTAAATGCTTTAAAATTTAGTATCGAATCGTATCGTATCCCGTTAGGATCTTGACACATGGATATTAGTGCCATAGTATTTGCTATTTTTATTACTTTTCTTATATATTATTTTAGTATCAGTATTATTATTTGCCCTTTTCTATTTCTGCCCGTTTTTCGCAGTCTTACATCTCAACAAAAGCAATATTGAACTGAATTTCGATGGGTTAACGATAATATGATATGATCAAACATGATTTCAAAAGATTATATGGTTTTTCATCATTCAACGTTCACACAAGCTATATTTGACAAATTAGCTTGTATGAATCAGTACTATAACATATTAGAAATAATAACTTGAAAAACACTATACATATGCTAAATTTTTAGTTTTTTTTTTATGGGTCTAGCACACGTGCTACAGGGAAGTCCCTAAAGCGCTACAGGAGCGACACGTGTGCGGAGAAAGCGATTCACGTTGTTCTTGAATCGCTGTAAATTGTACTCGGTGGAAAACACAGTCCTGGGCAAATTATTCCAAAGGGATGATGTTCTCCATATAAAAGACTGCTTAAAAAGCGTTGTACGAGGAGTAACAAGCTGAACCTCATATGGATGTGAAGTATTAGCGCGACGTGTACTTCTAACATGCACCGCTCTGGGAGGAATTAAGCGAGCCATATCCTTAGAACACTTTCCATGAAAATACTTGTAGAATAGGCTCAAGTTGGTAACCGTTCTTCGATGTTCCAGCGAATCAAGGCCGCCGGTCAGTTCAGGGTCTCCAATTAGACGAACAGCTCTTCTCTGAATAGAATCCAACAAATGCAGTGTATGTTTGGGAGTGGAGCTCCAAACATGGGAGCAGTATTCCATAGTTGGTCGAATTTGAGCTTTGTAAAGAATTAACAGTTGTGGAGTGTAAAGCTTTCTGGTTTGAAATAATATTCCCAACTTTTGAGAAGCTCTCCTTGCTATGCCTGCAACATGTTTATGCCAGGACATATTTGCTCCCAAATTAACGCCCAACAAATTGAGTGCCGCCTGGGTTTTTGTCGCGTTAAATTCCACTTGGTTACTGTCACCCCAAGATAAAATTTCTTCCAGGTCTTTGTTAAGTCGAATGACTTCCTGCTGTCTGCGGATATTCGTCTGAGTAGTCGATGTCCGAGCGTTCAAAGTGAATGAAGAAATAAGTGTACCGTCATCTGCAAAGCTGTAGATTGGATTCTCCGTCTTTTCCAGCAGATCGTTAATATAAATGAGAAAGAGAGTCAGGGACAGTATGTAGCCTTGGGGTACACCGGCGTTGATAGTGAAGGTGTTAGAAATGAATCCGTCGACAGCCACTCGTAAAGAACGCTCTCTGAGGAAACATGAGAGCCACAAACGGAACTTTGTAGACATACCATAAAAACGTAGCTTAGCCAACAGCCCATCGTGCCAAACACGGTCGATTGACTTGGATATGTCAAGAGTAATCGCTCGAGATTCTCCAAGAAGATCTCCCGTTGATCTATTTTTACGAAAGCCATATTGGTGATCGCTAATAATTTTGAATCCTTCAAGATATTTTAGGAGATGCTGATTGATAGCCTTTTCCATGACTTTCGATATTATTGAAAGCAATGCGATTGGTCGGTAGTTATTTGGCAAGGTCTTCTTGCCCTTTTTAGGCTGAACTGTGACACATTTCCAGCAGGAAGGATATATTCCCTTTCTGTAGGATAGGTTGAAAAGTCTACAGAAAACACACACAGTTTTTGAGAATTATGGCAGGTATTCCGTCAGCGCCAGAAGCCTTTTTGGTGTCTACCTTCATCAAAATACGTTTTATGATACGGTGTCTGAAGACAATATCGGGCATCCTTGACTGCACTATAGGAATAGTAGGTGGTGTTTTTCCTTGGAAATCGACAGTAAAATGTGAAGCAAAGACTTCAGCCAACAAGTTTGCTTTTTCAACAGGTGTCGTTGCAATAGAATTATCTGGCCGTGTGAGTGGTGGTATGGTGGATTTGGTGAAATTTTGACTAACTGCCTTAGCGATTGACCAAAAGGACCTAGAATTGTTGGGACAAGCGAGAAGTTTGTTTCTAATTCGTTGATTGTGTGCCTCCTTGGTTTCGTCGATAATTTATTTGCATCTGTTCCTGGCACGAACAAAGGTGTTACGATTTATGGTGTTAGGATTTTCACGCCATTGTCGGTATGCAAGATGTTTAGAAGCAACAGCTTTTTTGCATTTTCGGTCACACCAAGGCTTATCGTTGGAAGGGCATTTCTTCGAAAAAGGGATGTAAGCCTCCATACCGGCCAAAATAATATCGGAAGCCTCCCTGGCGCAGTCAGATGGGTCGTCGGATCGAAAACAAACGTCTAACCAAGGGAAAGCTCGAAAATATTCCATGAGATCTTCCCATTTAGTACATTTGTAGTGTCAAATCTTGCGCGGTTTAGGCGCCTCTTTGTCACTGATTGGTAGAATACTCGTCGAAAGGAGTTTATGGTCGGAAGAATCTAACGGCGGATTTACGCTGACCGTGTAAATCTCCGGATTGGTGGTTAAAAACAGATCAAGAAGACTGGCGAACTCCCTGTCTCGATCAGGAACCCGTGTTGGTTCGTCAATAAGCTGAGTTAAGCCACAACTGATTGAAAATGATTCGGCTTCACGACCTTATTCGTCGGTAGTAGATAATAATCGGACATTCAGAATTAACTTAAACTCGAAAATGAAAAAAAAACAAATGCTATGATGATTTATTCAGCCAACCATTTTAAAGATTTCATTGCAAAAATTCGGCCTCAAAATAAAATATATGTAAGCCAACGCTCATGAGCCGCTTTTGTAGCGATTAAGTGTTTTCTCTGCAGCCCGTGTGCCGTGCTTATAAAAAAAACTTAGTAGTTATGAGTGGTTGTGGGTTAACCCCATTAAATAGAATTAATTAAAATGACAAAAATATTGATTTATACACCTATTGCTTTGTGTATCTTATTTGTTCCAAAAATTGCCTATACCTATCAAACACGGAAAAAAACAACACAAAAGAGTTTTACTGAAACTACAGTTAATTTTTACAATATATTTTACATTATATAAACTTTCCCAATCAACGTGTTCTATGATTATTACGAAAATTCATGCAACGGGTCTATCCCATGAAAGAGCACTTTTCTATTGTATGCGGTAATAATATTTATGACCAAACAACCATAAGTTCATAAGGTGATTGTACCTTCTTAATTCAGTTTAATCACCATTTTATTGTAATTTTACACTCAATGAAATAGTCCAAGCACCTTAAAATAAATGATTAACTTGGCTTTCGCAATAGATGTGTTGCGAAAATACAATAGACATAATTTAAAATCTTAAAACTCTCCGCATAAAAAAGAGAAAACTTCTTGTCTTTACAGATTCTATGAAAAATAATCTTTCAAATCATTGAAGTTTGCGGAACTAAGAATGGTTAACGAGTACGTGAATCAAGGAACCGATTAATCAGTCACCAGCTTTAGAGCCAAAAAAACATCGCTTCATTCAAGTGGCTAGGAATGGTTCATCCTCGCTTCATGCCACGCTGATTTGTGGCATGTATTCTTCCTCACAGGCAACTTTACAATTTGGTACTGACTTTATAGCACTAAATTGTACTCGGTGGTCACGAAGAAATGGTTTTTAATTCCATAAAGCTGATACTTAAAGTCGATAATTGATTGACTAATTTTTATTTAAGATGTAACAAGTATGGCAACAAAAAAAAAGTATGAGAAACGAATATAGTTTTACGAAAAACGCATTTGAAAATTTGAGTAACATTCTGCAGTAGAAAATGTTATAACTTTAATAGGCGATGCCTGCACCCTACAATGGTCCTTCCCATTGATAGTCCCCTCTTCCTCTTTGGCTGATTTTGAAGTAAACCGAGATGTTTTTGCAGCTTCAGTCAACGAACGGTCTTCAACGCACCAGTCCAATATAACAATTGGTCCCTACAGTCATGCCTAAAACTGTCGTAACTTTTGTAATACTGCTTATTCCATCGCTGAAGGCGCACAGAGTAAGATTTCCTGCAATAGCAAGGTCAGTTTTCCCACTTGATGTTTTTGGGACCATTGACCAAACCGTAGCATTGAAGCTTTCGTTGCTGAACACCTTGTAAGAATGTTATCGCTGCTCAACTCTTCGTAGATGGGCTTGATGGCATTAAAAATTGTATCTGGAAGAGCCTGTTTGTGTGAATAAATAAGTGGCTTTTGCCTCTTACCAAGAACGCCACGAATATTCACCGGACGAGCGCTTGTCGTGTTGTGGCTTTTCACCTGCCGACAGTTTGTGGTACAATGTCGCCCAAATTCCTCCGCCTTTTCTACCTTTGCGACCACTATATTTTGATTTGTCACTCATTTTTAATCATTAATCTAAGTAATAAAAGAAAGCTGATGGAATATGAGAAATAAGAGCGTGCGCTTGGCGTCTTTTCAACGTCTATACTGAATATACACTAATACTTAGCAGTAATTATACTATTTGCGACAATTCTAAACTATTATATGAACCTTGTAAACTTTCTAGAATCCCACAGGCAAGTGATTTTTGTCAGGTAAGAGGATTACAAAAGTTTAAACTCAAGCACGATATAGACACAGGTAAAAGGCTTGGAGTGCATAGAGAGCTGCATCGGTAAACTTTCGTAAGCCACCTGTTTATGATTTTTCCAGGCTATGTAACACTTTTTTCTTGTTTTTAAGGCTTCAAGGTAACAAATTAGCCAAAAAAAATCGATTTTTTGAAAATTTTGTAGTGGCCTTACCCTTGATAATTTCCAATACCCACAAGTCTGTATATAATGCAAATAGTTAGTTTAATTATAAAGAGAAGTAGTTTTTAACTGTAGCTTGTAAATAGAAGTTTACATATTTTTAATTGATAGTTGTGTAGCTGTCAACATAAAAGCCTGATATTATAAATGCCTGATATGGTCTTTACAGGTTGGAACGATCTTAAAATAATAAAGAACTCATGTATCATCACCAGGATCAGACCCACACAACATTGTACGTAGTTGTTGCAAATGACAATGCACAACTTTTCACGGACATGACTAAATCGTTGGATGAGTTTCGGTAATATATCTCTTCCCTAAATAATGAATTTTAACGTATAAAGACAAAGGAAACATTTTTATTCAATTCTTGGCTCAGTATAACGAAGATATATATTAGAATATTTTTGGAATAGAATACTTAGGAAATACCTAATAAACTAAGTTAAATAAAATTTTACAGGTGAACATATAATTTTGTCATATCATTAAATGTTTTTATTTTAGCTGACGAGTGAATATACTTTAATTTTATTAGAGAAATATTAGTTTTATTAACCCATATGTCTTAAGTACACATTGAAATAATTTAACTACGCTTACGCAACAAGTAACCCAGCACAAAGTTATTTTCGCGCGTGCAAAACGAATAATTAGCCGACGAATAACTACGATTTTGGCACACGGCATAATTAAATTGATGCCTATTTATTTTATTAATGAGAAGTACGTAGTTGTTGCAACGATGGTAATCACTGAGACGGAGAGTTGCATTTTAGCGGAAAATAACGAGTACTCGCGATAATTTGCTACGGTTAGTCAATTAAATGGGCTGCGGAAGAACTTTAATTGCAAAAATTGATAATATTGCAGAAAAGTGCAATTAAGTGCACTAAGAAACGGCTAATACCGTTAACTGTTTTAGTTAAACAAGATGAAATGCTGTGTTACACGTTAGTTTAGTCTCATTTGAAAGACCTGAATATAAATTTGCGATAATCCTAAAGAGTACCATCACCTCTCAGATTTCCCTTACTTTATATCAAAACTTCGTATAATTTTAAATAACACAGAGTTTATATATATATATATATATATATATATATATATATATATATATATATATATATATATATATACTACTGGGTGTGTGAATTAATTTTGGGGAAATTTTCGGTAAAAATATCGCTTTATGGTAAAAAAAAGGTTAAAAATCGATAACTTAAAGTACACGAATGACTTATCTTTTGAGACTTTCCATGAATCGATCCATTTTTTGGTATCCTCATAAGAATGGAAGCGCTGTTCAGACAGGCCGTGCGTCATCAATCGGAACAAGTAATAATCAGAAGGAGCAATGTTTGGTGAGTACGGTGGGTGAGGTAGAACATCCCATTCAAGTGCTTCTAGCGTTTCCTTGACGGGTTTTGCAATATGTGGTCTAGCGTTGTCATGTTGAAAAACCACTTTGCCGTGTCTTTTGACATATTGCGGTCGTTTTTCTTTCAACGTTCGGCTCAATTGCATCAATTATTGTCGGTAACGTTCCCCAGTAATAGTTTCGTTAGGCTGGAACAGCTCATAATACACTACACCCAGCTGATCCCACCAGATACACAGCATAAGCTTGGAGCCATGAATATTCGGCTTTGGCGAGCATGTTGACGGTTCACGGGCTTCATTTAGGATTTTTTGAGTTTTGAATTATAGTAGCGTATCCATTTTTCATCAGCAATTACGATACAATGCAAAAAATCTTTCCGATTGTGCCGTTGAAGCAGTTGTACATAGGAGAAAAATCGCCGTTTAACGTCTCTCCGTTTCAATTTGTATGACACTCAATTTCCTTGCTTTTGAATCATTCCCAGTGCAAGTAAACGCTTGAAAATGGTTGTGCGATCAACTCCTAATGATTCTATAAGTCCTTTTTCCAATTGGCAAGGGTCTTCATCGAGTAATGCCTCCAATTCTTCATCTTTAAATTTTTTCGGCTGGTCTGGACATTCTATGTCCTCCGTGTCGAAATCACCACTTTTAATATGTCGAAACTAGTACTCACATGTTTTTATCGATAGGATATAATCACCATAGCAATTAATGACTTTTAGCAGCGCTTTTTTTCGAAATAAACAAGAAAAGTAACACTTCCTGCAAATGGTGTTTTGTTGGCACGTAATTCTACAAATTCAGTGCTCAAAAAAATATATTGCCATTAAAATTAAACACTAAAAATTAAAGTCTAATGATGGTGCTTCATCATGAATATATGCCCCGATGTGATATAATACAAATTACGCCTTCTCTTAGAAACTCCTCAAAATTAATTCACAAACCGTATATAAAAAAACACCATCGTATTTCTAAAAATCACGAAATATAATACGCCATATACCATATATTGATTATATTTTAAACTTATGGGCAAGTACCTTAATTTTTGAGATATTTTCCAATTGCCTTCATGCGTTCCTCTGCGGGCACGCATTCACACTCCCTATATTATTCTTACTTCTTAAAATGTAGGATTTTTTAGAATACCTTCTCAACGAAGGAACAATTCAAAGGGTTGCCTCAACTAAATGCTTGAGTGTGTGTTATTATAATGTTAAGAATTTTGTATTAAAACTTAAATTTTTAAAATTAATTAACGAAATTAACAAAAAAGTCGGATTTTTTTTTAAATTTGAAAATTATGCCATACTGAAATTAATGGGGGTCAAATTTTCATTTTTTCTTTAGTTTTTTAAAAAACCCAATATAGTTGGTTTTCCTATAAATAAAATTAATAATTTTATGAATATAAATTTCCATTTACCATTGTATTAACGTCTTGATGAAAGCGATTATAGCTTTTACTCTAAAAGCAGAGTAAATAGAGCTACATCAATAAAACTACACTGTATATTTCAATATTTAGTTAAAGTTAATGAATTAATACGGAAATGTGTCGAAGATGTAAATACTCTCAATATTACCTGAGATCCTTTTAACATCTAACATGGATGTGACAACCACGTAGAAATATGTAACCAAAAGATCCGGATACTTTATTAAGAAAGTTAAATATGCTGGTTGTTTTGTATTGGTTTTGTAATTGGCATATATATCGTTCTTTCTATTGACCGTTCATATACTTTATGCAATGCAGTTAATTTATAATTAGTTTGGCAGGTCGTCTAGGTTAGTCAAACTGAATTGTACTTACGTATCAAACTGAATTATATTCACGTGTCTTATATAAAATATCTCGATCTTTGGTTACATACCCCTAGGCAGTTGTCAGATACACATAACTAAACCTAATGTCATGCTGATGATAAAGATTCACATCTTGAAAGCAGGTCGATGTTACTTTATTTATTTTAATTAAATAAGTAAAACACGCAGTGTTGTTTCATTTCTTTATTTTAAAGAAGGTTAGTAATAGCAGGGTTTCTTCTTTAAATCGGTATCAAATTTAAACAAAATTACAACTGCGTACCTCTTTCACGGAATAAGAACCAAAAACATATTGCCACCTTCACTAAATAGTTATTTAGTTATAATAATTATTTTAAAACTTTTCTATTTGACAATTGGGGGATTTAAAAGCACTAGTAATTCATCTAAAGTCACATATATAAAAGACTAAAAAATTCGTTTTCACTTATGATTAAACCAAAAAAATATCAAATTGTTCTAAAATTCTAGAAACTATCAAATACAAGTATTACAGAAGTTTCAAGGCATTACCTATTGAGTTTTTTGCCAAATTTTCTAACAAAAAATTTGGTGACATTTAGAATACAATTTTTATGTCAACTAGATAAATGGAAGTTCTAGATTCCATGGTAACTAGATCGGGTTTAACTTGTGGACGATTTTAGTGAATCTGACTGGTAAAGTATGCTGTATGTAGAAAATATATTTACCAAAATTACGACGTGAGTTATGATTATAATATTATTTTTATCTTAACTACTGTTCAGTCAAAATAATGAATAACTTAAGAGTATTGTTAAAATAAACTGAACGACAAAATTAAAGATAATAAATTTTGATGGTTAATTTTAAACGTGTGTTAAACTAAAAATTCCAAAAATTCTTTTTGGCTTTAACAAAAGCCATATCAGAAAGAAGAGTGCTGCAGATTAAGGTTGCTTCAATTGATGTACTTTTTGATGGATCATAGCCTGATCAATTTTCTTGCAGATATTCACATGGAATCGATTTTTATTTAATTAAATGTTATGAGGAAAACATAATTATATTTGAGGCAATAGCTTGTCGGTTCTACCTTTCTTACTGTTCCTCAGAAAATGTTTGTTCTTGCTTCAATTGCTAGCTATAAATTTGCCGATTTCATTCCTTCTGAAAATTTTATGGCGCGAAATTTGTAAAATTACATTTATATTTTTTTCGACTGTTAACTCGTACCGATACTATTCTAACAGTATATAGAGTCTGACAAGTAAGAACGTGTCCGTGATAACTTATTTTTAGTAGTTGCGATTCTAGCGATTTAACAAAAAATCGGTAGAGGGAACCTTTGTCTACAATGCATTTTAGTAAGAGTATCAATCAATTTCGACTTTCGTCGAAAACACGTAAAATCCAAACTGAGTCACTTGTTTGCGCGTCGGTTTGAGGCAGTCTTTCTTTGTTCACATCTAAAGGAGCCTAAAATGACACATTCCGGCTGCTAAATATATTAAAAAGTAGGTATCGTTTGTGAAGAAGTGGGTAAATCGTTTTGACGAGACAAAAAATGTCGACGACATAACAATATATGGCTCGGTAGGCAAAGTCACTATGAAAGTCGATAAACGAATCGTGTCTTTGTTTTCACGGAACCACAAATTGACGCTTGACAGACTGTACATCGGCATCGCTGATGTGAGACTATGCCGAAATCGCTTCCCTATCAAGCGCCGTGCTTATAAAACCACGAGAGCTCGTCGTAAGCGAGGTGTTTACAGACTATTCGTTGTCCAGACCATACCGAGTACTGAACCAGGAGACGAGACCGAGAACTAGGCTGAAAAAAACAGCTCAAGGAGTGAGCCACTCCGGCCAAGGCTTTCACTTGACCTCTATTGCCCGTCCTTTAGAGTTTCCTGGAGACGTCAGAGCTATATAGCGATACCGTTAGCCGTCTTTAGTTAAAGTCATCATTTACAATTAACAATTACGCCCTCGTTTACCATCATCAAGGAGTGTGACCGTTTAGCGTCGTCCGTTAGCATCGCCGTTTACCGCTCTTAGCTGCAGTTATTGTTTGCTGTCGTTCGTCCGTATTACTATCTGCCATCATCGACTAGCGTTACCGCTTAGTATAATTAACGGGACCGTTTGAGTTTACCATTCATTGCGCGATCATTTGTTTGACTCTTAACTGCGCATACTAACTCCTTTCTCACCCATCTTTTACTTAGAGTAATTTCTTTTGTCTCAGATTTTGAACTGTTTGTTTTATTTCTATCTTCTGTCCTGTATACTTTTCAAAGACCATCTATGATGGCCAACAGCTAATAGCTGACATGCGCACTGACCCCTAGTTTACCGCTATTCCACAGGTTAGCCAAGATCGGGGAGTATTTTACTACACGATTCCACAAGGTGGGGCCAGATACTTAAGCGGATAACCTAACTGAAAGTCAAAAGAAAAAAAAACCAATGCCTAATGTACACGGAAACATCATTAAATAAATAATAATGAAACTTACTCGATTCGATCTAACAATATTTTATAAAATTTTGAAGCCAGAGTTACTTGTTCTGAGAATCATATAAGCTTCATTTAAGATTAAAATTTAATACAGGGTATGTTGCAGTTAATAGTGTAACAATATTTTTTAATGTACGGATTTAAAACATTCGTCTACCAACAAAAACCTTTACCATATAGTGAAGAATACTTTGTACAATTATAACGCTTATATAGTGTCTGGCCATAATAATGAATTGGTAAAAAATAATTTTATGATATTATGATACACCGTGTATATTATTTCTTGGAATAAAATTTAGTGTACATGATGGTCAATACAAGTAACCCTTCACTTTGCATCCTTAACACTTAACACTGATGAAAAACAATCCATTAAAATGTATATGTTCGCATGAAAATTCGTCAGAACTAGGAATGCCAGAACCGTGACTCAACAAAAATTCATGTAATAACGAACTAGTTTCATATAAGATGCTTAAAAAAGTTGCAAAATTACATAATGATAATGTTCATAAATCTATTAAAAACACACACAAAAAAAAATCATATTATCTTTTATCCTGTATACCTATTTCTTAGTCTACTGCCAACTTTATTTATATACAATTAAAACAACAAAGGAATGTCCTTAACGTCAAAATATAATTGTAATCGTAAAGTTATGTTTTTGTTTTATACGTGTTTAAAATTAGACATAAAAATTGAATATCCCTTAATTTTGCCAAGCAGTTTACTTTATGCAACTTTTTGCATTACGCGGAGACTCAGTAACACTGGATTAATTAATTTGGCACAATTATGACTATCAGGTGTCTGCGTGTTTTGCAAGTTATATGGCATCCAAGTTATTAAATTTTGTGGCACCCAAATGAGCTATTTTGCCAACTCCATTAATTTGCTGTCTGGTATATAATTGTTGCAAAAGTATACAATTAATTAAATTTGACCTACGCATACTAAAACAGAATTTAGTCAGTGAATACGGTCAAGAATACTACTAAGTAAAATAACGAAAGCAGTTTATTCTGTAATCAATTAGTTTTTTAATAAAAACGATAATAAAATCATTCGAATCGACAGTGAGCAGGTAAAACGAGAGGATGCCACACAATTTGACACTTTTTATGTTAAAAAATTCTTGACTAAGGGAAAATATACTGTTTTTTTATTTATTTTATTTAGAAGAACATGTTACCTCCATTGTTAGTAGATGTTACAAATACAACGGGTAGTCGTTTTTTAGGATCCGGCAGAACTGGGTCCACGGTTACGTAGGATGCGGCAAAACCCGCCGGTAATGTTATATAAAGCTCGTTACGTTTTATTAACATTTTCTGTCGTTTTTTTAAGATTTGCAATATCGTTAAGACGTGATAAATCAGCGCTTAATAGTGTGGTTGTTTTGTGTGAAACCCTGTATTCAGCGGTAATACGATGAATCTCCGAGGGAAATAAAAATCTTATTCCAGTTTCAACGATTGTTGGGTTTTAAAAAATATGTCTAGTAGCTTTTGAGGAAGATGAATCAAAAGCAGTATGTGGGTTGTGTAACGTAAAAATTACGGGCAGTTTAAGAAACATATAAAATTTAAACATACCACTAATTTGGTCAATGAAGATAAGGACGAAATAAAATCTTGGGAATTCAAAACAAGTTAATTTTACAATTTTAGGACAATCAAACAGTGATCAAACTGTGATCAAAAAATAGTAAGACTCTGGGCATTTCCAAATCGGATTAATTTTTTTTCGTTAGGTTGGTAGGACCTTAACTGCCATCTGTGTCAAATTTTAAGACCATAGCGTCAGTAGTTAATAAAATTGGCTTGCATTCGTTCAACAACAAAAGTGCGTTTTTTTTTTCGATTTTTAACATGAGTGAAAAAATTCAGCAAAGAAGTTGCATTAAATTTTGTTTAAAAAATAGTTTTTCGGCTTCCCAAACGTTCGAAATGATAAAAAAGTCTTTTGGTGATGATGTTCTATCCAGAACAAGTGTTTTTGATTGGTATAAATTGTTTAAAGAAGGCATAGAACGTGTGGAGAACGATGAACGTCCTGGTCGTCCTTCAACATCTACCGATGAGAACCACGTCAAGCAAATCAAGGATTTGGTGCTTAAAAATCGTCGAGTGACAATTAGAGACCTTGTTGACATCACCAACTTATCATTTGGGTCAATTCAATCGATTTTAAAAGACAACTTGGCCTTCAAAGGCGTCTCCTCTCGTTTGGTACCAAAAACACTCAATTTTTTCGACAAAGAGCGTCGTGTTAATGTCTGTGAAACCATGATTTCTGATTATCAAAACGTCATCAAGCGCATCATTACGGGAGATGAGACATGGATTTACACATACGATCCGGAAACTACCGACCAATCAAGCGAATATCGTGCTAGAGGTGAGCCAAGGCCGAAGAAACCACACCAAAGCAAGTCGGAAATCAAGGTGATGTTAACAGTTTTCTTCGATTATAGTGGTGTTGTTCATTATGAATTCCTTCCGCCGGGCCAAACTCTCAACAAGGAATATTATTTGAGTGTTATGAGTCGTTTGTGTGAAGCTATTCGTCTCAAGAGGCCGGAATTATGGGCCGATAACTCTTGGTTTTTTCATCACGATAATGCGCCTTCTCACACAGCATTGGTTCTTCGCGACTTTTTCATCAAAAATTTAGCGCATATCATTCCGCAATCGCCCTATTCGCCTGGTTTAGCTCAGTCAGACTTCTGTCTATTCCCTAAACTCAAAAAACCGCTTCGAGGACATCGTTTTGAGTCAATTGAGGAGATTAAAACCGAATCGAAGAAGGCTTTAAAGGCCATTGCAGAAATTGAATTCACCAACTGTTTCGAAGACTGGAAAAAACGTTGGCATAAATGCATTGTATCCAAGGGGGATTACTTTGAAGGGGACGAAATAAATTTGGAAAAATAAATAACCCGTTTGCGTTTTATTTCAAAAATCTTACTATTTTTTGATCACAGTAGTAAAGCAAAACTTGTGCATGCGGGAATAGGAAAGATCATAGCCTTGGATAACCAGCCTTTTTTGTTTGTAGAAAATATAGTTAAGCGTAAAAATGAAATGTTATTGTATTAGGGTTATTGTTGTTATTCACTTTTGTACAACTTAAAGGGTAAAGGTAACAAAAAACTATTTTAAAAATAATTTTCTTAAGTTTTTTTTTTATCAAATAAGAACGTGTCCGTGATAATTCAACAAAAAATCGGTACAGGGAACCTACGACGCATTTTAGTAAAAGTATCAGTCGAGTTCGAACTTTCGACGAAATCACGAAAAATCAAAATGAGTTACTTGTTTGCGCGTCGGTTCGAGGCAGTCTTTCTTTGTTCCCATCCAAAGAGGCCTGAAATGACACATTCCGCAACCGCTAAATATATTAAAAAGTCGGCATCGTTTTTGAAGAAGTGGGTAAACTATTTTAACGAGACGAAAAATGTCGATGACTTGTCAAAACGTGCCTCAGTAGGCAAAGTCACTCCGAAAGTCGAAAAACGAATCGTGTCTGTTTTCACGGGACTGTAAATTGACGCTGCGAAAAGGAGCAGTAAAATTAAGAAAATCGGGTTTGAACGTGTTCCATGAGACGATTCGACAACATCTTCATGCTCATGATGTCAAATTCCGAAGCACGTTGAAGAAACCTCTGCTGGGCGAAAATCACGTCGCGAAGCGGCTTGCTTGAGCCCACGATAAGATACTAGAGTGGCTCTCACAATCGCCCGACGCCAAACCTATTAAACATGTTTGGTTCCTTGTAAAGAGAAAGCTCAGATGAAAAACTCTGAGGATTTTGACTCAGTTGCCTAGCGAGATTCGAAAAATTTGGAGATCATTGCGCCGCGCAGACGATTGGACAACTTACTAAGGTAATTACGCCGTTGTTAGCACAGCAAAGAATATATTGATGGCAAAAAAAAATGCTCGAAACACCTTTCTTTGAAGAATACGAGTGATGACGTTCTTACTTGACCGATTGAAATAATACAGCAAAATATTTTTCTAGTTAAAAAATAAAAACGCGAAAATTTAAAACACTTATTTTTTAGGGTTCAAGAGGCTGGTCGATATACTTGAGATGAAATGTAATATTCCAAGCAGACTACTTTTTAGCCAAAGCTTTATTTTCTTTTACCACCGATATGTGAACAGCTAACAAGAGCTATAAGGTTGACGACTCACTGGCTAACTAAAGATTTTGAACCAAAACATTTTGCGCTTAATATCAGCATCCTAAAAGGTAGTCATACCAACGAAAACCTCAGAAATGCCACAAAATCAGATGCTGGAAAAAAAAAATTATAAACAACACAACAGTCAACCTATTTATTAGAAACAGTGGTGCTAACATTAAAAAAGCTACAAGATAATTAGGAGTAAATAATAAATCATATTTTATGTATACCCAACAACAACTGGTAGTATTCGATTCTCGAAAAGTGCAAAGATTGGACGTTATAAGTGTCGGAAGAACGATTGTAACTCATTTACATCACTCCGTCTTTCCAGCATGAAATTAGAACAAATTTAGAGAGATTTTAATATTGGAGTATAGATAATGGTACAAGATATACCTACACGTTAGAATTCTACATATTAGCTCTATGAAAGACTTTTTGAACAAAGAGGAGCTATCAGCTTGCTTGCTGTTGAATATGATTTACTTGTATTGTTGACATCAAATCAGTGGGACTTAATTAAAACGTTACTGGAACTTTTAAAATCATTTAAAGAGACTACCAAACATTTTAGTCCTTCACTGTGTATAATATCAGAACTGATTCCAATGATGTATTTAATAAAAATTTAATGGAACTCGAGTCTCTTGGTTTGGAATCTATGCTGGATAATTTACTTAAAGGTTTGAGCCAGAGATTCGCAAATATTGAGACCAATACCAATTTCCTGGATCCAAGGTTGATTTCATTAAAAAAGAGCAGTTTCAAGAACCCATTTTAAAATAGATCAAACAAGCAAATGCGTTAAAAGTAAATACTGAACCAGCTGAAGATGTGGTATTAGTATCGGAATCGGACTTCTCAGACGATGTCTCACTTAGTATTTAAAAAAAAAACTTAACAGCAAAAAAAGACATAAGAAACAGAGGCAGACATTTTGGGATATATTCTCTAATATTGGCCAAACCAAAGATAAAAATAAAAGGTCTCCAATGGAACAGAAGACGCAGAAACAGAGCTCACCTATTAATTAAGATTGCCATTGATAGATCATGAAGAAAGTCCGTTTTCATGGTGGTAGATTAATTTCAAGATTTCTTCTAGGTTAAGAGAACTTGCTCTTAGGTTTCTTCCAGCACCATCTTCTACAATATTTAGTGAAATGCTATTTTCTAAGGCTGGAAATATATATGAACAGAAAAGGAACAGATTACCATCTGAAAAACTGAAATACTAACATACACATTTACCTTTGCTCGATTTTAAATATTAAAATATTCTATGTGTAAGTTTTGTTTGTACTCATATAAATAGTTTAGGTTTGTTGTTCTATTTAAAATGTTTCCCTTATGCATATTTTGAAATAAATTTTAAAATTTAGTTTCATTTTGTTCAAAAAATTTGGCAGGGTACCCGGCCGGGTAACAAAGTTTTTGCCGGGTAGACCGAATACCAGTTGCATCTCTAGTAGATGCATTTTGAAATCTTGATGTTTGCAGTATACAGAACTAGGTATGCAGATAACAATAGTAGATAGTAGACCCAAATATTATGAATTTTAAGCCACTAGTTATTTTTACGTCGAAAAATTAATGGAGGTGCTTAATTATTGTGTCAATGTCTTACCATAAATCAAATAAAAAGTGCAAAGAGTGGTATTCGAGCTACAAAATAACAATAAACTTACACTTACTGTATGGTTGTGGTCTTGCTCCATAATGTGGTTCTTGTAATAATGGTTGTGGTCGGCCATTTGTATTTTCTTTTACTAAAACAAACAGAAATTGGAATTATTAGGTATTATTATTATTATTTATATTCGTTGAGATAGTGATTCAACAGGTAATACTTTGAAAAACAATATAATGACGCATTGGCCGAGCTAACCAGACTAGGCGTCATCGTGACTATATAGACTTCATTTAGTCTGAGGAATGTAATTTCTTGAAAAATTGATAATTATAATTCGGAACCAATGTCAAACTGTAGGTCACATCCGTTTTTATTTTTATCATATCATTAGGTGCAAAGGTCTATTGTATCGATAAGAAATGTTATTTTTTGTATTAGTCGGTAAGTATCTCAAAAGAATTTAATAATAAAAATTAAATTAGTTGGACCTCGGTTATACATCTTACTAAAGTTTGGCATTATTATGATAATTAGAATTTTGTATTATTTGAGATATTTTACCGTCGCGTGCTTAAACTTAAAGTTAATAATTCGTTCAGTTATAGTATCTTGTCTATTTTTAAAGGTCTTCGGACGTTAGCGGAAAAATTGTTATTGCTAATAAGCTTTTAAGCTTTGTGGTAGCGTGTACAATATTTTATTATAACAAGCTGTGTGTGAAACCAAAGAAAAAAACTCTTATTTTTACTAAATCGATATTCCGAAATAAAATTTTGGAATATGGTTTGTTACTTGATTGGTCACTACAACAGAAAGTCGAGAAATTTGCAAATGCAAAATAACCAACAAAGATCCCATGAATGCTATATTCCATGACTTTCCTCCTACTATATACTACTATATACTAATATAGTTGAGCAGTTTTTCGAAGTTCGAAAATCTCAACAGATGGCGCAAGAGTCTGTATCTTACCCAACGAGTAGTATCTCGTTTATTTAAGGTACCATGATTGCTATAAGCCAGCGAGAGTCATTCCAACTTGACTCTCCACGGTACTCGGATCTTCACGATCGATACCGTTGCCTAAAGCCTACCTGATGAAGAGTATAGGCTCAAAAACTATAAGTAGGAGGAAAGGCATGGAATATAGTATTCATGGGATCTTTGTTGGTCATTTTGCATTTGCAAATTTCTCGACTTTCAATCTTATTTTTAATATAAAATATGCGATGCGATAATTTGTGACTAAAAAATATAATCGGCATAAGTGCAATCTGCACCCTCTGGAGAATATTCCAAAATTTTTTCAAAATTTTTTGATCAATACTTTTCGAGATAAGGGGGGATAGCGATTTTTGACATTTTTAAAAAAAAAATAATACAAAGAAAAGTGTGCGCAAGTATTACATTATATATATTTTTAAACTCTTGTTTTCACAAGCTTTCATTTGACACCCTAGTCGATGATCTGGTAAAAAATATTTTTATTTACTTCCGATTTCACCTCCCAAAACTAGCCCTTTATCAAACTTTAACTTTCAAAACTACAAGGCTCTGATGGGGCTATATTAGTGCCAAATTTCAGCTTTCTATGTCAAATAGTTTGGAGAAAATCGGGTGCGACAGGCGGACATACACCGAAGTGATCTTGTAAGTATTCCATACGGAACACAAAAAGGTAATAATACTCTACCTTTTGTGTAATAGGGCAACGAATCGTGTCGAATTGCCTTAATGTCTGAAGACCTATCCTGCTATTGGTTAGAGAAAGTTACCTACACGTACAAGTTTACCCTGACCGCTGTGTTTATTATTAGGTGACAAATCATTTTACGGTTATGGACGTTTAAGTTTATGGAAAACTGTGTTGATTTTGTCATATATATGTAAATGTTGTAACTCTGGTCGTTGGGTTATAATTGGATGACAAATTATTTCATGCATAAAAGCGTTAGGAGATGTGATTTTAAACGTATTTACTAAAAATTATAGAAACGTGTAAAAATATTTAATAAGTATAGCAGCTATGGTTACGGCTGGGTGAAAATTTTTTTCAAGAGGATGTTCTTTTAAACATATTTTTCAAAAATTATAGAAATTTCTGAAAAAGTATCGGATTAAGCATTATTAGTGTACGGAACACTTATAAGATTACTTCGGTGTCTGTCTGTCCGTCTGTCTGTACGTCTGTCTTTCACACCCGATTTTCTCCGCAACCATTTTACATAGAAAGTTGAAATTTGGGACTAATATAGGAATTGATGGCCTCATCAGAGCCGTGTGTTTTGTAAAGTGACTGATCATTTTATACCTCCGTAACAAAAATTTTTATTTTAAAAGCCATCAACGTACGGAATATTAATTGCGCAAGTTCAACTTGCACCTGACCGGTTATTTTTTTTTTTATCAAGGCTAGTAAGTAACCTTGACTGCTGGAGTTATTATTGGGTGACCAATTATTTTACGTATTAGGCGCTTTTTGTATAAACAGCGATTACCATAGCTAACTGGGCTAGTTTTAAGATATAAATTATTTAACTTTTATTAGCGTTTACATGTTTTAATCTTAAATAAATTTATCGAAAAAAAAACGAAAAAGTATATAACGTACCCATGTTAGCAAATTTCACATTGATAAGGTTCTTGCCTCAGCCGCTGGCAGTTTCAGCGTCATGTACCTCTAGCGAATATTTTGCTGAGTTCCTACGCTTTTTATAAAAATGATTTATATTCTAGTGATTTGAGGTGGATTTTTTAAAATAAAATATCCTGTCTGTACTGAGTTTAAAGACTTAGTATTCATGTTTCAACAACCAACAAATTAAAAAAGAATATTTAGAAAACTTTTCTTAAATCAGAATTGTTAAACACGAACTGCCTTAAAAGCTTCCAGCTTATGAGATAATTTTTATTTCTTTATTAAGACAATTTCAACCTACAATCTAAAAAGCTCATTTTTAGCATCATCATAATAAAATTTATATAAGTTTTGAAACTAGTTTGAAATGATGCTGAAATCCCAAAATGTAGCTATGTTAAGAGCTCCCATATATAGTTAACTGAACCTCGCTAAAAACAAATAAATTTGTAATTGTAATTATCAAATCAGCGAACGTGCATTTATCTGTATATGCTAATTTCCAAATTAAAATCTCTAAGCGAAATAAGAATGTATTTTAAGCTTACAGTTTATTCTTTTGTGCAAAATAATTAATAAGCTGCCGGAACTACTTAAATCCTAATGGCGTCTAATTTAACGTTCAAACTTGTTTCAGACAGCTAAACATTAGTTAGGTAATGGTGCATAAATTCCGAAAACTGACTAAAAGCGTATTTTGTGTCAAACTTTTCTTAAATTGACGATATATTAGAACAAATAACTGCTGCTTTATTAAGCAGGGTCCACATCAATTTTTTTTTCGAATTTTTGGTCCAATCGTCTCAATAGAATGCAGCATATTTTTTCTTTGCTAGTATTTCAGACATTGTAAAAATAACCGGAGACACAAATGTTGACACATTGGTCGACGGTGTGAATATGTGACGTCTGTCCATATGTCGAAATTTTCAGAGAGCATCCACATTAAAAAACGATGCGACGCGCATTCCTTTGATGTTGGCCAAAAATTCGAAAGCGATCGGATGGTGTGCGTTGAATGTGACAAAATTTTTTGTGTGCTTCCCTACGTCCACGTTCACGAAAATTTGTGGGTCGATATAAAAATTTCCGCAGAACACGAATTTTTGTTGATGTGGATCCGGTTTTAGAAGACTACAAAAACGCCCGTTTTTATGTAAATTTACGAAAAATGCTCTGGACAAACGCTCTGGACAAACACTCAAAAGAAAATAGTTTTAAAGCTCTAAATTTCTCATTATATTGAATACAATTATGTTTAACGCCCTAATAATTTTAGGCTAAATGACGCATGTTCTGTACGTTCTATTTTTACGGCAATTTTAAAATCTTTCTTATATACCAAAAATGTAACTCGTAATGTATTTATTGTTGAATATAATAACTTTATAATGTCAAATTATGGACATATTGTTGCCTTCCAGCGTTTGTCGTTAGAATATTTTATTAACCCTGGAACGGAAAAAATCTGTAAATTGTACTTATGGTCGTATGTTTTCAGAGTTACCACTGACGCGGCAGGGAGATGGGGTGTCCTCCCTCTGCTATGCCTCGCACGATTTGCCCTTAGGAGAGTCTCCTCACTCGGTTGGGAAAGGGGGTTAGTGGTACGACAACATCCGGACTCCTTATAAGGTCGGTTACTTGTTTATTATATAATATATACATATATCATAATTACATGTGTGTATTTTTGTTTTGTTTCTAGTATTAAAAACAAGAAACATAATGTATGTTATATACGTAAGTATAAAAGTGAACGTTCTGTGATTTACATAAGTCCGTTCAAATTGTTTCATTAATATGTAGTCTAAATTCCATGTTGTTTTCTATGAACCATGATTGTATTTCATAGGTGTCTTTGTTTTTCTGTTTACCTAATCAAAAGTTATATGTACTTTAAAAAATGTATTTGAAATCCTTCCTATCGTCTATGGGGACGAAAACATGCAATCAAAAGTAATAAAAGTACGAAATAGGCTCATTTTTTGAGTAATGAGTAAAATTGACTCATCGTTTCGTTTCATGCTTACAATATATCGCTTCCATACAAGGCTTAATAAATACCTTTTTATCCTGTTTAGTGGCTTGGGGGATTCATCGATGAAGCACTATGATCACAAGCATCTATACATGGTTTTTGTTTTTATGTAAACCTAAGACAAAAGCTATATGTGGTGTAGAAAGGGGAGCATATTCCCCCCCCCCCCCCTATCCTATGGGCGCAGAAGTAATACTTATATTATTGGCTTAAAATTTTAATGTTCGACTGCATGAAAGGGTTACTTTTCGTAAACACCTGTGGAAAACTTCTCAGTAGCAAGTGTAATACATTTATTGTTATTTGTTGATTGTGATCATAAAGTTTGCTAGTTTGATATCTCGAAAAGTGTTACTGTCGGAAATAAAAAAGTGAGATAATAAAGAGTTTGCGTTCGCAAAATTTAGTAAAAAAGGTAACATTTGATGCAAAAGGATGGTTTATCAAAAATATTCAAGCTTCTATTAGCTGCATAAGCAGGAGCTAAATGAAGATAATTGCGAAGTTTTTCTGTTAAAACACCACCCACGGTATTTTTAACTGTAGGTGTTTATATATTAGGAGGCAGCATTTGCCCCATCAATATTTACTTCGAATGGTGTCATAAGATATTCTAATAAAGGATAGTCAGAATCATCTAGAATAGCTGCACTTGAACTGAACGAATCCTCTTTCATGCCATCCCTGATTGTGTTAGCCGATACATGTTGGAAATTCATAATAAAATTATATAAAAACAACACCATGTTTTAATTTCCAATATATTTAAAGTCACTTGACAATTGTTTCACCATACAATGGCTTCTTCAGAAGTAAATAAGAAATTTTGTGTGTTGTTTTTATATAATTCCTCTTTCATGCGTTGAAAAGGATGCTGTTTCGTATAACTCGAGCATTATACACGCTTTGGGCCAACAAAGAATTATACAATTACGATCGGCGAAAGCAGATTAGTTTTGAAGCATCTATTTTTACTAATATCCCATTAATATATTCAATGATATAGAAAAAAAAAACTTCAGAAAAGTTTAATTTTTTTTTTATGGGTCTAGCACACGTGCTGCAGGGAAGTCCCTGCACGCGTGCGGAAAAAGTCATTCATGTTGTTCTTGAATCGCTGTAAATTGTACTCGGTGGGAAACACAGCCCTGGGCAAATTATTCCAAAGAGATGATGTTCTCCATATAAAAGACTGCTTGAAAAGCATTGTACGCGGAGTAACAAGCTGAACCTCATACGGATGTGAAGCACCAGTGCGACGTGTATTTCTAACATGCACCGCATTGGAAGGAATTAAGCAGGCTACATCCTTCGAACACTTTCCATGAAAATACTTGTAGAACAGACTCAAGTCGCCAACCATTCTTCGATGTTCCAGAGAATCAAGGCCGCCGGTCAGTTCCGGGTCTCCAATCAGACGAACAGCTCTTCTCTGAACAGAATCCAACAAATGCAGTGTATATTTTGGAGCGGAGCTCCAAACATGGGAGCAGTATTCCATAGTTGGTCGAATTTGAGCTTTGTAAAGAATTAACAGTTGTTGTGGAGTGTAAAGCTTTCTGGCTCGAAGTAATATTTCCTAGCTTAGCCAACAGTCCATCGTGCCAAACACGGTCGAATGCCTTGGATATGTCAAGAGCAACCGCTCGAACTTCTCCAAAGTGTTTAATTGCGTTGTTCCAAACATGTGTTACATAAGTCAGAAGATCTCCTGTTGAACTGATGATGACTCATATATGATGATGATATTTTAGAAGATGCTGATTGATAACCTTTTCCATGACTTTCCATATTATTGAAAGCAATGCGACTGGTCGGTAGTTATTTGGTAAGGTCTTCTTGCCTTTTTTAGGTATCGGCTGAACCGTGGCACATTTCCAGCAGGACGGAAATATTCTCTTTCTATAGGATAGGTTGAAAAGTCTACAGAAAACTGGTGTTAGTTCCCTTGCACAGTTTTTGAGAACTGTGGCAGGTATTCCGTCAGCGCCAGAAGCCTTTTTGGTGTCTAACTTCATTAAAATACGCTTTATGAAACGCTGTCTGAAGACATCGGGCATCTTAGACTGCAATATGGGAATAGTAGGTGGTGTTTTTCCTTGGAAATCGACAGTAGAATGTGAAGCAAAGAGGTCAGCCAACAAGTTCGCTCTCTCAACAGGTGTGGTTGCAATGGAATTATCTGGCCGTGTGAGTGGTGGTATGGTGGATTTAGTGAAATTTTGACTAACTGCCTTAGCGACTGCCCAAAAGGACCTCGAATTATTTATTTTATTATTATTCCTTTGCATCTGTTCCGGGCACGAACAAAGGTGTTACGATTTATGGTGTTAGGATTTTACGCTATTGTCGGTAAGCAATATGTTTAGAAGCAACAGCTTCTTTGCATTTTCGGTCAAACCAAGGCTTGCCGTTGGAGGGGCATTTCTTCGAAAAAGGGATGTAAGCTTCCATACCAGCCAAAATAACATTGAAGACCTCCCTGGTACAGTCAGATGGGTTGTCGGATCGAAAACAAACGTCCATCCAAGGGGAAGTTAGAAAATATTCCATGAGATCTTCCCATTTAGCAGATTTGTAGTGCCAAATCTTGCGCGGCCTAGGCGCCTCTCTGTCATTGATTGGCAGGATACTTGATGTCGAAAGCAGTTTATGGTCGGAAGAACCTAACGGCGGATTTACGGTGACCGTGTAAATCTCCGGATTGGTGGTTAAGAACAGATCAAGAAGACTGGCGAACTCCCCGTCTCGATCAGGGATCCGTGTGGGTTCGTCAATAAGCTGAGTTAAGCCACAACTGATTGAGAATGATTCAGCTTGACGACCTTGTTCGTCGGTAGTATTTGAATATTTAACCCAGTTGATATTAAAGTCGCCTAGGATGGCAATTTCGACACTTGGATAGTTAATTTGTAAATGATCGATGGTGTCTGCAAGAGAAGAGAAAAGTGTTCGAAAATAGGTATCACTTGGTGGTCGATACAGGATACAGATGAACCTTGTGGTTTGTTGAGTCGCTATTTTTAACCACATAACATCAAAGCTTGGGGGCTCCAGAGCCTCTTCTCGTTGGCAAGAGAGGTCGCTTCTGATAAAAAGACAGATTCCAAAGTTACGCCTAAATCGGGAATAGAAGTCGTACCCAGGATAAAGATAGTTGACTGTGCTGGTCGATGAACTGACCTTGGTTTCATATAGAGCGTGAGGTTTATTTGATTGCAGGTGTTGATGCATTAAATTTATGTTCGAGTTTAAACCTCGTATGTTGCAAAAATCTATTTTAAAATTATGATGTCTGTATGTTGACGCCCCCGAACCAGCTCCCACCCGGAGATCCGAACGGTGGGCTATTTTACCTCCGGAATTTTTTGTATCCAGGTGCCTCATCATGCTCTTTGGTCCCACAGTAGTTAATGTGGAATTTTCCTGTTCTGTCACATGTTTATGTTTGTCTTCTTCGGCTTTGATCCAGGGGGTGTTATTATTGGGTAGTTTGTGTTCTGACCGAATACTTTTCCAATGATTTGTGAGTTCTTGTTTGTTGGGTGGTCCGGTTACTGCTGCCTGTTTGTTGTACATAGTTTTCCGGTAGAACTGTTTTTCGCTTCTTCGGAAGAGGTTGTTTGTGTCTTTCCTCTCGTTTGGTTCTTTGTATCTACGGAGTCTTGCGACATGTATGGATAATTTTTGTTTCATAGTATCAAGGATTTCTGGCAGCGTTCTGTTGGGAGACCTGGATTTGATCTTGTTATACCCTGTGTGACTCGTTTGGATGCGTTTCCGTTCATAAACTGGGTAAGATGTCCTAGATCTCTTCTAATGTTGTTGATTTTATTTTCTATTCTTATTTGCCATTGGGATTTCTTTGTAGTTGCGGGAGTTTTTGATTAATGACTTCGTCAGTTGCGCTTGGGACTGATGGTGGTGGGTCCAGGCGGCGAGTGATTCTCTTCTCAGTGATTTCTTTGTCAGGACTTGTGATTTTATTATAGCAACGGATGGTGTGTTCGTTGATTCCTGTTGTGTAACTCATGCGTTGCTTTGATTTTCCCTTGGTGGGTGTCGGCTTACTCGCCGGCACAACACTTTTGGCAGGTCCATTTTCAGTTGCCCGGTCTTCATCGTTTTGGTCGAGCTGCCATTTCCCGCGACGTCCTCGACCGTTACGTCGCTCGCCCGATGCTTCTTTTATTGGTCTACTGTTGTTTGGGATGCTTTTAGTGTTTTGTGGTGTTAGAAGCTTAAAGTGTCCCGACATTGGGTTTCCTGTTAGTAGAAGATAAATAGTTTCAGTGTGTTTTCTTGTACTTATTATTGTTGGTCTGTCCCTAAAAGTTATTTTTGTATCTCTTGTTCTTCGTTGTTTTGAGAAGATATGAAAGTTGCTATTCTGGGTTTCCGAGAGGGCAAGTATCTCTAAGCTCGTTTCGTAGGTGCCATTTTTCTTCATATAATTATATAGATGGATAAATAATTTTAGGTCGTGAACAATTTTGGGGAAATTTTTGCTTTGGCTAAGTACATGTACAATAATACCTCTGCACACACATGGTTTACTCACTCCATGTGCATCTCCTACGACTTGGTATTGCGTTCCAGTACTAAGCCGTTATTCACAGCTGGATGTTTGTTGTCGTTGTGTTATCGCGCGCTGCGCTTCTTTGGGGTTTTCTGAAAGGAAAAGTGTATGCCAATCATCCACAGACCATTCCAGAGCTCAAGGAAGAAATTAGACGCACCATTAATGAAATTAGTCCGCAATTATGACAAAATGTTATTGAAAATTTCGTCAAAAGAGTGAACGTTAGCAAGCAGGGTTGACGCAGCCATGTATCGGATATTGTGTTCCACACATAACCTCCATGTTTGTATCTTATATTAAAATAAAAACATTCCTACTTTTTAAATAAATAATACGTTTTATTAATAAATTAGAATGTCAGGTCATTTTGAAACACCCTTTAATTAATGCAAATAATAAATCTGTGAGCGTTTATTTTTATTCTAATATACTAATCAAAGCTACGACTTAAAGTGTAGAGTCAAAAATGTTTTAGGATTTAAGTTAATTCATTTTGAGTAAAATATTTAATAACATGCATAAACTACTAGTTGTTATAATTAATTATGTTATGTTTTACGATATTTTAGTTGCAAATTTTAGAATAAACTGTGAACTAAAGTTCAACAAAAATTAATACTTGCATAGCTTTTATACATAATGTAATATTATCTGGCAAATCCTGCTTTTTCTATTACCGTTACAGAGAGTATTTAAAAACATACTTCTAAATTCTCTTAAAAAAAATTATTTTTTCCAGCATGTGCATAATTTCCGCATAGTCGAATTAATTTAGACAATTAGCCGTGTCATCTTTAGCACGCTTTTTATATGTTTTCGTATAAACGAGCGTAGACACTCTTCCCACTCGTGTAACTCATGAAAGTAACCTTCGACTAATGTCACTGAACTACTACTGGTGTGAAAAACACTTGTTACATAATATTACGTTATTACAGTACCTGTGGTTCAACTGTATCTTAGCATATTACTTAGTGTTTATGAAAGTTTATCAGGCTAATATATTTTTCTACTTATTAGTGATTCGTAAAAACTGTTTACAAAAAGAGAAAATATTAGACAGGGTATTTGGTGGGAAGATGTAAATATTTTAAAGGATGCTGGCGAATAGTTTGGATCACTTATGCTATTATGCGAAGTCTCACGCTTTCTGAGATAATGACCAAACACTGTATTTCCGCTTCGAGTGAGAGTTCACGGACACCATACAGTCCATCGGTACAAGTCGTTACAAATCCTCAAAAGTTAGAACATAGTAAAATAAAGCAGCAACAAGGAGCAAAAACGGATTTTTTTTTTAAGGAAACGAATGCTACTTTTTCTATTGTGATAATTTTGAAGTTATTTAAAAACTTCTTTAGATTTAACTTTTTTGTGTAATATTAACATACTAACAACTAGCAGTGCCCGCGACTCCGCTCGCGTTTACTTGATTCACTACTAACGTCACTGCTTATTCCTTATGTTACCTAACGTAATAAAATATCTGCCATTATCTTCCCCTTATCTCCCATTATTTCTCCTTATCTCCCATTATCTCTACATAATTTCCATTATCTAGGCTTATCTCTGCTCATCTCCCATTATTTCTCCTTATCTCCCATTATCTAGGCTTATCTCGACTTATCTCGCAATATTTCTCCTTATCTCCCATTATTTCTCCTTATCTCCCATTATCTCATCATAACTCCCATTAGCTAGAATTATCTCTGCTTATCTCCCATTATTTCTCCTTATCTCCCATTATTTTTACTTATCTCCCATTATCTACGCTTATATCGAATTATATAGAACATATGTATAAATTTATAAAAACACGTAAATCGGATAAGTGGTTCTCGGGTAATAAGCGCACTAACGGACAGACAGACAGACAGAGAGACGTTGCATTTTATATATATTATATTCTTTGCTACATGATATAGTTCCATATTTAATGCTTTAGGTAGTGTATTGCAAGAGAACGCGCTAGCGGCAAACTTTTCTCCGACTTGATTCACTATTATCGTCACTGCTTATTCCTGTATATTTAAAAAAAAAACACGTAAATCGGATAAGTGGTTCTCCAGTGATAAGTGCACTAACGGACAGACAGACAGACATAGATACGTTGCATTTTATATATATATATATATATATATATATATATATATATATATATATATATATATATATATATTATAGATGTAATAAAATATATATCAATAACCTGGTCAGAGAACATATGTATGAATTTAAAAAATCACGTAAATCGGATAAGTGGTTCTCGAGAGATAAGCGCACTAACGGACAGACAGACAGAGAGACGTTGCATTTTATATATATTATAGATATAGATTACACAGGGCAACAAAAAAATATTTTTTGTTTTGGTGCCTGGGATTTTAGAGCTGATTTTAACTATATTTGGGACGCTAAATCTATACATGCAATCCGTTTTTCTCTATCAGCTCTACTTTTTTAGATACATCAACTTATCTACCAATGTGGTTTTTATTCAGTATATTCATTTATGAGAGTTCTAAAATTATTATATATTCATTACTGTAGGTACAATGGTTTTATTGTCAGTCTGTAATTGAGTAAATTCCAGGTAAATCTATAAATAGTGGAACCATTGCCTATCAGGTACCTGAACTGACCCTTTTAATCACCTAACTCGGGTAAGTCTCGTCAGTTTGTGCGTTCTTACTAATGAGAGTAGATCGAATTCGGCGTGTTATTTTATGTTAAGAAAAGAGTGTTTTTGTGTTATTGAACAGAATTAAAATGAGTTCAGGTTCCAGTTCAAGAAGAAGTTGTGTAAATCAACCTGATGTGTTTTGCTATATATGCGGAGAATACATGTTTCAACAAAACAAACTATTACTGACTTTGTAAAGCGGGCGTATCTTGGATACTTTGGAGTTAAGCTTGGTGATCAGGACAAAACGTGGGCCCCGCATCTCGTATGTAAAACTTGTACAGAGCATTTACGGCAGTGGACTACCGGGAAAAGAAAATGTCTAAAATTCGGCGTACCAATGGTTGGGAGAGAACCAAAAAACCACTTCAATGATTGTTATTTCTGTTTAGTAAATACTAATGGAATCAATCGAAATAACCGCAATAAGTGGACTTATCCCAATTTAGACTCGGCAATACGCCCTATCCCGCACTCAGATGAAATACCGATTCCAAAATTTCATCAGCTACCACATATCTCTGATGACGAATATTTTCCCTCTGATCGCTCTTCTGATGCTAATAAAAGTTCTGATGCTAATGAAACTAACAGTGACTATGAGGGGACGTCATCAGTTCCTCAACGCTTCAATCAAAATGAATTAAATGATCTCACCAAGGATCTCAATTTCTCGAAAAAAGCTTCTGAAGTACTGGCTTCTAGGTTGAACGACAAAAATTTACTGGAACAAGGAACCAAAATTACCTTTTACCGTACAAGAGAAAAAGATCTGCTACCATTCTTTTCTCAAGAAGACAATCTTGTATTTTGTTACGAAATTAGGGGACTCATGAAAGAAATTGGACTTTCTGAATATATTCCAGATGATTGGCGCCTATTTATTGACAGTTCAAAGCGAAGTTTAAAATGTGTCCTTCTACATAATGGGAATAAATATGGTTCAATACCACTAGCTCACTCAACGAAACTGAAAGAAGAATATAATACCATAGCTTTGGTCTTGCAGAAGATAAAGTATTACGAACATCAATAGATGATTTGTGTAGACTTAAAAATGGTAAACTTTCTTCTTGGGCAGCAAAGTGGTTACACGAAATATCAGTGTTTCTTGTGCCTCTGGGATAGTAGGGACAAAACACACCACTGGGTTAGAAAAGATTGGCCTCAGAGAGAAAAACATGGACGTTGGGGAAAAGAATGTCATTAACGACGCTTTGGTTGAAAAAGAAAAAATCATACTTCCTCCGTTACATATAAAGTTGGGCTTAATGAAGCAATTTGTAAAGGCTCTTGATATGAATGGGTCTTGTTTTGCATATATAGGGGTAAAAATGCATCAGTTGAGCACAGAAAAACTCAAATCAGGGATATTTGACGGCCCACAAATAAGACAATTAATTAAGGATCCTGCCTTCATAAATTCAATGAATCAAGTTGAACGAGAAGCTTGGACATCATTTGTTGCAGTTGTAGAAAATTTTCTAGGCAAACATAAAGCTCAAAACTATGTTGAAATGGTTAACAAGATGCTTAATAGTTTCAAATCCTTAGGGTGCAATATGAGTATTAAAATACACTATTTACACAGCCACTTAGACCGTTTTCCAGAAAATTTAGGAGACATGAGTGAGGAACAACGTGAAAGATTTCACCAAGATATTAAAGTTATGGAGGACCGCTACCAAGGAAGATGGGACATGCACATGATGGCAGATTACTGCTGGAGTTTAAAGAGGGACATTCAAGAATGTCGCGGAAAAGAAGCTTTCCAAGTGTTGAGTGACTATTCAATTTCTTCATGTTTTTTTTTTGTTTGTGTTGGTACTATTTCATTTCTTCAATGTTTTTTTTTTGTTTTTGTAAGTACGACATAATATTGTATTTTGTATAACTAAAATAAAAATTTCGTATCTACTTTTGTTTACTACACTTACGGATTTGAGTTACAATAATGTAACTTATATTTCTCTAAAATTGTATATCTTAAAAATTTGAGCTCCTAGGTACAAATGAATACGTTATTTGAATTCAGGACATCAAATTGATATAGAATCAGCTCAAAAAACCTCGACACCAAAACAGCTGTTCCCCTGTGTTATTATTGTTATTATATAACCTGGCCAAAGAATATATGAATGAATTTAAAAAAAAATACACGTAAATCGAATAAGTGATTCTCAGTAAAGTTTGGAAACAAATTTTGTTGAAAACTCATTTGGGGTGTTTTTGGGAAGTCACTGATCACCTCTGTAACACAATTTTTTATTTTAAAAGCAATCAACGTACGGAACACTAATTGCGCAAGTTCAACTTGCACTTGACCGGTTATTTTATATGATTTTTAGAGCTTAAGTGTTCCTAAGGGTATCTACAGGTGTTTGAAATAAGATACACCATTTCGGATCCAAACAAGAGCACGTTGTCATACTTCCGTCGTTGTTACAGTCAGTCGCATCTCACCATATTACACACGTCTTTAGATTTTTCAAATCAAATGTCTCGAGTTAATACTGTATTATCTCCTTCTAAATAAGTACTTTAGGTCTTCTTTAGACAAAAAAGTTCATATGTGTCAAAATTGGAGAGCTTGCGGGTTTAATATAAGAGGGTCTACCTTTTAGATTTTTATAAAAACAATGAAAGAAAAAAAAAATTAGCACAAATCGTTTTATGGTTTGTCAAAATATATTACGTATATTTTAAGATTTATACTCTTTTGTATGCGTTGGAACAAATTCTCGAAACATTTTTTCCACCTCAAAATCATGGTTTTTGAAGGATTCAACAGCTTGGTGGGGTGTTGAAAATCGCTGTCCAAGCATTTTTTTAGACATTCGGGAACAAAAATAAGTTTTCAGGCAGTAAATCAGGTGAATACGAGCAATGACACATTAACCACATTAATTCGATGTTTTTCTTCGTCAAATAATCAATTGTGTAAAGTGCTGGGTGGAAGCTGGCATTGTCATGATGAAGAATGATGCAACGTTTTCAGTTGCTTTTCCTGATTTCATCGATGACTTCTGGCAAACAAATTGTTGTATACCATTCAACATTAACTGTTCTTCGATCCTCTAAACCAATGGTTGCCACATGACCGGTACAACCAAAGAAACAAGCGATCATTTTCTTGGAAGTGATTCGCAAACGGACCACTTTTGTTGGATTCGGTTCGTCTTGGAACATCCAAACACTTAATTATTGCTTAGTTTCTGGCTCGTACGAATATATCCAAGTTTCATCTCCTGTTACGAAGTTGTATACTGATTTTGCATGTCCTTGGTCGATTTTTTGAGCATTTCCTTACACCAATTGACACGAGCCTGTTTTTGACTTTCGGTCAAATTATGCGGAATCCATCGAACATAGATCTTTTTCACAGTTAAATATTCATGCAAAATCAAATGTACTGCAGTCTTTGACATGCCTAATGATGCCTCTATCTCACGGTAAGTCAAATGCCGATCCTCTTTAATCATGTTGCGCACGGCATCGATGTTTTTTGGAACAATAACCGATTTTGGTCTACCTTCATGAAATTCATCGCTGACGGAAGCATGATCATGACGAAATTTTGCAAATCAATTGTAAACAGTCTTTTCTGATGGTGATTCATTACCAAAAGTTGAGAAAAGCGATTCGAGGCATTGTTGTTGAGTTAGGCCTTTACTAAAATCGTAAAAAATCATCCAACGAAAACCTACACGTGAAATTTCTATTTGTTCACAAAACTATTTTTAAACGCTTACTGTAAACAAACTGCTCGGCCACTGTTTCAAGAATAACAAATGTCAAATTTTACAACAATGGTAATGTCACATGTCAACAGCGCCATCTAGCAGTCGTTTGTAAAAACTTAGAAGGCCGCCCTCGTAAAATATTCTCGTACTAATTTTAAACAGTATACCGAAAAATTTCCGTCAAATCTTCTTTATGGCACACATTCTGATAAACGTAAAAGATTTTTTTTTTAAATATTGCAGATAATTATCCCCATTTAATTGTTCAGGAATAGTGTGGTCCGACAAAGATGCGCTGCCCTAAACATTAACTTGCTTTATTAAGTCCTCCCCAATAATGCTAGTTATGAAAATTAGTTTATTCCCGCAGCATCAAAATTAGATTCACGTCTAAAAGTTCCCGTTAAGAAAATAGTAAATGTCTTTGTGTTCGGAGGTTACTAGGGTATTGCATATTAACACCAAATATTTCTTTAAGGACTTTCCGCAGAATATTTTATTGTAAACTTTTTTTAACAGTTCTCTAGTTAGACGTATATGCTTCTTCTTTTGGTGCCATGTGCTAGTCGACACTTCGGCAATCACTAATCCATGCCGGACTTCATTATTTATAGCCATATAGCTAGGGTACCCCCTCAACCTGTCTGAATATGATCGAAGAGTCTATTAATTTACTGTAATTTGTGATTCCATATGTTAATTAAATCGTTTAGGGTGACAACCAGATACATCACTTTTGTCAGAACATTAAAGGAGAAAGGTTTAAATTTGGAGTTAAAATATAAGGAGAGAGAGTTTGGCGAATTTGTTGATTTTTAGTGTTCCGTACGGAACACTTATAAGATCACTTCGGTGCATGTCCATCCGTCTGTCTGTCTGTCTGCATGTCTGCCTGTGACATCCGATTTTCTCCGAAATTGTTCGACATCAAAGTTGAAACTTGGTACTAATATAGAAATTGATATCCCCATCAGAGCCGTGTAGTTTTGAAAGTTAAATTTTTTACTTAAGGAGTTAGCTTTGGGGGGTGAAATCGGAAGTGAAAAAAAAAATTTACCAGGTCATCGAGTGGGGTTTATTTTCTGTACCGGGTTTGCATTTTTAGAATCCAGAAGAAGCTATCATTAGGCAGCGAAAGCTCGATAACAAAAATAAAAAGCAGATACTAGAGCCTTTAGATCTTTGATTGCTCATCTCTTCTCCTTATAACGGCGTTTCCCAGTAGTTAAACTTAGGATTGTTATATAATATATATATATATATATATATATATATATATATATATATATATATATATATATATATATATATATATAATATATATATATATATATATATATATATATATATATATATATATATATATATATATATATATATATATATATATATATATATATATATATATATATATATATATATAAAATAAATAATTTATGGTCAGTTTAGTATGTGTCCAACTTTTGATAATTGCTAAAGCTTTTCTTATTCTTAATGAAAGGAAGCTAACATTACTTACAATTAAAAAAGCAATGTTAATACATACACAGCACGTCTCTAATACTAATGAAGTCAGCTTAATTATTCCAGCATTAAAATGCATTTCCACTGAGCAGATGGCTAATGGGACCTAAACCCCTAAATCCAGCAAAAAGTTTATGTGAGTTTTTCTGATGCCCCTTTAAAGCAAATACTTAACGATGTAATACAGCTGAAATAGAGAATGCCCGTTTATATGTAAATTTACAGAAGAAAAACCAAAGCAAGCAGCGGAAATAAAAATAAAAAAAAACCTTAGATACTCTTCACGTAAAAACATTTATTAGCCTACTAGTTGATGTAATGAGACCATATTTTACAATTGTAGGTTAAATTGCAAAACTAGAACAAATTCTGTAAAGGCACGTGTTTAAGATAAAATATTGAATAGAAATAAAGAGAATGAACCAGACCTTTTCGTAACCAAAAAATCGAAAAATAAAATAGTTTTTTGTATATTCTTTATTTTTCTTGTAACCATCTTGAAGAGCATAAAATTTCGCATGTTTTTTTTTAAAAAAAGCTTCCTACGACCATTTGCCCAGAAAAAAATCCATAATAAAATTTGCACTAAAATGCGAATTTTGACCAATCCTCTTAATATTTTTTAATAAAATTTGGCACTTTTTTATTAATATAAAAGCTATATTTTCTAATAATTTAAAGTCGTGATATTTAATTGAACGGACGTTACCCGTAAAAACCCATTTTTCAATTTGCCGTAGGAAATACTTTTTTTAGGTTATGTACTTAATATTTTTTAATGCAATCTATCCAGTTTTTTAGGCAATTTGATGACGAATAAAATAAATTTTTTTGTCGCGATTTTCAAGAAATAGTGAGCCGAAAGCGTTAAAATGTGAAAAAATGCACTAAAACAGAAAAGTGGTCAAAAATTAGGCTGAGAAAACTCGTTTACAATATGGTGGCACTGTTTCAAAGTAGTTAAATCGATTTCCAAGCTATACCTAAAATTTTCCAAAAATTATGAAAATTTTACGGTATTTGCCCCCACTATTTCCAATTAAATAACCGGTCAAGTGCAAGTTGAACTTGCACAATTAGTGTTCCGTACGTTAATTGCTTTTAAAATAAAAAATTTTGTTACGATGGTATAACATAAAATGATCAGTGACTTCACAAAACACACCCCAAATAAGTTTTCAACAAACTTTGTTTCCAATCTTTACTGAAAACTGATGACCTTGAAATTTTTGTTTTTTTTATATAGCAGACAAATTATTACAGGTAATGCACTCGAAATAATTTTCGTTCAATCTATACCCCGTGGAGAATATTCCAGAATTTTTTCAAAATTTTTTGATCAATACGTTTCGAGATAAGGTAGGGGGACAGCGATTCTTCGCGATTTTTTTAAAAATAATACAAAGAAAAGTGTACACAAGTATTACATTATATATATATATATATATATATATATATATATATATATATATATATATATAGATATATATATATATATATATATATATATATATATACATATTTTACTCGTGTTTTCACAAGCTTTCATTTGACACCACACTCGATGACCCAGTAAAAAATTTTTTTTCTCACTTCCGATTTCACCCCTCAAAACTAACCCCTTAAGTCAAAATTTAACTTTCAAAACTACACGGATCTGATGAGGCCATTAATTCCTATACTAGTACCAAATTTCAACTTTCTATGTGAAAAAGTTTCGGAGAAAATCGGGTGTGACAGACAGACAGACAGACACCGAAGTGATCTTATAAGTGTTCCGTACGGAACACTAAAAATATCAACTTCCAGTTTAACCGAATAACTATTTTTTAAATTCTAATGACTGCTAGTCACGAATTCTTTCGAATAAACTAAGATATACAAATGACTTTGATCTAAATAGTGCCGGTTTGCTATTATAGCTGGATAAATTGTAAAATATAACCTTTTGTAGATACTAATATCTAATCTATCTTAATATTTAGTTTTTTAATAAAGTTAGTGATGCTCAAAGTTTATAGGAACCTAAATAACAAAGATATAATTTAAAAAAAAAACAATTATAACAGCAAAATTTATCAGAGGAAGCAAATCAAATAAATCATCTTACAAATATCACAGATAAGAGTATTTAGTTCAAACTGAAATATTGGCACAGGCTTTATGAACCCATTTCTGTTATGAGTAGCATTGTATCTAGTCTTCGTAGTCTTCAAGATAAACAACTATCTTAACTTACTAATCCTTCTTTTTCCTTATGTCTTTGTCCTCTTTGGTAATGTTCTAAAAAGCTTCCTTTCCTTTTGCCCATTAGGCTTCTTCTTTGACGACAATTTGAACCATGAATTTCGCTTTCGAAGTTAGTCATTACGACTATTATAATACCGGCCTTACAAGATAAGTAATGGTCTGGTAAAAGAGAAATAAAAATTATTAACTTCTCGGAATTTTACATGCTTGAATGCATTTAAAAAAAAAATGTTATTATATTATTAGAGCTCATTCGGCGCTAGGATGTAATAAATGAAATATACCTAAAATCGTCAACCAAATCCAAAATTGTGAAAATGTACCTACTGACTCGAAGAACATGCTGTGTTCGAAAATTATGGTACGCCTTGTATAAACAAAGTATTTTTAACATATATATATATATATATATATATATATATATATATATATATATATATATATATATATATATATATATATTTATTGTCAGTAGAAAATATAAAGAAAACAAAAAGTATTTACTCTTGTATCAAAAGCTATGGAGTACCCAGGTGTGACATCTACCAAATTAGGACATGCAAGTTTCGCTCCATAGCAAAGCTCGTCATGTATTTAATACCGGTACTAGTACTCTATTCGCCCATAAAAACAAAGGTATCTATCTTATTCCCAATATACGTTTTACCCTTAGATTAAAAGTTTTGGCAGCTTTACATCCACTGGCACTGAAGTTTGTTGGTTACTGACATTTGGGTAGACGGTTTTCGTTGGCTTATTTATATATATATATATATATATATATATATATATATATATATATATATATATATACATGTATATATATATATATATACATATATATATATATATATATATATATATATATATATATATATATATACATATATATATATATATATATATATATATATATATATATACATATATATATATATATATATATATATATATATATATATATATATATATATATATATATATATGTACCCCAGATGCGTCTGATAAAAATACTGTCTTATGTAAACAGAGAAATAAAAATTTCCCAAGAATCTTCTTCCTACAATTTTCATAAAATAAGCTTATCTTGTATCTTCGTAATAAGTTTTGCAGAAATGGTAAAGTGCACCAAATCAGATAACGGATATTTGGATCATGCAACATTGTAGAAATATGCGAAAAACAAATGGAAAAGTTGGAAAAGAATGCATAAGGAAACATCGTACGAATAACATTAGGTCGTGGAATGTATTTGTCATTTTATTTCGGAAGCTTTCAAATTTGTGAAAGTGATATTATTAATCATATAACATATAACATATAGAATTTTTTACAGTTGGCAGGTTTGTATAAATAGGTACGTGCCCTCAATAAAATACAAATTTTACGTTCTACTCAAGCCTCCGCCCAAGTCGCCATCTTGAAAAACACGATACCGAAAAATTGTTTGTTATATATATTTATTTCTACACCATATAAGTAAAAAATAGTTTGTTTTTCGTAGTATTTATATTATTGAGTTATAGTAAGTTAAGATTATTAATTATTATTGATTAAAAATTTCACTCTTAAACAGTATTTTCGCATAATCCTTGAAAAAAATTTTGGACAGTTTTATATTGTTTATATATATTTACATTGGACATTCTTTCACCATCTTCGACGGTACTCAGGTGCTGAGAAACTCAAACTAGTAAAATATATATATATATATATATATATATATATATATATATATATATATATATATATATATATATATATATATACATATACATATATATATATATATATATATATATATATATATATATATATATATATATATATATATATATATATATATATATGGGACGTTTGGCGTCAACGAGGCCACCCCAATACCCAAAAATAGAATTAACGGAACATTCAACGGTGTCTAGTTCTTCATCGAAAAGTAAGCTTTCAAATGCAATGTGGCCCTTTTTAAAAAAAGAAGATGGAGCTCAATATGGCGGCTAGAAACAAAAAAATCATGATTTCTAAGCGGAGTTAACTGAACTTCAAAACTGAGACAAAATGCAATATTGATGTAATAAATAGAGTAACCAAGATAATTTTATGTAATACCAATATGGCGGATCCAATATGGCGCCTAAAACCGAAAATTACTTCGGACAAAAAGTGCTCTCTCACTACGAAATCTCCATAATTGCTCATTTTTCGTCTGATTTTCGGATTTAGGCGAAGTATTGGATCCGCCATGTTAGTATTATATAAAATTATGTTGGTTACTCTAACTACTACATCAATACTGCATTTTGTCTCAGTTTTGAAGTTCAGTCAACTCAAGTTGCATTTGAAAGCTTACGTTTCAACGAAAAAATTGACACCCTTGAATTTTTTTTTTTTTCGACAATTCGATTTTTAGGTATTGGGGTGGCTCCGTTGACGCGAAATGTCCCCCATATATATATATATATATATATATATATATATATATATATATATATATATATATATATATATATATATATATGTACACACCTGCAGTGAGTCATCCTCTGATACTATTATCGCCCGTTAATACAGGCATAAGGACTAGAAAATTCTTTTCTCTTATTTGTCGGCGTGATTGGCGAATAAGAGAATAGTGGATAGACTGCTGAAATAGGGAGCCTCATCCGTTTTCAGTTGTTTTAGATTGCGTGACATAATCCTAAAAGGATCCCTCGAAAAATCGCGCTGCCAGTTGTAAACTGATGCATCATGAATTCTACGAGCAGAATATTTTCCGTGTCCCCAAAAATTGTTGTCCTGATCTTGCCAGCTAAATGCTGCACATAAAACATTTTGGAAGTTGGAAACCTTTTGTGTTTCCGATGCATATATTTTTGTTTGAATCCTGATTGTCGGCCGATGTTTTACCCTCTGTAATAATTATTTACTAAAAGTTATCAGGGTTTTCTCCAAGCATGTGTAGATATTTTAGGAAATCTTGCCGGCGAAATATTTTCTGCTCAAAAGTGGTATGGACGGTTACTATCACCCAGGCGATCTTCACGGCGAAATATATTCTGCTCAAAAGTCGTATGAACTGTTACCATCATCCAGATGATACGGATGATATTGTGAACCGTGAGATGAAATGAGGAATAAAAATAATGCCTTCACAGGTTCCTCTGAGCGTGGCTCATCTTCAATAGATTCTCTACTCCACTTAAATTGTTTGCCTTAAAACCTTACTTAACGATATGAAACTGCATCATAACTATTAAAAGCATTGATAAACTCAAACATTTCTTCTGATTTGTAACTATATCTGTTGCAAGTGAAGACAAGTCCGAACCCGCATATGCACATTTAGTAACTTATCGAATGCCTCTCGTAACACTATATTCATCTTGTAATGATTTAAGACAGAGAAATCAAGTAGATTTATTGTTTTGCATTTATCCTTTTAAACATACCGGTGAGGCGCCTTTACTTTTGATACTGACTACAAGAAATTGAATAATTCTCATTTTGCTATCTGATTCACTGCACTTTGCAACTTAATTCAAAAAAGTTGTAACTAAGATGAAATAGATCACTTTGCTATATGCAACCAAGTTTTCTTTGAGACTCTTTGCTTATTTTACGACATATAGATTGCGTTAGTTACTTCTGAATTTTATGTAATACCATGTTATTTCACAGAATGTTCTTGTAATGTTTAATTTTCTTATATTAAGATTTAAAGAAAATATATATAAAGATTGTGGGATGAGTTCATCACTGCACATTACATATGCCAAAATGCACAAATTATATAAAAGGAGTTTGTAAGGTTTATAAGGGGTGCTGAGAGGGAGAATGGAGAAGCAATACGTGACGGTAACTACACTTTAAAATTATTTAATTTATTCTGATGTTTAGTATGGATGAGTAAGTTGTACCGTATGTCAGATTTTCTAGTATGTTAATAATTTATAATACTGTTAGATTTCTTCTTGTACATGTATGTAAAGACCCTACCTGGTAATTTTTTTTTTTTAAATAAACTATTTATTCATCCACTTATAATTTCAGTTTTCAGCAAAGTAATTCAATAATATTAGTGTAGTGTTAAAAAAACTTAAAATATTAGCAATAATTGAAATGTGAATAATACAAGCTTAAAACTTACTAAACTTTTTGTATATCTTGTCTTTAATTAAAACTTTATAAATTAAGAATGATGATGTCAATGAGGCAGATTCAAAAACTGGTAAAAAGTTGTATGCCTGTTTTAAGAGTAATTTACAGCGACTTTTTAGTTATAACTTAAGTGTGCTTCTGGGAAACATCAGAAAAGACAGGTGTATTTATTTTTATTTATTACATATAAATATTGCAGATTTATTATGTATGCTGGTGCAGACGTATTTTTATACTCTGGCAGTTCATTTCATTGGATTAAATTTACTACTAAAATTAAGACAACTGAAAACCCTGTAACATAAACGTGGATGACTATACGTTGTTACTTATAAATCAACTCTATATTAGTCCCTTAGTTTAAAGCATTGGAAAACACAAGTAGTATACAAAATTGTTTAGTTATTTTTTGTAGGGTTTCAGATTTTTAATAATGGTTTAAAAACTAGTTAGTTCCCTATCTGGCCATTCTGTTAGTAAAGTAGGATGTTTTTAAATTGATTCAGTGACATGGTCCCATTCCTGTTTTATCTGTTCCGAACATGTCGTAGGATGAAGCCTCTAAAATTTGAGCTTTCTAAAAAGATAGAAAGGCCCTGAAAAAATAATTTGCGAAATAAACTACCAGAAAAGCTTTTAGAGAAAATTGTACTTTTCAATCTCCGGTCCCTGCAGGAATAGGCTGTAGGCAAGACGTCGGTAAAACTGTTGATTAATAGGCGTTAGCATAGCAGCTTGGAATTTTAGAGGCTAGTCTAGAATTACATATTAATGAAGATTTTTTTTTAACAAAAACTAAATTTTTAAAAAAGTTAGGCATACGAAAAGATAAAGTGGAGATGAACGGTCATAGGAAATAAAAATTTATACTAAACAAGAATAAAACAGTTTTATCATCACTAATAACATTATCTACCAACGTTGAATATACGACTTGAATCACTGAAGTAATCAAGGATATAAAAAAAGCCACACAAGTTTCAGGGTCTACTTATCTACTTACTAACCCAAACTCACCTCCTGATGCTTCGCCAAATGCAACTTGTGATTTGCAATAAGATTTACACAAACACGGTCGTGTCGAAAGTGATAGTGGATACACTTGACGTATGTTAAAGAGCCTGCTCTAAAGTGTAAAAGATTGGAAAGCGCACACCACAAAAACAAAATGCTTGCTTTCCTCAACGATTCAAGGTCCTCTTGGTCAGTCCCTAAGACCATTAGTCAAAATTTCACCAAATACACTATACCACCATTCACACTGCCAGATTATTGCAACAACACCAGTTGAGAAACCCAACTTATTAGCTGAACATTTGCTTCACATTCTATTGACAATTTCCAAGGAAAAACACAACCAACTAGTCTCATAGTACAGGCAAGGATGCCTGATATTGTCTATCGCCAGTTTTTTGTAGACTTTCCAACCTATCCTACAGAAAGACTCTTTCCTACTGGAAATGCGCTACGGCCGACCTTGCCAAATAACTACTAACCAGTCGCACTGCTTACAATATTATCGAAAGTTATGGAAAAGGCTATCCATCAGCATCTTCTAAAATATCTTGAAGGATCTTTCTCATTTACGTTAACGAAAGAACCAGAAATCCAATCTACAGCCTTGCAGATGACAGTACGCTTATTTCTTCTTTCACTCTAAAAGCTAAAACATCGGCTACTCATGAAAATATTCGCAGACAGCAGGAAGTCGTTCAACTTAACAAAGACTTGGAAGAAATTCTATCTTGGGGTGACTAACCAAGTAGAATTTACCGCACAAAAACCCAGGCGGTGGTAGTTTTTTCTAAAAAAGTTTACGTTGCTGAACCCTACTTGGTGTCTACTCTTCAAGACAAGCAGAGCCCAACTCCAGACAGTTCAGAACAAGGCCCTGAGGATGATCACGGAAGCCCCATGGTTTATAAGGAATAGGTAGATCCACAGAGACCTCGATGTGCCTACCGTAAAGGCACACATGAGAACAACGCAACTCAAGTTCATGAACAAGGCGTCCCAGCACCCCAACCATCATGGACGCCTTCGACTCCCCCCTCACATGCCCACCGTCAATTCTCGAGACCTTCAGACCATCTCTCGGATGAAGATGATGGCCTTCCTCACCGTGACCGAAGACTGTCAAACTAGGTTAAATTGACATTAAGTTCTAAGTTAAGCTAGCATAAGTCCTAGGTTAAGGTAGCATAAGTCTTAGGTTAAGTTAGGATAAGAAAATCATGTTTTAAAAAACCCATCTCCTAGGTTAAGTTAGTATATGACCACTAAGTGCTTAGGTTAAGTTAGAATAAGCAAACTCTCACCCTATGTAAGTAACTGTTATAAATATACGCAAGAGCCTATGCCTTACTTAGTATTCAATAAAGAAAATGGCCAAAAAAATGGTAAATGATTGCTGAACTCAATATAGTCATGTCAGGGCACGCAATTCCCCTAGCATAATCACTCAATTTGCTGTGCGTTAAGTTGAGAACAAATATTTCTTGGCATAAATATATTGCAAGCAGAGGAAAGAGAGCTTCTCAAATGTGTATAAATATTATTTCAAACTAAAAACCTGTACACTTCACAAAAACTGTTAATTCTCTATAAAGCTCAAATTCGACCAACGATGGAATACTGCTCTCATATTTGGGGCTCTGCTTCCAAACATACACTGCATTTGTCGGATTCTCTTCAGAAGAGAGCTGTTCGCCTGATTGGAGACCCAGAACTGATCAGAAACCTTGATTTCTAACGTCGAGGAATGGTTGGCGACTTGAGTCTATTCTATAAGTATTTTAATGGAAAGTGATCGATGGATGTAGCCCGCTTAATTACTCCCAAAGGGGTGAATGCTTGGAATACATGTCGCACTAATACTTCACATCCGTATGAAGTTCAGCTTGTCACTCCTCGTACAACCGTTTTCAAGCAGTCTTTTATATGGAGAACCTTACCCCTTTGGAATGATTTACCCAGGACTGTGTTTGTCACCGAATACCATTTATAGTGATTCAAGACCAACGTGAATCGCTTTTTCCACACACGCGTCGCTCCTGTAGCGCTTTAGGGATTCCTCTGCAGCACCTGTGCTATGCCCATAAAAACACGAATTAGCTCAGATTCATCATGATTACAAAGTTACCGTTTGTAATTCTCTCTGGTAACGTCAAATCCGTTAGCCATTTTTGGAGTATATGAAAAAACTGGGTAGTTTACGTGAATTTGCACAGGAGATATCAATGGCGTAGCCACGTTTAAGGGGCACATAGATGCAAAGTTCAGTTATTTAAGGAAAAAAGAGAACACACAAGACGTGACGAAGGTGGACGTCAATTAACAAACCGGGGGACATCAAACGGGAATTAATCAAAAAAAGGCCCACTTTTACTGGAACTCTTAGACTTCTTCCAACATAGTAAACTAAAATCGATGATCCCGAGAGTTGGGAGGAGATTTCTCGCAAAAAAGAAACCTTATCTCTAATGGAACTTATTGACACTAAATTGTGGGATAGATAGTATGTGATTAGTTCCGTCGAGTTGCGCTAACTACCGAAGGCCGTCACGACTATAACTTTGTCAACAATGTAAGGCTAGGATCCCCTTTAAAGATTTCTAATATTCTGTTACCCTTAGCATACATCTGCATATTCAATTGACAAAATAATTTATGTGCATATATTATGCAGAGTTAGTCCTGTAATGTCGCTAGTTAAGTTAAAACGCTTAACATAAATGCTTCAAGCTAACGACGAGGTATCTATTCATGTTTACGTTAATTAACCTTTAATAATGCTATAGGAATCTACCGGTTTATGACATACAAATAAATGTCGTTCATATTTTAATAAGGTTTAAAAATCGGATAGTTTTATTTTGCTTGCTGTTGCTACAATTTGTAAGTTGATTGCTTTTATAATAAAAACTTTTGTTACGGAGGTATAAAATGATCAATGACTTCAGAAAACACACCCCAAATGAGTTTTCAATGAAGTTTTTTTCCGATCTTTACTGAAAACTGATGACCTTGTGAAGAGTATTCCTGAATTTTTTCAAAATTTTTTGACCAGTACTTTTCGAGATAAGGGGGGAACAGCGATTTTTCGCAATTTTTTAAAAACAATACAAAGAGAAATGTGTGCAAGTATTACATTTTATATATTTTTAAATTCGTGTTTTTACAAGCTTTCATTTGACACCCCACTCGATGACCTCGTATTTTTTTTTTCACTTCCGATTTCACCCCCCAAAAACTAACCCCTTAAGTTTCGGAGAAAATCGGGTGTGACAGACGGACAGACAGACAGACAGATGGACAGAGAGACACCGAAGTGATCATATAAATGTTCCGTACGGAACACGAAAAACTTTATACTCTGTTATTTATTAATAAATAACAAATATGTGCAGGCACATTTTATTTAATTCCCACTCGGTTTACAATTTTTGTGTTGACGTATATTCAAAAGGCACCAGGAGACAATACATACACTGGAACAGACAATTCAAAAAAACATGAGAACACAACACATGGTTTTTATTGACTTCTGTACAATCAACAGGAAAGGAATGACAAAAGAACTGAAAATAATAGGTATACCCGAAAAACTGAGAATAATGGTAGAAATGAGCATAAAAATACAAGAGCCAAAGTAAGATTCTAACGAAATAATAGAATTGTATGAAGTAAATTAAGGAGTAAAAACATGGAGATTCAATATCCTTAACAATAATTAACTTCGATTTAAAAAAAGCATCATTAGAAGGGCAAAACTAGATCAGAAAAATATATTTACCAATCAAATACAAATAACAGCGTAGCAGATGACGCAGTAATACTAGGAAACATAAAAGAAGACGTAATAAAGGCTATAGAACGACTGAAAAAAGAGGCACGGAAATTGGGTATGGACATCAATTAAACCAAAATATATGAAAATGGGAAAAGAAGACACAGATACCCAAGAACTCCTAGAGATACCAAGACATCAGTTCGAAACCTTTTTTAAATATTTAGTCTTGACAATAGGAAAATCGAAGAAAAAAAGGACGGGAGAAAAGAACTTAAAAGGAAGTCAAGTGTTTGGTAAGAATAGATCACTAGTGAAAAACAATACATTAAGTAAAGGAACCAAAATAATGTGAGACACTGATCAGACCAATTATTGCTCACATCATGGAAAAGTTAAAAATAAGTAAAAAAGAAGAGAAAGATTAAAACAAAACGGAGAAATAAAACAAAAAAGAAGTAAAGAAATACAGGAACAGCGCGAAGAAGAAAACATTATCAGCACATCATGCGAAGGAAACCAGGGGTAATGATTAAGAAGATAATGCCGTTGATCCCAATATGGCCCAGGAACCGAAGAAACGCCGAAGCAAAGGCAGAAGGATGCAGTGAAAGAATATACAAAGATGATGGGGATCAGAGACTGGAAAACAATATGTAGAGATAGAAAGGAGTGGAGAAAGATACCAGAACCAGACCCATACAGATTTTAAGACTGAAAAACAATAAGATTTATCCATCTTACTAAATAAATAATAACGGCCATAATTAGACAGGATTGTAAGGTTTTAGGATGATGATTACGTATATAAAAAATACTGTTACTCCCTAACTCAGTTTTTTTTTTTAAAAAAAAAGATGCCAAATATGATATGGAAAAACTTATTACATGTGGAATTCAACAAGTTACAAAGCTAACTAGGATTTTTAATAATAAATACCCATATACACTTCACTAAGTAGAATCTTTCAAAAATTGATGTCTATTTTTAGCAGTTCCCGAGATACTGGGCATTAAAACTGTTGGACGAAAGTTTAATTTTTACATGAAAACCATGTTTTTACTGAGTTTTCAACTGCTTTATTTTATGTCACAATCTACAAATAGCCCCCTGCATTGCAAAAATAGATTCAAAACTTTTATCAGCTTCGAAACAAAAGTAAAATTGGATTTACTTTTCTTTCTCTCTTACTTTTACCTGACAAACATGTATCAGAGAAGGATTCCTGTTATGTATGACAATGGAGAACGTTTTAATAATAAAAAATCTCTAAACCATGCTCTTAAAAAATCTAGACGTATTGGTGGCTTGTTAAAATTGACAAATTTCTTGATTTTTTTTTGTAAGAATATTAAAAGCTAAACGACTGAAAACAAATATCACCAAATAACTTTTTTTGAATTTGAAAAACACATGACAGAAGTCTTTTCAAATCCATCCAGTTACTGTAAATTTTTTATTCGAGTCAATTCCTTCATAAAACCACAGACCAATATCTAAAGTAGGTTACTGGTTTGTTTATAGATTCTATGTCTCTTAAAATAATTACCAGACCTCTCTCCAAAATTAAATATGAATCTTTGTCACTTTTGCGATTTAAGTACTCGTATTCGTAAGTCCCTTCAAATCCATCCATTCATTGTAAATTTTTCATTCGAGTCAATTCCTTCATGAAACGAGAGACCAATAGCTAAATTAGGTTAATGGTTTGTTTATAGATTTTATGCCCCTAAAATAGTTTCCAGAACTCGCCCTAAAATTAAATATGAATCTTTGTCAGTTTTGCGATTTAAGTCCTCGTATTCGCAAGTCCCTTCAAATCCATTCAGTCACTGTAAATTCTTCATTCGAGTCAATTCCTTCATGAATCCACAGATCAATGTCTGAATTAGGTATTGGTTTACTATTGCCTGAATATTTGTCACTTTTACAATTTAAGTACTACAATTTTAAATAGAATAAAGTGAAGATAAAAGGACCATAGTCAAGATTAAGAAAAGAAGCGAAAAAATAGATGGCAAACAGTGCCAGTGCCAGTGTTAACAAGGAGTCCGAAGGCTCACAGAAGAAGAGCAAAATGAAGAAGACATACGAAGTAAGATCTTTCGGTATACTTGAAGTTGGTTCATCCACGGGAAGTGATGGTTTGGCTAGGCGTTTTAGCGGGTGGTTGTACATCTACGCAATTTGTAAAACCTAGAGCATAGATCAACACCAACTATCATAATATTAGAATTTTTGAGACTTAAGACTACCCAAAGAATGACTATTATCATCTTCAGTTGACTCCACATTGAGTCATCGCTCAAAAAAGACCCAGTAATTTTTGACATCCAAGCATATTCATTTTGAAACTCTATCAAATGGTTCATTTGATAGTAAGTGAGTATTCACATACGTGACCGTTTGTGCAACTATAGAAAGTACAACCGGCTAAGAGTTGCGGAATGTTGACACTATAAAGATGTTGTTTTTAGGGTAAATCGGTGAATATACGTCCTCCTATAGGGCGAAAATTTTGTTCGTTTGGGCATATCTCAACACATTCATTTTCAAATATGGTTACGTACAGGGCCGCTTCAGTACATGACAGGTGCGACGCAATATTATCCCCCTTTAATTGCGGCGGTTCAAACTGGAAAATGTTTGACTTTAGTAATAACTAGCCGTGTCCGCGGCTCCGCTCGCGTGGACTTGATTCACCTTTATCGTCACTGCTTATTCGTTTGTTTATATTATTATATAGCTCAAGGGGCCTTAGAGGCTCATGGCTTGGTTGCATACTTGTCTCCACTTCTTTTTGTCTTCTGTTAGCTTTTCCCAGTGCGGGATTCCCATCAACTCCGCATCTTGCTTTACTGCCTGAATCCATGTAGATCGAGGTCTACCCTTGCCTCTTATTCCAACCACTCCTCTTATTAGGGCTTGCTTTTCCTGTCTTTCTTTCATCCTTGCCAAGTATCCCAACCATCTTAATCGCTGGCTTATTATGATTTGGCTTATAAGGTGTTTCGTATATAGGCATTTTAATTCGTAGTTTGTTCTTCTTCTCCACAGTCCCTATTCTTTCCTTCCTCCGTAGATTCTTTTCAAAACTTTTCTTTCCAACACCTCCAACGTCTCCTTTTCTCATGCATTCACTTTCCACGTTTCGCATCCATATGTCACCGTGGGTCTGACAACTGTCGTATATATTCTTTCTTTTGCTTTTCTTGATACATTCTTTGATTTCAATATTGGATTCATTACCCCCAAACTTCTCTGTCCTTTCGCTATTCTTTCTTGTATCTCCGTCCTTTCTTGTCCACTCTCTGTTATTGTTGCTCCCAGATAATTAAATTTGTCTACTTTTTCAAACATATATCTTTTCCCTAAGTTGTTAATCCTCTAGTTAGTCCTCTCATCCTTCCCCTTTCTTTTATCCTACTTATGGCTTTTTGAGGTTCTCTTTTGCTCTTGCAATCACTGCTACATCATCCGCATAGGCCAAGCATTGGCAGGTTTGTTGGTATATCGTTCCATTTGTTTTTATTTCTGACTCCCGGATTATCTTCTCTAGTACCAAATTAAATAGACATGTCGACACTGGTTCCCCTTGTGTTAATCCTCTCTTCACCTTAAACTTGTCTCATACTTTGCCCTCAACCAACACTCTATTTTCTGTGTCATTCAGGGTCATTCTCACCATGCGAATCAATTTACTTGGAATTTTTAGTTCTTCCATTATCTTGTAGAGTCCTTCTCTATTTACAGAGTCATATGCTTCTCTGAAATCCACAAAGACCAAGTGTAGTGCCAAATTTTGTTCTAAGCTATTATCTTCGATATGCTTAATCGAAAATATCTGGTCTGTAACCGATCTATTTTTCCTGAATCCACACTGGTACTCTCCCAGAATAGACTCGGCTTTCTCTGCTAGTCTGTTTTTGATAGTCAACACTACTATCTTGTACACGACATCCAGTAAGGCTATTAGTCTATAATTAGCACATATAGTTTTTTTCTCGTTTTTTGTATATTGGACAAACGAGCGACTCTCTCCAGTTCACTGGCATCTTTTTTGTTTCTCATATTTCTTGCACCAACCGGCATATTTCATTTTCCAGATCTACTTCTCCAGCTTTTATCAGTTCTACAATTTCCACCCGGGGCCTTATTTTTTTGGGTTCTGAGTATTTCTCTTATTTCTTCTTTGCAGGGTTTATTTGTGCCCTCCTGCCCTTCAGTTAATTTTGCTTCCTATTTCTCATTCAACTCATTTTCAACTCCATTTAGTGTTTCGTTAAAGTATTCCCCCCATCTATTCAGTCTTTCTGCGAAGCTCACTGCTAAACTTCCATCTTTTTTTCTACATATTAGCATTTTGTCTCTATTTATTCCCCTTGTAGTTTATAAAAAAAAAACACGTAAATCGGATAAGTGGTTCTTGAGTGCTAAGCGCATATATTATAGATTTTATTTGACATATATTAAATTAAGAATTAAAAAAAAATCACGTAAATCGGATGAGTTGTTCTCGAATGATAAGCACCCTAATGGACAGACAGACCGAGAGACGTTGCGTTTTATATATATTATTATTATTATTATATAACCTGGTCAGAGGACATATGTATGAATTTAAAAAATCACGTAAATCGGATAAGTGGTTCTCGAGGGCTAAGCGCACTAACGAACAGACAGGCAGACAGAGAGACGTTGTATTTTACATATATTATAGATATAGATTATTATTATTACTATATAACCTGGCCAAAGAATATATGTATGAATTTAAAAAAAGACATGTAAATCGGATAAGTGGTTCTCGCCTGATAAACGCACTAATGGACAGACAGACAGACAGAGAGACATGGCATTTTATATATTATAGATTATAGATATTCTCTGATACATAATATTGTTCCAAATTTAATGGTTTAGGCTGTGTACTGCAAGGGAACGTCACTGCTCATTCCCTATGCTATCTATCGTAATAAAATATAGCCTATAACCTGGCCAGAGAACATATGTATGTTTTTAAAAAAAAAGTACGTCAATCGGATACGTGGTTCTCCAGTGATAAGCGCACTAACGGACAGACAGACAGAGAGACGTTGCATTTTATATATATTATAGAAGATAACAAGTACCATATCAACATTTAATCAATCTGACTACCTTAATAGGTAGTCGAAATGTAGAAAAAATTCACTGATTATGCAACATAATTTTGTTACTAGCTTGTCAATTGTCTCACTAATATGCTCTTTTTTTCTTGTCATGCAAAAAACATTTTGGAGAGACGTCTTCTTGCACCAAAAGACCCCAAATCTTAGCCAGTTGAAGTTAGGCCTTTAAGGCACAGGACTATTTTAAAAGTACTTTAAAAAAAAAGGTACACTACCGCAAGAATTAACAGTACAAGCTGTCTTGATTGCTCACCAATGGACTCTTTCATCTGAAAAGCGAATTAATGAAAGAATAATCATCAAAATCTCCACACCGCGAATTATCACTTCTTCTTCTTTATAGGCCACTGTTATACCACCGCAGGAGATAGGTCTCTTCAAGTTTCCTCCAATTGTCTCTATCCTGTGCAAGATGGAGCCATCTACTGCCTGCTATCAAGGCCAAGGTCTCCTCTAAGTAATTTTGTTGTACATCTACCATCATTCGTTCGATATTGAGTTCGATATCTGTAATTCTTGTTGTTCGTCTGATATCCTCGCTTTTAATGTGTTCTCGTAAACCACCTAATATCTGTCTTTCCATAGCCCGTTAAGTATGTTGCAGTCGACATGGTTTCCAGCCCATACGTACCTAATAGAAGTACGCCGCTCTCGTACACTTTTCTCTGTACTATTATCTAATTATTACTAATTATTATTAAATATTAATAAAATTATTTTATCTCGATTCGTGCAAATAGATCGTCTTAATACCCGTAATGGTTCAATGGAATTTCAGTTGGTTTTATAATCTGTTAAATTTGACAGGGCGTAATTTCTGATAGCATGTTTATTTTCTTTACCAGAAATTGTATACTCTAAAACTTCTACTAAAATAGAACCAACCTTAAAACTTTGAGGGAATTTTTATTCTAGCAGCTTTGGAGAGACTGAAAACATTACCAATAATTATATATTTTTGAAACTGAAAAATACTACTCGATAGTAGGCCGATATACAAAGGTTACCTTTCAAAAAAGTGCTAATTGGCTTTATACCAGGTGTACAAATATGAAATACGGATTTTAGACAACTGATGGTGCACCAATGCAGTAAGTGCTATAAAGATTTGACACTGCACCATTTTGTTGTGTCATCAACAAGTGTCAGACGCACACGAGTGATAAATTGGAAAAGTGTGTGCATAGTGTTGTGTTGTTGTGTTCAATATGTCGAAATTTATACCGAACAAAGAGCACTCGCGGACAGCATTAATTTTTTGTTTTCATTTGAAGAAAACTGCTGTTGAATCATACTCCATCGCAAGATACGTGTGAACGATGGTTTCGGCGTTTCAAAAGTGGTGACTTCGATGTTGTAGACAAGGAACGTGGAAAACCGCCAAAAAAATACGAAGATGTGGAATTGCAAGCATTGTTGGACGAAGATGATTCGCAAACACAAAAACAACTCGCCGAGCAATTGGGCGTTAGTCAACAAATTGTTTCCAATCAGCTACGAGAGATGGGAAAGATTCAGAAGACCGATAGATAGGTACCACATGAGTTGAACGACAGGCAAATGGAAAAGCGCAAAAACACGTGTGACATTTTACTCGCTCGGTACAAAAGGAAGACGTTTTTGCATCGTATAGTTACAGGGGATGAAAAGTGGATTTATTTTGAGAATCTCAAGCGCAAAAAATCATGTGTAGACCCAGGCGCACCATCCACATCGACCGTAAGACCGAATCGCTTTGGCAGAAAGGCGACGCTCTGTGTTTGGTGGGACCAGAGGGCCGTGGTCTATTATAAGCTGTTAAAACCTGGGGAAACGGTTAATACTAAACGTTACCAACAACAATTGACCGATTTGAACCGTTTGCTGCTTGAAAAAAGGCCAGAATACCGAAAGGGGCAACACAATTTTCTTCATGACAATGCTCCATCACATACGGAAAAACCAGTTCGCGACACGTTGGAAGCACTCAGCTGGGAAGTTCGTGCTTACTCACCAGACTTGGCTCCTTCCGATTACCACTTGTTTGCATCGATGGGCCACGCACTTGCTGAGCAGCGCTTTGGTTCGTACGAAGATGTGAAAAAATGGCTCGATGAATGGTTCGCAGCAGGGGAAGATTTTTACTGGCGTGGTATTCACAAATTGCCCGAAAGATGGGAAAAATGTATAACAAGCGATGGAGCATACTTTGAATAAAGCATTTTTTATCATTCTTCCGAATTTAACATGTTTTTTTAGAAAAAAAATTCGCATTTCATACTTGTACACCTGGTAACCTCTCAAATTTAAGAAGTGACAAGTTTCTGAATATCATATTCGATTTCTTTAGAAAACGTTTAGTAGCGAAATAATTTTTTAAAATGTAGTAAATCTGAAAAATGTAATTCGAATAAGCGAGAGGGGATATACCTAGTTATCTGGGTCAGAAAATTAGATCTTCTTTTAGTATGATATTTTATATATATTTATATTTTTATTTATATTTTCTGTAAGTTTCAGAAGAATCGGTTAAAAATTGACGAAGTTGTAGCAGTTGCATAGAATTTTCAGAGCAAGTAGCGAGCAGCTGCTCTCGGATCAGCCTTCGACGACCTTAATTCGATTTTAACGTATTTTAAACTTTTTCTTTTATAATATAATACAAAGAGATTCTTCAACTGTTCTTTTTAGAAGAACATTCACATCTGCTCTCCTAAAGTTCTATATTCCAAACATGAAGTTTGTTCAGTGCCGTTGTACAGTTCACTCGTGGTAGTTCACTCGTAGCAATTCAGTCGTAGCAGTTATGAAAGTTAAATATAATGACAGCTATGGGAGTTCATTGTGACCGAAATGTACAGGGTGAGTTAACGATAGAGTAAAGTTCATTATCTCATTTGTTTCGGGAATGACGAAAAAATGTTTAAATACAATAGTTTTAAGGAATATTAAGGTGCACAGTTTAAAATTATTTTTGAGTATACAGGGTACTTCAAAAAAGTGTGGCCGATATAATATATGTTTTTTAAATGGAACATTCTATTTTCTAATTTATTTTTAAATTCTGTGTAAATTTTTATAACTTTTTTATTAATAATGTTATATACCTAAAGCTAGTAGTTTTTCTAATATTTCAATTTTTTTTTTTTAATACTAGTTTGTTTCTGAAGTTGGAATACTCATAATTGGTACGAGCGTTCTATAGAGATGAAAAAAAATATGTAAAGAAATTTGAGTTAGATGCTACAGGGTGTTCAAAATAAATTTATGCATTTCGACTATTTTAAATTGAAAAAATCTCGAATTTTTTAAATGGCACACCCTGTCTATTAGTATTTTTTCTGATAGACTTTACAAAACCCTCCAACTTTTATCAAGTATGTCATATATGTACCTATTTCTAATAGTTTTCGATTTATTTTGAATTTTTCAATTTTTACCCTTTTTTTTAATACACTTACGCTATAACATCATAGTTGCCAAGACAAAACAAAAATGTAGGCATTGTCAAATTTTGGCATGTCTATTAAGCAAGTAAAAATAGTTTAATTTGTTGTAGTAAATAACGTATAAAGGTAATAGTTATGAATCTTCCTAAAAATGAATTAAATGATAGGGTTTATATACTGGGCGAGGCGGGAAAAAAATCATTTACAGGTACGAATTTATTTTTGTATTCCTGTTTTTAACATGATTTTTCGAACCTAAAACTTAAAACGCGTTTTTCTTGAAACTTGAAAACCGCTTGGCAGTGTGAAGATATCTCAAGAAACCCTGAAACGATTTTAATGAAATCTGGTACATACTTTCCCTACATAAAAATTGCTTGTCTTTGGACGAAGGAATTTTGATTTTATCAAGAACTTTTATTTTCAATTAGCAAAAATGTAAAAGGCGGTAACGTCATTTTTTCGCTTTTTTGTTAAACCAATGCCATTTGATGATTTTTTTTAAATCTTTTGTTCAAAGACCAGATTGAACCTCTAGTAAAATAATTTCTTTGGGAATTTCAGATAATCCAGCTCCCAGTAAACGGACACACCGCAACGCACCTTAAAAAAAGGGTTGCAGGGAACGAGTGCAGCGCCGCCATTTTTTTTTAATTTAAATTTCACAATTTCTATTTTAAGCTATGTATTATTATAAAAATAAATATCTCATTTATATAACAAATAGTTTCGTTAAAGAAACTACTAAAAAACGCTTTTTTTTTTCTGCTTGCCTCCATCACTAGGTATATGCCCTTAAAACATGTCCCTCTACAAATCAAGAAAAGGAAATAAAAAACATAAAAGCGTAGGTGGCTAAAACGTTACTGAAGAAACTATTTCTACTCTCGTGAACGATACATCTCTGTTTTTATCGACAGGCTTCACGCCAATTCGAGGCAATTGCGAAGAAAAATCCCTCTGCATAACTCAATACGTCAATTTTTATTCTCGAAACCTTATCAGATTCCGCTTTGTTAGTCACTTTTATCCTCCTTTTTCTTATTATTTTGGCTATCTATCTGGCTAATGATATAAAGGAAATTTAGTCTTAAAAGAATTTTCTTTCTTTGAGTGTATTAAAGAGTCTTTGTTGAAAAAATTAAGGATAAGTCGACAATAATAAATGTCAGCGATATTCCAGGAAAAGGGCAGTTTGGAGTTCGTTAAGGTATTAAAAATTGCTGCGTATTATTTCTTTAAAACAATCGGAAGAAAAAACTTTAAATGAGGCTTAGACCTCATAACGTTTTAAACGAAAGATAGATTAAAGATTCGCTTTGGCGGACAGTTAGACAACCAGAAGATAAATAATGCGCCAAAAGCCTCAGTCGGTTCCCCTTCTGATTTCCTCCTTCTAAAGTTTGTACAAACATTTTGTCATTACAGTTTCAACATTTCCAGATTGCCGCTGTGTCCGACGTTAGCCATGGCCGCAAGCGCAAAGTTAAAATAGGATATTAAAATACGTTGTTTTTAATTTAGTCGGCTCTAATCAACTTTAGCGACACAACTAGAGCGACATATTCTAAACAGCCCATTTGTTAACTAGGTTGTTTAGAATGTTGTATGTGTGTTGTGTTAAAATTGAAAATAAAACAATATACACGACCGTCAGAAAGTATTTGCCCACCTAGAAATTTCAATGTAACTGCCAAAATTTAATACCTAATTAAACCCTTTTATTATATTAGGTAAATTTAATTGTTCTTAACAAGCCTTTTTGGTGAAATCACAAATTAAAAACCAATTAGAACAAATTTTCAAGTTTTGCATGATAATCGTTTTGAGGCGATTTCTGAGAATTCCAGTTGAAGTAAGAACTCATTTCAAGTTTCTAGGGATTGTGGAAATTCCTAGTGACATTTCATGATAAAAGCTATGCTATAAATACCATTGCCCTTTTGGAAATTAACCGTTCACAAACAGTACTTTCTCAATGATACAGGCTCAATTGTTTTGTGAAAATGCCAAAAACGTTCTGTTGAAAATCGGGCTCTGATAATTGCGGATACATCAAAATGATCACTCGAGTTGACAAATCGCGAGTGATATGCGGATGCCAAGAACTACATCGTAAAAAAAATTTCTGCGGGACATGGAATTCTGAACCAAAAACGTTCAGGAAGGCCTCGAAAAACGACTCCCGCTGAAGACAGAGCTATAACAATGTCCAGCAGACGTAAACGCCGCCTAACCGCATCAGAAATCGCGGCTCAAATAAACCTGGAGCGGCCCATCCCCATCAGCGTGACAACCGTGAAGAACAGGTTAGCAGAAGCTGGACTACACGGGAGAGTTGCAGTGAGGAAACCACTTCTTAGGCAAGTGAATAAACGTAAACGATTAGAATGGGCACGAGAACATGAAAATTGGACATCAGAACAATGGAATTCCGTCCTTTAGAGCGACGAATCTAAATTCGAAATTTTCGGTTCAAATCGACGACTTTACGTGCAGCGGTCAGCTGGAGAGAGGATGTTGGAAGCCTACAGTAAAATATGGTGGAGATTCAGTAATGGTTTGAGGCTGGTTTGGCAATGGTAAAGTTGGAAAAATCTTTAGAATAGAAGGAATCATGCGAAAAGAACAGTATTAAGAAATTTTGCTAATTCAAATGCTTCCTTCTGGAGTAGATATTTTTCAGGGGAAATTTATTTTTCAGCATGACAACGACCCTAAACATTCTGCTAAACAAATTAGAGAACTTTAACCAGTGAAAATCCGATGACGTCCTGGAAGTGATGAGTTGAACCCCATCAAATTGCTGTGGGACCATTTGGACAGGTGTGTTCGAAAACTCAATCCAACATCAGAAAATTACTTGTGGGAACTTTTACAAGCAGAATGGGTTAAAATAACCGAAGAAACTCTGAAGAAACTATTGGACAGAATGCCGAAACTCTGTAAAGCGGTAATTAAATAATAAAAACAAAGGAGGTCACATAGATGAGAAAAATCCTGGAAAATAATGAATATTTTTCTGATTTTGTAGACTGTAAATAATGTGAAAATAAATAATAATTCATTAAAATTAAAAAAATATATTATCTAGGTTTTTGTTGCCTTGGGACTGAAATAACTAGGTGGGCAAATACTTTCCGACGGTAGTGTATTTATTAATTTTTGGCTTTATTCTCTGTGTTAAATTTAAAAAATTGCGACTTTAACTGCGGAAATGTAATGTAATGCAACAAAATATTCCACAAATACGAGTATTTGAATTAGTGATACACGTCACTTAACTAGTTTTATTTTTTAAATTAAAAATAAACCTTCACCATGACTTATCAAATGAAAATACATATAACAATGCTGCGATTATGAAAAAATCCAACATAAGTATCGAACGGACAAAGGATCTCTATGAATAGCTTATTTTTGTTGCAAGAATAAAATATTTTCCCTGTTTAATTATTATTCTTTGTACTTAAAGGTCTCAAAATTCATGTACGTAAACATGTAAAATATAAGGAAAAAAAACTACTAATCTATCCAGGAACATGTAAATATCACCAAAGAACGATAGTCCGGTGCTATTAATAAGTACGGTACTTTCGCTGCGTGAGTTAGCATGTTGGAGTTTAAAGAATTCAAAGATTGTGATATTTTTTTCAATTTCTGGTCTCAACAGTAAACATATTTACAAGGAAATAACCGGTCAAGTGCAAGTTGGACTTGCGCAATTGGTGTTCCGTATGTTGATTGCTCTTAAAATAAAAAATTTTGTTACGGAGGTATAAAATGATCAATGACTTCACAAAACACATCCCAAATGAGTTTTCAACAAAGTTTTTTTTTTGATTTTTACTGAAAACTGGTGACCTTGAAATTTTTGTTTTTTTATATACCAGATAAATTATTAAAGGTAATGCACTCGTGATAATTTTCGTTCAATCTATATCCTGTGGAGAATATTCCAGAATTTTTTCAAAATGTTTTGATTAGTACTTTTCGAGATAAGTGGGAGGAACGATTTTTCGAAATTTTTTTAAGATACACGGCCCTTATCAGGCGATATTAGTGCCAAATTTCTACTTTTTATGTTAAATAGTTTCGGAGAAATTCTAGTGTGACAGACAGACAGACACACGGACAGACGGACACCGAAGTGATCTTATAAGTGTTTCGTACAGAACACTAAAAATAACATACGTTCTAACGGTATCAAAACATTTAAACCAACGCTTGAACACAATGGATACCTGTTTATAACTGATCACAAATAGTTGCTCACATTGAAAGTTCCATTAGTATACTTCCAGAAAATAGTAAATCATTTGTTAGGGAAGCATGTCGCAATCAAATATCAAAAAACATGGTTAACAACACAAATTCTCATTCATAAAAAAACATAAAAGTAGTTAAAGTATTGATAAAGAAAGGTGTCTTCTATTTAAAAACAGATAAAGGAAATAAGGTTGTTATATTGGATAAGAAAGAATACTTTGAACGTGTAGATAATCTTATCGAATCTGACCCTTATGAAAAGGTAATAAGAAATCCATTACCGAAAATGATAACAGAGGCTAAAAATTCTTTAAAGAAATGCAAGAACTTTATCTCCGATTCGCTAAAATTTAAAATAAATCTGAGTAATCCATCCATACCCAAAATTCACAAACCTGGAGAAGCAATGCGACCTATTGTTTCATCGGTCGGATCACCCACATATTTGATATCCAAATGGTTAACCAAAGAACTTGAGAATTTACCATTAAATACTTTCGCAGTGAAGAATTCTTTAGAATTCATTAATAAAACAAAAAATCTAGTTCTTAATGAAGGTGAAATCTTAATTTCTTTTGATGTCAGTTCTTTGTTCCCAAGTACGAGTATGCCAATACCACAAACTTTACAATACCTCGAAGAATTACTTAGGATGAATGACTTTGAGGACGAAATTATTCATTAATACTTAACATTATCTAAACTTTGTATGGAACAAAATTATTTTCAATATAACAGTCAATTTTTATGTTCAGAAACAATGAACAGCTATGGATAATTGCTTATCACCTTTCATAGCCAATTTATTCATGAGTAAGTTTGAAACCTGAGCATTTCCCAAGGGTATGGTATAGATATGTGGATGTTCTCGCGATTTTTAATACAAAGAAAGTAAATATAGATGATGTTGTTTCCTAATTAAAGAGCCGATATGAATCTATTGAATTCAATTACGAAATTGAGAACAAAGGACAACTGCCTTTCCTGTATATTATAATTATTAAAAATAATAACAGGTTAGAATTTGATATCTCTGGAAAAGACACAGTAACAGTTAGACATATTCCTAATGATTCATTTCATTGCAAACAACACAAATTAGCCGCATTACATTTTTAGCTCATCGTTTGGTCGTTTCCTTGAATAGAGTAAACTTCAATAATGAAAGGAATCGTATTAGAAATATAACTAGAGTTAATGGTTATGAAGATGACTTAGTAAACAAGTTAATAAATAGATATAAATTCAGGTTAAATATTCAGAATTCCACCTTTTTTACACGCGAAAAAAATAAGACCAAGTATATCTCCATACCATATAATCCGAAATATAGCAGGGGTAGCAAGGTATTTAATAAGGTAGGCCTCATCTTAGTCTATCAGTCATCAGATAATCTGAGGAATATCTTAGAAAATTCCAAAGATAAGATTCCTAATTGTGAGAAAAGTGGAATTTATGAAATCAGTTGTAATGATTGCGACATAAAGTATGTTGAGCAAGCTAAAAGATCCACACGATTTAAAGAACATTTAGCACATTTAAAATACAGTAGAATAGAAAAATCTAGCATTGCCGAACACGCCCTTGAAGCTGATCATACTGTAACACTAAATAATCTAAGATTAATTAAAAATGTATCTGAGATTGTTGACCACATACTAAAGTATGGAAATTATAAAATGTAAAAGTAGTTTAAATAAAGACAGAGGGCCTATTCCTTATAGTCCCCTCTACTGGTTACTTGTCGGAACTGATGGCCGCGCCTATGCCATTAGTTCCGCCTGAGTAATTGAGGTGTTAGGCTAAGTATATGTTAAATAGGGTAGATTTGTAGTTTAGCTTTAGTCAATCATCACTCCTGATGAAGCTAACATGGGTAGCGGATCGCGCGTCGAATGCAAAAATAAACTTTACAATACCTCGAAGAATTACTTAGGATGAATGACTTTGAGGACGAAATTATTCATTAATACTTAACATTATCTAAACTTTGTATGGAACAAAATTATTTTCAATATAACAGTCAATTTTTATGTTCAGAAACAATGAACAGCTATGGATAATTGCTTATCACCTTTCATAGCCAATTTATTCATGAGTAAGTTTGAAACCTGAGCATTTCCCAAGGGTATGGTATAGATATGTGGATGTTCTCGCGATTTTTAATACAAAGAAAGTAAATATAGATGATGTTGTTTCCTAATTAAAGAGCCGATATGAATCTATTGAATTCAATTACGAAATTGAGAACAAAGGACAACTGCCTTTCCTGTATATTATAATTATTAAAAATAATAACAGGTTAGAATTTGATATCTCTGGAAAAGACACAGTAACAGTTAGACATATTCCTAATGATTCATTTCATTGCAAACAACACAAATTAGCCGCATTACATTTTTAGCTCATCGTTTGGTCGTTTCCTTTGAATAGAGTAAACTTCAATAATGAAAGGAATCGTATTAGAAATATAACTAGAGTTAATGGTTATGAAGATGACTTAGTAAACAAGTTAATAAATAGATATAAATTCAGGTTAAATATTCAGAATTCCACCTTTTTTACACGCGAAAAAAATAAGACCAAGTATATCTCCATACCATATAATCCGAAATATAGCAGGGGTAGCAAGGTATTTAATAAGGTAGGCCTCATCTTAGTCTATCAGTCATCAGATAATCTGAGGAATATCTTAGAAAATTCCAAAGATAAGATTCCTAATTGTGAGAAAAGTGGAATTTATGAAATCAGTTGTAATGATTGCGACATAAAGTATGTTGAGCAAGCTAAAAGATCCACACGATTTAAAGAACATTTAGCACATTTAAAATACAGTAGAATAGAAAAATCTAGCATTGCCGAACACGCCCTTGAAGCTGATCATACTGTAACACTAAATAATCTAAGATTAATTAAAAATGTATCTGAGATTGTTGACCACATACTAAAGTATGGAAATTATAAAATGTAAAAGTAGTTTAAATAAAGACAGAGGGCCTATTCCTTATAGTCCCCTCTACTGGTTACTTGTCGGAACTGATGGCCGCGCCTATGCCATTAGTTCCGCCTGAGTAATTGAGGTGTTAGGCTAAGTATATGTTAAATAGGGTAGATTTGTAGTTTAGCTTTAGTCAATCATCACTCCTGATGAAGCTAACATGGGTAGCGGATCGCGCGTCGAATGCAAAAATAAACTGTTTTGTGTAGTGATGATATATACTCAGTAGTTGATCCCTCTTGTATGTGTATGTATGTGTATGACAAAGTGGCTAAATACGGTTAATACTTATGTGTTACGTCATTTTGACTCAAAATGACATCTTTGGTGACAGTGAGTTACAAGAAAATATTACTTAGCAATTAGAAAGAGGGAACGAGACATTACTGTCAAGGAAAACCAAATACCTCCGTTGTACTTGGTCTTCCTGCAGGATTAATCAGGTAAGTTATAGTGTTCCAAAAAGTAAAGATATCCAGTTTTTTTTTTTAATAAATATTTCGTTTTTTTATTACCTTGAAATCTTCTCAAAAAATTTAAACATTAAAATTCAGGTTAGGCACTAATTAAATAATTTCAAATAGTCAAAACTTTTATGCCTCAAACAAAGAAATATTATCTTACATCAGATATTTTCGGGAAAATGATTATTTTGTTCGATTGAAATATCAACTCGAGAGTCTTCTTAAAACGACTCGCCTTTGCGAGAATAATATCATTTAAATTTGCTTTGGTTGAAGTGCTGAATAAACAGTAATTTCCTTTCAGAGGTCCGAATTCGCGGTTTTTTCGGGAAATTTCTTGTGTCAGAATAAACCGTTTTGTTTGCTGTTCAAAATCGATTTGGGCCGTTCTTGGAGGCCAGTGTGGTCAACTTATTCCATAGAGAAATTTAGTTTATTTATTTAGAAAGATAAAACCCTAAGAATGTTGTAGCAGATACGATTTATAAGTTGGTGCAGTATAAATTGTATTTTTCATATATTACACCAACCAAATTCATTCGTCAAAAAGGTTTATATTCACCTAGCTAAGAAACATCCACCAAGGTCGTACACAGTTATGGTAATTATACAGACTTAAAAATTCTAAAAAACTGACATTCGCTTAATAAAAATTTAAAAACTTTTAAAGAACTAAATATTAGAAGAAATGGGGGACAGTAAACTATGTTTTAAAATAACCTAAATAAGCTAGAACATAATTTAAAAATATAAAAAAATGTAATAGAACTAAGTCATGACAATTTACCCAATCGAAATGTTAGAACTGCATAATAGAAAATAAATTAGTGCTTAATGTGGTGAAATGACTTTAAAAGAATCGTGAACTATTAGTTATAAAATCAGTTAGATTTTCAATATTATTTATTTAAATAACTTCTTTTTTTAAAAAATTGTTACTTAAATTGTCACCACTAAACATACATAGACCTGAAATTTGTGTAGCAGAAGAAGGCGTACATTTTGATTTATCCAATGGTGTGGAATAATTCTTATATCTCAATAAAATTAAATTATCAACAGTAGCGGAGTATTTTATTCTTTTCATTTTTCAACAGTACATTTTAATTAAATTCCATGGCCAAACTGTCATTTAAACTAATTTTGATAAATAATATTGATTGGTTGTTAAACTGAAGGATTTATAAGGAGACGTTAAAAAAAAACAAAAAGTCATGCATTTACGAAAATTCTCAATTTTGTTGAGAAAATAGTTCACTATTGGTAGCATCCATTCTGATATTCAAATACTGAAAGTTTACTCTTAATTCCCTGTATAGGGAAGGTATTCGCTATAGTCAAAGATTTTTGAACTGTTACCTTTGATAAAAAATTTTACTATTGTTTTGTGGAGAAATATTGTGTTTTGTAAATGAATATAATGTGAGGTTTGGGATTTGCCACTTTCGCATATTATTTTTCATAGATCTAAACCTGCCTTAAGTGATGGTTTCGGAGCTTAACTTTTATCTAACCATTGTGATATTCTTCAAACTCATTCTTGTCAAAATTTCTTCTAAAAATGGCGAACGGTTTTAACGTCACAAGAGAAAATTACAAATGATAACCCTCTGATACATACACGCACTGAAGAAGGCAATAAAAGCCCAAATACAACCCACTATCTGAAAGATCGAAATGCACACAAAATAACATAACATAACACAACAGCTCGAGGTAAGGCAGAATTATATCACAGAACTGACTGTTCGATGATGAGAGATCTGAATGTGACATGACTGATGCTACGTCAGGTCCACCAATTACTAAAGACGAAGTGGCACTAGCAATAAAAGCTAGCCATAAAAAGCAGCTGGACCGGACCAAGTGAGCACAGAAGTTTTAAAACTGTTGAGTAATATGGAAATAACATCCCTGACAAAACTTTTTAACGCCATTCATGAGACTGAAATTCTACTGACTGATTGGCTAAAATCAAAATTTGTCATGATTCCAAAAAAGAACAAAGCAACCAGTTTTAAAAATATTGTTGAAAGTGATGCATGGCAGGATATATAATAAACTTGAAGAAAGAGTTGGAAAAAGTCAGTTTGGTTTTCGAAACGGATTAGGGACTAAAGAGGCACTATTTGGTATCTAGAGATGTCGCGATGTCAACCAAAATGTGTTCCTTTGTTCAAATGACTTCGAAAAAGCGTCTGACAAGGTATGCCACGAAAAACTTCTATAGATTTTAAAAACGACCGGTATAGACGACAAAGACATTCGTATCATCGTCAATTTGTACTGGCAACAGACAGCTGAAGTACGCTTGGAGCATCAACTGTCGGATGAAATTAAAATCAAGCAGGGCACCACTGAATAACATCAGATACGCCAATGATACATCAATTATCACTAATAACGGAAAACATCTACAAAAACTTATGGATAAAATAACTGTACACAGTTTGGTGTAAGATTCAATGCAAATAAAACAAAATATATGATTATAAGGAAAGAATCTAATAGTGAAGATGATGGTTTTACAGTCAGTGGCACAAAGATAGAGAGAGTTGATAAATTGATGTATGTCCGTAGCAATATCCACGACTACTGGAACTCGACTGTGGAAGTCAAAATTTGAATACAGAAGGCCAGAGCCGCATTTATGAAAAACAAAAAAACTTAACTAGTCACGACCTAGCATTGAAACTACGGATAAAAATGGTAGGTCTTTCCGGTTCTCTTGTACGGCATGAAAGCGTGAACGCTGACTGAAGCAATGCTTAAACATCTGTAGGTATTCGAGATGTGGGTGTATCGACGACGGCTCAAAATCAGTTAGATGGACAGAATTAGTAACAACAGCGTTCTCACTCGTATGGACAAGGACTTGGAGGTGGTCATAACCATTAAGCAACGCAAATTAGAACATTATGAGACATCCAGAAAAATATGAAATCTTGCATCTGATTATAGAGCGGAAGATTCCAGGAAGACGTAGTCCAAGGAGAAGGAGAACATCGCGGTTGAAAAATTTGAGGCACTGGTACGAAAAGTCTACGGTTCAACTCTTCCGAGCGGTTGTCAATAAAACGATCATCATCAACACGGTAGCCAACATGAAAAATTTGAGGCACTGGTACGAAAAGTTTACGGTTCAACTCTTCCAAGCGGTTGTCAATAAAACGATCATCATCAACACGGTAGCCAACATGATAACCAACGATTGTTAAACGGTCATGGTATCCGAAGAAGAAGAAGAACCCTTTGATCATAGTTGGCATCACTTAATTCGTGTGGAACTCACTGTTCCAACTTTTGAACCTTACTAAGTCATCATAGCTAGTTCGAGTGTTTTTTGAGAGCAAGTTTTTGCTGAGTTGATTAAGGATCTGGCACAAAAAAAACCTCTTAGAGCTTCCTATGCAAACTTGAATACACGAGTAGACTTGTAATAAAAAGCTTTTTCAGGATAATTTTATAACCATCTAACTTTTTCGATCGTCAACATCTCCCAGCGACTAAGAATGTTTTTACAGCATTCGTGGCTATTCTCCACAGCTATGCTTTTCTCCTCAGCTGCAATGCAGTGCCTAAGATGCTCTTCTCCTGCCATTTTGTTTTTTATTAAATATTAAATTTTTCAACAATACAACAAATTTCTATACACAAAAAGTCTTTACTAAACTTCACGCTTTCCGTACATATACAATATTTTTAGGTTCTGTTATATAGATTATCACGGATCAAAATCGAAAAAGCATAATACAACATTAATTATTACTAATTAATATTTAATTGAGAAAAAACTTAAAAATTTTTGTAAGGACTTTTTTCTAGTGAAAAATATATATAAAATACAGCAAACCCTTAAAACAAATGTTTAACTTAAATAACAACTTTTCTTTAAAATCATTCTAATTTTTATTTACTGTATTAACTATGATTTTTTTTTTTCATTAATATAAAACTATTATAAATTATACTTAAACCAAATGAGTATTACATTTCGCTGAGCAATACTTTTCTATTGGGTGACACAATTTTCTAAGAAGCATAAACGGTGCCTGAAAATTTCTGATAAGGAGTTTAAAATAACATTAGAAATAATAAAGAATTTTCTTATTATAAAAAAATTGTATTTTATTTTACATTATTTATTTATTAATGGATAGTCTAATGTCATGTAAAATTACAATACATATTACTTAGGACTAAAACAGAGTAGACTTAAACAATAATTAACAATAACAGCACTATACCCAGAGAAAAATAAAGACCCTAAATCGTATTTAACAGTATCATAAGCATCAGTTTACTCCAGCAGAAATCAAGTCTAGGATGCTCATTGGTAGGCTGTCATAACCTCGTTATAAAATTATTCGGGCGGGAAGCTCGGGAAGGTGCGCTTCTGCAATTAAGTGTCAGCCTTTCTGGCCGCTTTGTTTGGAAAGACTTTAAATAAGTTACCGATAGAGTGCAGTATAAGCATCTATTTTGTCATTGTTTTCCGTTAGTACCTGGATAAGGACTGCAATTGTGTTCTTTGTATTTGCTGAAACGCGTTTTGGGATGGTCCGGCAAATACAAAGAACACTTTGGGAACTTCTGAAGTGTGGATCTTTCGATTCGCCTTTAGTTGCTTAAACCAACGCCATCTAGCCGATTAAAGTTAGTTTATTTTCCAATTTGGAATACACATTAGCAGGAGATAATATTAGGAGTCAACTGGAAAATTAAGAACACATAGTAGTTATTAGAGAGATTTTGCAACGCTTATTTTTTACATGCTTTTGACCTTATCGTTATCTCAAGCGTGCCCAGTATTAACGCACAGGAATTGAAAGGTTAGGTTAGTATTCGTCTTCTATACACTTTTTTTCATTAATTTCATGGTTAAGCACACCGGTTATTATTTGACGGGTCAACACAAGTTTCTAAATTAAAATTGTGTCTAGCAGATTCCTATCACTTCCTTCAATATTCCCAAGGCAATACGAATGTGCGATAAATAAAATTTCATTTGAAATTAGCACTACGCACACTGTAATGCCATTGTACCAAAGATTGAAAACTCCAAACATAATCTGACCACTAATTGACTGTTGTCAGTGAAATTTGCAATGAAATATTAACATTTCAATTTCACTGTATTTTCTTAGTGGTTTATATATCTAAGTAGGAAAAAACAGGCCCTACCATAGTAGCGATAAGAACAACGAACTTCAAATAACCTTTCTTATAAGTTCCTAAATAAGGGGAATCGTTATCCTTAATAAAGGATTCTCTTATTTTGTTTTAATAGTGCGCAAGCTCCGAATGGTGGGCGTATACTTCAAATAACGGTAACAGCTGAGTCCTTATATTTAAGTTCTTCTCTTTACTACTGCGCAAGCTCCAAACGGTGGGCGTATGCTTCAAATAAAGGTAAAGACAGTGGTCTATCAAAATTAGCGTTGCAAAATCTCTCTAATAACATATATGTTCGACGAATTTGGGAATGACACCTATAATGGTGATTGGTCGACACTTTTTTATCTGATCCAGATTGTCTAAATTACAAATCGTCGTTATGTAATGTTACAAAATTCAGAGAAAATTCTAACGGTTAAAGATGTAGTAAATAATTTATCTAGTGGAAGCAAAGATAAAGTTGAACTTAAGTAGCAATGGAGGTAAGATATCTGGGCCAGGAACCCTTGTTAATATCCAAGAAGTTTAAATGTGAATATATATCCGATATGGGAACACACATAAGTGAATAAACATATTAGCTATCTCAAGCCATGAATCACTATCGACATCATTAAAATGATACTCACTGGGAAAATCAAGGGTCCTTCTTTCAGAATTAACATCCCAAGATTATTTGGAGCTACCAGCTACTGAATTTTCGGTAAAAAAAACCTAACTCTTAGAAGATTCTGCAGGTAACCTTTTACATTATTGTCGTAACGTAGAAAACTAACGGTAATCACTTGTATCCCAGTTACTGTATAACTTTTCTGGGCCTTTTGTCCTCTATTACATGGTATTTAAATTCAGGATTATACTACTTGGGGAAACGTCTATAAAAGGGACTTGTTCAAGAGGCACACACTCAATATTAATGTTGCAAAGAGAATATCGTAAAATATATTTCATTAATTCTAAATCTAGTAAACAAAGCATTCTACCCTACACTTTCCAAACTTAAATATATAAATTAAATTAAAAATTGCTGATTTGAAATGTATAGTGATCGTCATTAGATCAGTTGTTATTATCCTTAAAAAGGGGAGCTGTAACATCCAATGGCACATGCTAGCCGTCGAGCGCTAACATGCAATCATCCGCCTAAAGAACAGATCAGGTTTCATATGGAAAAAACATCAGATCCAGGAGTGAGTTGTAAGTGTTGATTATTTTACTGAGTTAGAAAAAGCTACGAAACGCATACAGATTGGATACCATTTTTAGTTGGCTTTACAGATGCCATAAAGCTAGCTACTGAGCCCAGAATTCCCATCTTCTGAGAACTTATCCACATTTTACGGAAATATATGCTTATAGGTGAAAAAAAGTGAGGCTATAATTATAAAAGACTTTCCGTCAATAACTTACTACTTTTATATACGGCAATTGAAATCAGTCATCCTCTTATTATATTAAATTGCAAAGATCTATCTCTTCTTTAATCTGGTAATCTTTGATAAAAAGGTCAGCATTAGGAAATGAACAACTAAGCCAAGTTTCCATAAAAACCGATTGACTAAAATTCCCTTAAGTATAAAAAGAAAAGCTCTTAAGAACAATTCTACTGAATTGTGATAAAATTACCGGTATAATTCAAGTGTATGTTTTTGTTAACATTTTTGAGTTAAATTTTAATAGTCAGACTAAAGTTTCTTTCAAACAAGACAACTTTCGTCGTTCTACCAGCCATTAAAATGGTGATGTTAGGCTCTATCAGTCTAGTCTTGAAATTATTTCTGTGTAGAAATCGAAGGGGATAAAAATAATTATAGTTAGCTCTCTTTTTAGTGTTTTGTACACTTTTGAGATTACATCGATGTCCATCTATTTGTCTATTTGTCTGTCACATCAGATTTTCTCCGAAATTATTTGACATAGAATGTTGAAATTTGGCACAAATATACGAATTAAAAGTCATTGAGTGTAGTGTCAAATAAAAAGCTTGTGAAATACGAGTTCAAAAATATAAATGATGTGACACTCGTGCAAACTTTTCTTCATGTTACTTTTAAAAAAAATTGCTGTCCCCTCGAAAAGTACTGATCAAAAAATTTTGAAAAAATTCTAGAATATTCTACATCAAGAGCGAAAATTATCACGAGTACATTATGTTTGACAATTTATCTGGTATAAAAAAGCTATATGCGTGAAGATGGAGGTTTTTTTATTAAACTTTTCAGTACAAACACTGATGACTAGCGATGAGCTTAATAGCGACTTTTAGGTCATAGGTATACCTGCGATGGTGATTTATAAGTTACAGCTTCTTTAACAACGACTTAAGTCGCTTCTTTACTCCGTCCGAAATTTCCGGAAATCTACTATTGCTGCTTAATAATTGACAATGTCGCCTGTCACAGCCAGTTAATTTTATGACCCATTATTGCTGATATTTTGATGTATGTATACTATTATTTCACTATTTTCACTTTTGTTGTTATATTAGTTTTTTTATTAACATCTTTCTGCCTAAATATACGTATACAAGTATTTACATTCTATACAACAAAATTTTGTTGTATAGAATGTTCTGTTGTAGTTATTTAAACTAACAGGGTTTTGCCTTCCAACGACGACGCGGCAGTCCAACATCGTGTACCGGTAAGTCGTCGGTTGTCGGCCGACTGCGACCGTTGTCTGTAACGAGACGATAGGCACCGTCGTCGATCATTAAGTTCAGGTTGGGCGGATCTGCGACATCTGCGTATGCAGCGAGTTTTTAAAACATACAGTGTCGCTGCTTTGCGAAGAATTGGGGCGCAGGTATTACCTGTGACTATCTAAGTCACAGGTAAAAGTCACAGATATGATAATATCGCTTATCTCTACTGGTGATCAACGGATAGGTACAGAGACAAAATAAGGTGGCTTAGTGGGTTAACAGGTGCCTGTAGTAGGACTACTGGGTTGTCTTAAAAGTGCAGTGAAATATAAATATATGTTTCTGCGCCTGAGCAATCCTGACAAATAGCATGATATCTGCGTCAATATACCTTAATATTGAGAAAGCTTAACATCACTATGTAGGAGGGAAGTTGAACGATAAAAAAAAGCAATCGTGACTACGTTATGAATTTGCAAGCAATTCAACTCTTTTTAAAAGCTATTGCATGTCCAAGTCTAGATGTATCAATCTGTAACAGTAAGTGGCTCAAAAACAACCAAATTCTGGTCTAAAGATTGTTTCATAAAATAGATTTACATTTTAATATAACTTATTATCGTCTAATATATTTTATTTATGAAACCACTTCTTACAGTCACAAACAAATTTTTTGAAAATATTTTTTTAACTTACTTGTATAAAGTCAATGTATCAAGTTATTAATAAACCACTTAATCTATAAATGAAGCCTCTATGCGTTTCCAAAAACATTTTTTTCTTATCAAACAAACTATTATCCTCATATCAACCTCCCTTTAACCCTAATACTCAACAGCTTATTGCTTCTAAGATTCGATCAAAATGTATTAAGGCCTCCACATTTCTATGTCATAATCCCTATCAGCTGATAAGACGGTAAGTCTATGAAAGTTCAAGATGTAAGTGCAGAGGGTAGAATTCTAGAAATTATGTACGTAGTTATGTTTCTGTATTGCTTTAAGTGCTGAAAAATAGTTGCTTTATTGTTCTTTATTAGGAGACGAATTTAGAATGGTAATTAATTGAGTCAAAATATTGAAATAAAGGTACAATGAGAGAAAATATAGGGTGTCCTTTATATAAGTTAAAACCTGTATTAATTATTAAGCAAACGGAATGGGTGGTCCTTAGAAACGGAATACTACAGAGCGCTTTCAAGAAGCGTGTCGTTTATGTGCCACATTTTTATTATTTATTTATGGGCTCAGCACACATGCAGCAGCGCCAGAAAGCCGACGTGTGTACGGAACAAGCAACTCACGTTGGGCCTGAATTGCTGCAAATGGTACTGTGGGGAACACAATTCTGAACAAATCGCTCCAAAAGGATGGCAACTGTTGAAAACGGAGATACAAGAAATGAGCAACTGACCTTCAGACGGGTGTGATATATTAGAGCGACGTGTGACTATGACTCGGCTCGCAGTTCTTATTAAAACGATTAAAAAATCGTTTCAAAATCTTGAAAAATTGGTTTCTCTTTAGGTAGGCCCCGGGTAGGGCCGCCAATAAAATCAAGAAGCGATACAAGCGTAGAGTGCTTTCCAGTGTCAGTCCACGAGAATATTACTCTATACTGTAATGGTTAGGTACCATTAATACTGCTTAGAGGCTTAAATTTGGCAATGAAATGTTATACCATTTTTCAACACGTACTAAAATATTACTCTGGATAAAGCACATTTCCTCTTTAACCGCCACGTCAATAAATGGATTTGCCGTTATTGAAGTCTGACAAATCTAAAACTGAAATCAAAATCCTTTACGTTTCCCTAAAATAAAGGCTTGGACAGCAGACAACTGCAACTGCACACCCACCTGACAAAATTTTGACGGTTTTTTTTTATCGTTCACCTCCCCGGATTCGAAATGTCATGAAATTTTGACACGTATCGTTTGAAGGTTGGTCCTTCCTAAAAATCATATGGATTTTTTGAAAAGGGCGACATCTATGTGTCAGACCAAAAACTTTTCAGCCTAAGTTATATGTTGAATTTGAGTTTAGGAATATCACCAAAAACCTCTGTATGTATTTATATATATATATATATATATATATATATATATATATATATATATATATATATATATATATATATATATATAGTTATGAAACTCCTGTACGCTTATCCCCTCCTCCCTTTCCACCCCAGCTACCCCCTGCTAGCTATACGGAAATAAGTCCTTCCTTGCTCTCTTTGCCATTTATACCTGGTCTTACTTCAAAATTGGTTCATATTTTGCGCGTCATTCCCAATGTTAAGATTGCTAAGTACTATTTCTATAAAAATAAGCGTATTTTCAGCAAATTGAAATCTTCTCTACCTATTCTTTCTATGTCAGATGTAGTCTATTCCGTTTCCTGTCTTGATTGTCCTGCTGTATATATTGGCCAGATATCACAATGTCTCAACCGTCGCATATCGCATTACATAAAAGCGACACCAGATGCCATCCACAAAGATGTGCACTGGCAACTCACTCTGTTGATAATGGACATTCCTTTAATTTCAGAGAACCAAAAATCCTTCATATCCAAAAAAACCTTCTTAAAAGAAAATTCCTTGAGATGTGCTATATCAACGAGAATCCCCAAAATATTAATAAAAGAACTGATCTTGACGGCTTGAGCAGCATATACAGCTTTCTTCTCTCTTGTGATCGTCATCCTTTGCATAATATCTCTGGGTCGTCATACTCCTCATAATAACTTTCGTTTTGGTATTTGAAAGCTCTGTCCTTCTGCATGTTGCCCTCTGGGTACCATCTTGTTTAAGTACATGTTTTTCTTGGTTTCCCTTCAATTTCTTTATAATTACATTCCTATTGAAGTAACATTAATAATAATAACAATTATAATAATAAATTGATTAATATGTTCCCAATTAATAAAAAACCCTTTCCAATTGCCGCCTCCTCTTTTCCTTGCTCTACTCCCCCCAGATGAAGTAAAAACTGTTTCCTTTATATGTCACTCAATGGTCATAACAGCGAAAATTTGCCTTCCCATTGGATATCCTTTCCCTTTATACCAAAATTTTATTATATGACGTAGCACTTAATTTTGTACTAAACCGGTCCTTTCCTGGTCGTTCGACCTTTCCTTTTATTCTTTTTGAGTGATCCCTTACATCTGTCAGGTGGTCGTCCTTTGTCAGCGCCCTGTCAAAGTTGTCACTTTTTCATTTTTCTTTAAGATGGCAGGTGGTTAATATATATATATATATATATATATATATATATATATATATATATATATATATATATATATATATATATATATATATACGTGTAAAGTATCAGAATTATATTTTATTTTAAAAGGCTCCTCCGTAATGTAAAAGTTTCAATTTAACTACGACTTTTACATCGAAACCTCACCCCATAAAAAATATATACGTTGTTATTTTAGGCCTTTCTAACTAAAAAGAGTTTCGCAGGAATTCGGCCAGGGTATTCATGTAAGTTTTATAAAAATTAGTTTTACAGACAACTCAAAGATCTGTTTGGGACGGACCTAAGTGATTCCCTAAGGGTTTGTTTGAGATCAAACCACAATGTCTTGAAAATACTCAAGAATGGACTCTGGACAATTGAAAATCAATTTTTAAGTAGTCTACATTGTCTTTTTAAAAAATATGTGCAAATTAATTTAACAAATACAATTTAATAAAGAAACATTTAAAAATTTGGTTCAGATTATGTATTATTATCCGAACAAAATAATTTTTAGAGAAGTTATTATTATACTAAACTAACTAAAGTATTGAAAGTACAATATGCAAGATGCACAAAATATGCTGCACATGCTTCAAGAAGTATGTCGGTTTAAAAATCAATCTATCTAAAGCCCATTTTATGACAAATCTTGTATTAAACGACACTATAAAACTGAATAACGTGAAGATCGAGCAAGTACACCGATATAAATACCTAGGACATGAAGTCAGCACAGGACGAGACAACCAAACACATGAATTCAGCAAAAGCCTCCTGGGCGGCATATGCCAAACTGGGCTATATATATTTAAATTTAATATTCCGATGTGTTTAAAAAGTTTTTGATAGATGCGTACTACCCGTTCTTAAGTATTGAGCCGATACACTCACAGTGACGAAGAAAAAATCGACAAAATATGTGTCATGTAAAAAAAAAAAAATGGAGAGGTTAATGTTAGGCGTTACTTTTAGAGATCACATCCCAAATCAAATTATCAGGAAAAGAATGGTGGTACACGACGCAGTCAAATTCATTTTACATCTGAAATGGAACTGGGCTGGGCAGGTTGCTAGGTTTAAAGATCAACGATGGACAAAAAAGATTATAGAGTGGCGACCAAGATTCGAAGCCTATCGGAGGAGAGGTAGACTACCAAGTTGATTGATGATTTGAAGAGAATGACTGGAAATTGGGTACAAATGGCCCAGAACAGAAAAAGGTGGCAAGACTTGAGGGAGGCTTTCTTCCAGTAGTAGATAGTAACAGCTGATGATTGAAAATATTTAATAAATAATTTGCCCTTTGTTGAATACATAACCACAGGCTTTTTAATAAGTACTCTAAGTAGCAGGTTTCCATTCTTTTCATACTACTGTTTTAAATTTCAATATTTTTGTAGAATAATATTTCAACTTACAAGTATTTCTTAACTTACACAAACTGGTTATTCTGAAGACACATAAAGTTTTTGTCTGGACTATTTGGAGGATTAATGGAGAAAAGAGTTTTAGTAAACTAAGCAAACCTATTTGAACCCTCTGTATTAGTCTAACATTTAAATTTTATTTTTCTTAGAATATTATTAAAATGTTACTTAAATTCTAGTTAATTAATTCTAAATTTCAATCAAAAGCTATTCAACAATTTCTTTTTTGACAAGTTTTAAAATTTTTATAATAATTCTAAATCTTAAAATAATTTATAGTTGTTAAGTTGGTATTTTCTGAAAAAAGGTCTTTAGCACGAAATCGGTAGCAACAGAACTAAATAGCGAATTAACACGTAGGCTGAAAAGTTTTTGGTCTGATACATAGATGTCGCCCTTTTCAAAAAATCCATATGATTTTTAGGACGAACCAACCTTCAAACGATATGTGTCAAAATTTCATGAGACATTTCGACGATTAATTTACCAGTTACAGTGGTTTTAGTGACGCTACTTTTGATATTTTCAAAACAATGGAAAAAAATCCGATTTAGTGTGCTGATTAAACACAGTTTTTTGATGGAAAAAAATACCGTTCAAGAAAAGCAATGGCTTGATAAGTGTTTACGGGGACTCTGCCCCTGGAAAATCACTCATCGTTTACTGGTATGCTCAATATGAACGCGATCGTACAGATACAAATGATGCTGAACGCTTTGGACGCCCAAATTAGGTGGTTACACCGGAAAAAATAAAAAAAAAAACACAAAATTGTTTTGGATGACCGTAAAGTGAAATTGCCCGACTCCCTAAAGACATCAAAAGAACGTGTTGGTCATATTTTGCATGAACATTTGGGCATGAGAAAGCTCTGCTCGAAATGGGTACCGCGTTTGCTCACAGTGGACCAAAAACAACAATGTGTTGATGATTCTGACCGCTGTTTGGACCTGTTTAAGAGCAATAAAAAGGATTTTTCATGCGATATGTGACAATGGATGAAACATGGATCCACCACTACACACCGGAAGTAAATAGGCAAGCGACCAAAGACACAACAGCCGGCTGGAAAGGTTTTGGCCTCTGTATTTTGGGATGCGCGTGTAATAATTTTCATTGACTATTCTGAGGAGGGAAAAACCATCAATAGCGAATATTATATAAAGTTATTGGTGTGTTTGAAGGCCGAAATCGTAAAGACACGGCTCAAAATGAACAAGAAAAAAGTGCTCTTTCATCAAGACAATGCACCGTGTCACGAGTCAATGGTTACGATGGCAAAATTACATAAATTGATGTTCGAATTGCTTCCTCATTCACCGTGTTCTCCAGATTTGGCCCACAGCGATTATTATCTAGTCGCAGACCTCAAAAAAATGCTCGCGGGAAAGCGATTTGACTCCAATGTTTGTTGAAGGCAAAGACAAATCCTTCTACAAGAATGGTATAAAAATGTTAGAAAAGTATTGGACTGATTGTATTACTCTTGAAAGATACTATATTGATGAATAAAGTCCAATTTTGCAGAAAAAATGTGTTTTAAGTAGCTAGATCAAAAACTTTTCACCCTACGTATTAATAAGACTGTGTCATAGAACTACTACTCAAATGGATAATTCTAGAAAGTTTGGAAAATATTTATTTTTCGTTTTAATATTTTAATATCTGTTGATTTTTAAGCTTGAGCGTTTACTTTTCCATAAAAGCTAAACACACGTAAACCAAACTGCGATTTTTCATGTCTTTCAATTTTTCTAATCTTATTTCTCAGCCCCAGACTTATAGAATTTCACCCTTATCTTTCCGTTATCCTAAACTTTGCCGTATGCGACATTTGGTCGCGAGGGGCACAATCAGGAACAACACGAGTCTTCATTTTATCTTTACAGCAGAGCTCTCGTTAACGGCAAGCATAATATGCGACACTACGTCGATTTGTCGCTTTACTTGGGATTACATCACACATTAGAGAATATTGCTATAATAGGATCGGAGATACGAAGACTAAATATAACGACCGTTATCTCCGTCTACCATAAAATGCTTCGTAGAGATTGAAAACACGCTTTTAGTTAGACAAAGAGCTATAAAAATACATAGTCGAATTTAACCCGTTGTTAAACAAAGTAGCGCAAAATTGCACATATTCATGTATCGATAAAAAAAACCATATCCATATTGTTTAAAGTTCATAAAAGCATCCATTGCTAGCAATTTAAATGAAAGAACTCGTAAAAATGTGCGAAAATATGAGTGCCTAAAATTTTATTTCAGAACTGGTAATCAATGTACGAGTATCAATTCAATTTAAAAGGGGAGGTACATACAAGGTGTCCTTTAAAAAGTTTAATTTTTCAACATATATAGTAAAAAAAAGATAAATAAAAAAAGAACTACAGTGCTTGGAAAAACAGGAACCGTCTCAGCGACCGGTGAAATTAATAACACAACTCTACAAATTTTTTTTTGTTTTTTGTCCTAAAATTTATGTTATGATTTTTCTATTCATTATGCTCCAAAATAAAGGAAAAGTACCAATATTCTATATAAAGTTTGCTTTTGTGGTAGTTATGATAATAATACATTTTTTTTGAGTTATCGTAGAAATATTAAATAGTTCTGGTATATTTAAAAATACGGCGAAAAAATAAACGGGTCGTAACTTTCACACAGTGTCTACAGATGTCACTTAAGTGATAAACAACAATTGACTGTTTTGTAGAAGACTTAAAGAGGTTAAAATGTCGTCGAGAAAGTTTAAATATGATGCTGATGCATTTTGTTATATATGTGGTATATTTATTAAAGTACGAGATATAAAATTTTATTTAAACGCATGTGAAAAGCTTTGTGAAGCCTACAAAGCCTATTTCAACTGCTCCGTTCGGAATCTAGACAAGCCCTGGGCTCCACATGTTGCTTGTAGTAATTGCAAAAGATGTTTAGAAGGTAAACAATTTTTAGTAAAAAAAAATATAAATGTGTTTATTTTTATCTTTATTTATTTCAGGTTGGAATCGAGGTGAGAAACGGAGTATGAAATTCGCAGTACCGACAATTTGGCGAGAGCCAAGAGACCACGTTAATGACTGTTATTTTTGCGTATCGAATCGAATATCCTGACCTTGCTTCATCTTCTGCTCCAATCTCACATAGCCCCCAACTTCCAGTACCTGAACCTCCTAAAAAATTGTCTCAGTCAAGCTCATCTCAGAGTTCAAATAAAAATATTGAAGATGAAGAATTTGTACTGTCACAGGAACCACCGAAACCCCATTTTCTTACCTCAGAAGACTTCAATGACTTAATAAGAGATTTGAATTTGCCGAAGAGTAAGGCAGAGCTTTTGGGTTCTCGTTTGAAGCAATGGAATTTGCTTATTGATGTTAAAATAACAGATCGATCAACGAAATCGGCATGAGGCATTTGCTACGTTCTTCACCAAAGAAGATGAACTTTGTTATTGTAACGATATAAGAGGTTTGTTTGAAGCAATTGGGATGCCCTGTGTTCCCAGTGAATGGCGTTTATTTATTGACAGCTCGACAAAAAGCTTGAAAGCAGTTTTATTACATAACGGAAATAAATTTCCATCTCTTCCAGTCGCTCATTCTGTACATCTAAAAGAAAACTATAAAAGTGTTAAAATTTTACTCGAAGCTTTAAAATATCAAGAGTATAAGTGGTAGTTCATTGGAGATTTTAAGATGGTAGGATTTTTAATGGGACTACAGGGTGGATATACAAAATATCCGTGTTATCTCTGTTTGTGGGATTACTATCACCGCTCTACTGAGCGGATGCTCAACACTATGTTCACCGATCATGGCCACTAAGAACGGAATTTTGTGTTGGAAAACAAAACGTTAAATGTGAAGCTATTGCTGAACCTGAAAATGTATTAATGCTACCTTTACACATCAAGTTAGGGCTTATGAAACAATTCGTAAAAAAGCTAGATAAAAAATCTGAAGTTTTTACATTTTTAAAAAACTTTTTTCCAAAATTGTCAGAAGCAAAGGTTAAAGCTGGAATTTTTGTTGGTCCACAAATTAAAAAAAATTTTGCCAGTGAAGAATTTCCAAAATTACTTAGTAGTGCTCAAAAGAATAGTTTTAAAGCAGTAGTCTCTGGATTTTTAGGGAATAACAAAGTTGAAAATTACCAAGAGCTAGTTGAAAACATGTTAGAAAACTTTAAAACCATGGGTTGCAGAATGTCTCTAAAAGTACATATGCTGCATGCTCATTTAGATAAATTTGGAAACAGGCGTACTCGGAAGAACAAGGAGAACGTTTTCATCAAGATATTATGAACTTCCAACAACGTTACCAGGACCAATACAACGAAAATATGATGGGGGACTACATTTGGGGTTTAGTGAGAGAAAGTACTTATGAACATGAAAGAAAAAGTAATAGGGTTCACTTTTAAACTTTTTTCCACTATTTTGTAATTTGATATGATAGTAAAAGTTGATAAAAATCATATATATATATATATATATATATATATATATATATATATATATATATATATATATATATATATATATATACATATATATACATATATATATATATATATATATATATATATATATATATATATATATATACATATATACATATATATATATATATATATATATATATATATATATATATATATATATATATATATATATATTTTTGTTTCGATTTATCGATAAATAAAAATTTTAACTATGGATTTCCTAAAATACTGTTCAAAACCCTTCTCCTGGATACAAAAGCAAACTTTTTCAGGCCATATATATTTTTTTCGTCTAACTGTGGATAAATCTATCGAAATTTCATACCCTCTTATCAAAGTCAAAATTCATGTTGACCTGTGATAATCAGTGCTCGGCTAGTCGTGTCAACTATTAGTGAAAAGTTTTGTTTTGTCATAAGAAAAAAATCCATATCTACAAGGAGGTCAACTCTGTTGGAAACCAATTTATTCGGGAAAATTTCTGGAATGACCGAAAGATGTGTTGAATTTTTCTTCTTCTTCTACTGAAACCAGGTTTTCTGGTTAAAACAATTAAAACTTTGTAAAGTAGCTGCCGCTTTGGCTCTTGATGCATTAATATTGAATTTGTCGACAATTATGTAAGTGGCTGAATTTATAAGTTATCATGAATATTTATCGGGATGTCTTATTACTTAACTTATTTTCTAAGTTGAGACCATTTGAAAGAAAAACAAGTCTACGTAAACAAGTCTGCACTGACTAAAAAGTTTTAAAATGCAGACAATTATTCAAGAACTCAAGTGATAGAAAGGATAATTGACTCTCTATGTTTGATTTCAGTATTTTA